>JAIWQS010000229.1:0-268988 GCA_029891385.1 Erythroxylum novogranatense
CCACCACCACTGGTTATCGCTATAAATCTTTAGGGTGCTTCACCCCATCTCCTCGCTAGTGAGGTCGCCTATCGAGCTTCATATTCTGCCTCGCTATTGAGGCCTCAATTTCAGCCAAGGGCGATTCCACCTTTTCTTCCAGATTGGGTCATTAATATCACCCCGCTCCCAGATCTCTTCATCATTGACTCACCCACAACTAACAAGCTCCTGTAGGGAATTGCTCGTCTTCAAGTCGGGTTGCCTATCTCTCGATAAAGTCCGCCAACACCTGTGCTTTAATGGTCGTATGGGTTTATATTGTATGTCGAACTCTCCCAACTCTACCGCCCACTTTATTAGTCGGCCCAAGTTTCAAAGCTAAGGCACCGCCAGGGGTTGACGGTCCATACTCAATGGTATGACTTTGAAGTAGGCCTTAGCTTCCAATCACATTATCAAGAGAGGGCTAGTTTCTATATAGACGATATCGCTGCTTCCGTCCAGCCAACACTTTGCTAACGTAGTAGACAAGGTGTTGTTCGCTTCCTCCAATCGAATAAAGATCGCGCTTAATCGACCCTCCAGAACCGCCAAGTACAAAATCAGGTTCTTCCCTACCGGCTCGCATGATAGGCGGTTGACAAGTATTGCTTTAAGGTTGAAAAGATTTTCGTGATTCGTCCGACCATTGGAATTGGGTCACGCTTTCTTCAAAATTTTGAAAATGGAAGGCACTGCCTCCTAACTCGAAATGAACCGCCAGAGACTATCCGACCGTCAATATCTGCACTTTTTAAGCATCGGGGTGAGGGCATTTGATGATGGCTTGATTTTCTAGATTAGCCTCAATCTCCCGCTGAGGATCATAAACCCTAGAAATTTTCCAGATGCCACCCCAAGACGATTTTTCCGTGTTCAACTTCATCCAAATTTATTCAAGGTCCGAAGACTTTCGAGATCTTCTACATGCTCCGCGGGTCGCCTTTACTCTTGACCACCATATCATCCACATAAGCTTCCACCCACCGCCGATCTTGCTTTAAAGACCTCCGTGACGAGTCGCCGATAGGTCGCCTCGCTGCTCTTCAAGCCAAAAGGCATTACTGGTAGCAATATGTGCCTTTGGTCTGCTATGAACGCGGCTTTTCTTCGCCTTCCGCACTCATTTGAATCTGATGATAGCCCGAGAAAGCGTCTAGGAAGCTGAGAAGTTCATGCCCTGAGGTAAAGTCTACTAGCTGATCAATCTTGGGCAAGGAGAAACTATCCTTTGGACATGCTTTGTTCAAGTCGGTGAAATCTATGCACATTCTCCACTTTCCGCTCTTCTTTTCACTAAAACCACATCAAGCAGCCATTCGGTACTTGACTTCTGATGAACTCTACCGAGTAATTTTTCTACTTTTTCTCGATCACCCCGTCAGCCCTTGTTGTGCCATCGCTTTTTGTCCTGACGGCCAGACATGCCGAATACCGAGGGAGTGCGACGCGACCGACCGAGAAATTTTGTGTACGCGCCTGCATCAAAGCAAAGATCGATCTATTTTCCACCAAACAACTGCGGATTTCTCTAACCAGATCGCCTCTACACCGGAGCCTAGGTTTGTGAATTTAGAGGGGTCGGTCATTCAAGACGAATTCACCGTGTTTCTTCCATCGATTCATCCTATCCATCTCCTCGCCGACTCACATCAAGAGAGCTCACAAGACTACCACCCTATCTAATGTCTTTCGCTAAGTAACATTCCCCGGCGATTCTCTCGCTGACTCGACAATGCCAACTCCGGGTGCTCTGGAATTTCATAGCTTGGTAAGTAGGTGGAGACGACCGATCCGAGGGCATTTTGAGTAGCCCGCCCAATTATCGTGATTGTACGCCTTAAAACTCGATTTACTCAGAACTTAACGCCCTTTTCTATCCGGACACGGCTTCTACCCAAACTTCACTTTCAAATACACCCGGGCGAACGGTAGGTCGACGCCTTGCTACCCCCTTTGATGGGGCCAATAGGTAGTAGTCGATCTTCTGCACCTTCATCCGCCAGGCCCTATAATACAAAGAAGTCAATCGAGTCTGCTCAGATCAATCATCACCCGCTTCACCAGAATCATCCATGTTCAGATTTACCACGAGGGCGCCATCACGAAGGTAACTCACTTCGCCAAGGTCTGGACTATCGAATGATATCATCCCGCCATTCTCCCTCGCTTTTGGCGGATGAGTCTCGCCGAATTGCTTGGTATATCTTTTCTCCCTTAGCGTGGATCCCCTCACGATTTCCACCGAATATCATGTTAACGACCCCAAATGGTCATTGGCCTGGTCTTGTCTCGACGCTTCCGCTGTTTCTTTCCCGATCGACCTCTCTCTTCTCGCCGACATCTCAGATTTGCATTCTGCTCTCCTCCATCATTCCTCGCTCATTTCGCCTGTAGGCCGCCATTGTCCGCCGACCGTCTCAAGGCCGATTATCCCGACGACATTTTGTTCAGATTTCACTTAAACCGACCTAACCTTCCCTTTGTATGAGGGATTCGATTTCTTTTTTCAATCGCCAAGAATCTTCCGTGGTCATGACCGAATCTTTGTGGAAACGATAATATAGATCCGGTTCCTATCCTCGTAGGGGTCTTCATTTTATTAGGTTCCTGATAGTTTCCCCATCCGCCTCACGGGCGGCCAAGATTTCAAGATATCGTTTGTTGCCGGGTGAAGTCTGTTGATGCCATCACGACCGATCGGCTTTCTCCAGTCGACCGATCCCTCTCGTTTCAGTGGAGACTCCATCCGCCTCTACCACTCGCCCGCGATCATCTACTCGACGCTTTGTATTCTTTAATACTCTTCGAGTCAATGTACTGGTTCGCCTGATGTCCGATCTCCTAATAGATCGCACGATCGAGGGCTAACGATTTTAAACTCCTCATCCCTCAGATTGCTCATAAGCGCCAAGATAGACGAGCAAATGAGGCCTGGGACCTCGACCGCTTCATATCGAACCGAAGTGATGAACTCGCGAAACTTTCATTCCTCCTCGGTAAGATGCATCACCTCCAAAGCTTTCTTCCAAAGCATCGTGACGAATCGATCGAGGAAAAGTAGCTTAAATCCTCAAAGCAGTGATGTTCCGAGGTAGACTCTGAACCATCGCTGACTCCTCTCGAAAGGCCGCGTAATCGCCTTACATTGATGGCATCCGCACACAAAGGCATTCATCATCGATCGGAAGTGTTGTAAGTAGTCCGTGGGGTCGATCTTTCTAAGGTAATTTTTTGGCTAGTATTTTGGTTCCGCACCGGAGGCTATCCAAAATTTTCGGATAAAGGAAGAGTCAGATTGCGCCGCTTCAAGCGATCCGGGCTAAGCTCATACCATGCTAATCCGATCGTCCACAATTTTTTTCTAAGTTTTCGACGGTGGCGATCGGTTGCTACGCCGGTATGTCAGCGCTAGCCATTGCAGACAGACGCCGTTGTGGGGCTGAGATCGCAAGATCCTCGCGTAATCAACAGTCACCGCTCTCAACTGCTTTCAGCGAGGGAGGTGCACAAGCTAAGAGGATCTCAGATCCGACGGCGCTTGAGATTCGGGCATATTGAGTGCACTTTATCCTCCAAAGCGACACTGCTCCTCTTCGTTTCAACCCCGAGGTCGTGGTCGATCGTTAGATTGAGGATTCCGACGAAACACGTGACGAAGGCAGAGTCGCAGTAGTCGCAAATCCATGCTAGATCGCCAGAGCCGCAACAACGCTTATATCAGGTTCATCGCCGCACCGACCGATCCAGGTAGTTTCGAAGAAGTGTTTCAAGTCGGCCCCACGGCGCCAATTGGTTCTCGCCGATTTGGCTAAATCAGACGTTGTCGTTTTGATCCATAAGTCTCGTTATTTTCGTGATGAACCGACGGAAGATACCAAGAAACAAAAAAGGCTTATCGAGGTCAGGTCCCGATTAGCCCTCCGACGCCAAGTTAGTCTTTGGTGAAGGTAAGGTTGATGAATACAGAGAAGAAACTAGGTTATGAATTGCGACTCAATTATGGGAAAATTATACCTTATATATAGTTTTGCGCTAGTTTAGTCTTTACGCTTGTACGGGAGATCGCTTTCTATGGATGGGCCAAGGAGGGTACGAGCTAGACATAAACCGATCTCATGAATGGACCGACGATCTAATAGTCGCTTTTGATCAATCCCACCCAATACTAATAATCAATTCCACCAACTTCTTTTAATGACAAAGTGTTAATCAAACGAGGGATAATAAAAATTCCCAAATCTTTTATTGATGCAAGTAGTTTGTCTCGAAGAAAGTTAGAACCTTCATACTTAAGTTGACTACTAATACCTTATCAATAGTTTCTTTATTTACCACCTTCGTAAAGGTTTCTGAGTTGTCTTTTTTTTTCAATTATCATTTGCCACTCTTCCACTTCCTCTCCATAGATAGAGGCTTCTTTTTCTTCTAGAAACTCTTTTTGAAATGTCAGTTTATTCATGAAGTCATCCTTCATCCTTTCTTTACTATGCTGTATTAATAAATTCAAATAATATTTTGTTTAATGTTGAAAATATTCAGACGAGGAAAATCTTGCATCTCAAGCCTAAGCTTATTACTTACTAGGTCCCTACAGTTGCTATTATGAGCTTAATAATGCGGCAAGTTAGTAAGTATATCTTAGATTGTAGACCAACCACGTTCCCACCCAGTTCCAAAATCATAACGTTCTCCGACATCTCAGAATCGTTAATGACTGGTACAGGCTTATTCTAAAAAGACGACCTGCTATGTTTGACAAAATTATTTCAATTATTTTGTTATTAGTCCTTAACTTGAGCGCAGTTAGTTTTATAGCAATGCGGGTTGGGTTTTTATGATTGGATAAATGCCGATTTATTTTAGACTTGAAATTACAAGGTCCAGTTGCTTTAGAGTTCACTTCACATTAATGGGAAGAGCTGCAACAAGCATTTGGTTTTAAGGCTTGGTAGTTGAGTAGGAGGTCAAAGCGTCACAACGCACCATTGCTTTCATTGAATGAAGATCAGCAGGTACGAGTACGACTCATTAATGAACCGTACTGGAAGATCGATATCGTTTTTAATTTTTTTTTTCTTTTACTGTTGTGAAGGGATCGATGGCAGAGCCGCAGAGGCATCAGTTCAACTTTAATCTAGCTTAATTGCTTTCCATAATATTACATTTTAACGACCAATTAAAGTTAAAGCGACAGAAACGAAGCGTTGTTCTTTGGGGCACTGCTAAGAAGCTAACTTTTAGAATGAAGAAAACTTGTAAACTTGTAAACTTGCGTACCGGTGACATCCACGATGAAGATAATGAACTAAATGGCCACAAAGTAAGGACTCAACGGGAAAGGCAAGAAAAAAACAAACAAACCGGACATGAACAGAACAAATACACCAAATTCTGACAAAACCAACTTAACTACCATAGCCTAAAGGCCTTATACTAGATATTAAAGCTAAAAACCAACGGCACGGTTATACGTTTCAAGGGTTAGGGAGAACACCACTGCCACCGCCAACACTACCTCCGGCTCCGCCAGCTGCACCACCACCACCACCTACCCCCCCACCGATGCCAGCTCCAGTTCCACCGCCAACACCACCCAGGCCACCGGCGCCACCTCCCAAACCACTTCCACCTCCCAGCCCACCAAACCCACCAAGACCACCAGTACCGCCCAGCCCAGTGACTCCACCGATTCCTCCAACGCCTCCAACTGGTAGGCCACCGGCGCCGAGTCCCGCATAGCCGCCAACACCCCCGTATGTCAAGAAGTTCTTCTGGTCATCAATGCCAACGTTACTAGGAACATTTTTGGTGACAGGCACATCATTTTTGCTTCCTGGTACATCTCTCGCACTTGTATGCACTGCTACTAGTGCAATCAGCAGCATAACATCAACATAATTCCTTGCCATCTCTCTCTATCAACACTCTTTACTTACACTCTTATTCTCTTAAATCGTCTTCTTAGTATCTCAAAATATGTTTGAGATTTTCGGTTTTAAAGGTGAAAAGAGCGGTAAGGGACAGTTGTGAGTAATAAATAGAGTTAAATGCAGGTTCAGACTTTGCTGTCTCTATTATTATTACACGGAGCTCACTAACTGCGTAAAAATAAGCTTGATGGGCTCTAAATTTGGTAGCTGATTTTAAGGACACCTTTATCATATTCCGCAAAATTTACAATAAATAAATAAAATTTATGGATAAAACTAAATGACAGTTCGAAACAATACAGACTACCTCACTTTTTTTATGTGAAGTCCAGATCTCTTATTTAATATTATGGTATTTTATTATATTTAATGAATCTCAATCGTTTATTTATGTAGGTCTTATATAAGTTTCGTGTGGACTTCACGTGAATCTCATAAAATAAATCTTTAAATTTTTTTGAGATAAAATAAAATAGAGTAATATTAAATGGAGGATCTTGATTCGTCTGACTGAGCCTCTCTAACTTAATTGACTTCAACAGCATAGGAGCACGACAGACATGGGTTTGCCAGTTTTAGATCGTATAGGTATAAAATTATAGCGACTGAGACACATGCATCGGGGCTTAGCTTAGGGCATCCCAAATAAGCTTTCACAACTGGTACATAATTATTACTGACATGCACATGCAAGTGGGTTACCCCCAACTTATTACTACGAGGCTGTTATGGCATAAGTAAACTACTCTAGAAATTTGGAGGACTTACGAATTATCTGGTTTTGGTTTTCTACTTTTTTAATTTAGGAAAAATTTACTTATTTGTGTTTTCATTGTTAATTGTAATTTTTATTAACTTATAAAAATTACAAAATTAGTTTTTTGGTTTTTAGTTTAGCCAAATTTTGATGAGACTGTACGTTGCCGTTTGAATCTATGAAATTGGTTGGTTCTCGCAAGAGCTCCAACTTGAAAGTTCCTGCAAAACAAGGAAGGCACGTAAGTGGTTTCCCGATAAGTTCTCCGACGCCAAGTCAATCTTTTTACGGAGTGAGATTGTCAGATACAGAGAAAACTAAGGTTATGATCACGCCCCTCCGCTATGGTAGAATCATACCTATATATGGAGCAATACCCAGATCTAAGTCTTTACGATGCATAGGAGACTCTCACCGCGAATGGGCCAAAAGATCGTGAATGGGCCCGGCTTGGCATAGGTATTAGATCGCTTCGAGGAACTGGACCTGGCCAAATTACATGGGTCGTTATGATCGGTTTGCCCAAAGACGATCGACCGACCATAAGCCCCTACTTCGAGTCCGAGCATGAGAAGGGTCAAGGAGTATGTTAGATCTTCAGAGCTCGCCTCAGGATCTTATACCGTCCGTAGTGCTCGTAGGTGGTCGATCGATCGCAAGATAAGATGTGGCGGCGATCGCTCGTGATTGGGATCGATCGGTCGCCTTAACGAGTGGTACCCGGTGACAAGTTGTTAGATTGATCGATCGAATGTCCCGATTGATCGGATCGACATTTATTTCGGACAACTCAGACAGGGAGTCACGGCGAGCGTTGCGCTGAAGCGCGCTGAGGGTACTTTACTTAATTAGTATTGACAAGATGCGTCTCTCCGCTGCATCTTCTAATCAAACTAATCGCCCTGTAACCGCCGGTAGTCATGCTGCCTTTTTCAACTGTCATACCGCTTCGAATTTGAATAACCCTAATTCTCTCGACCGATTATGCCGTGTCCAGCGTAGTTCGAATTTTCTTCACGCTGTCAGGCTCAATTGGATCGCTGCTCGATCGTTTCTCTTATAAATGCTCGTGATCGACGAGTCGTTTGGTTTTCTTCACGCTTGTTTCGCTTGCTTCCACTCGCTTCATTTGGTCTTTCGCCCCGCCTCCTGTAAATTTCTTCAACTATCGCTCGATTTCTCTCAAATCGTTAACAGTATCGCCCCTTTTCTTCACCTCCCTAAAGTTTTTTTTCAAAAGTTCTCTTCGTAAGCATGTCGACGGCGCTTTTAAGTATGGTGAAGGTGTCAAGAAATATCGACGAGAGAAAGGAAGGAGGGGTTGGTCAGGAGGCGCCGCCAAGTGACTAATCGACGATGACCGCTACCGAAATAAATGGTTGGTTATTAAGAACAACATTCCTATGGTTCGGGGCCTAGGTCGGCTTTCGAGAACGAGCTAATCCATAGCAACTTAATGGATATTTCTTCGCTTCGATCGCTTTTTCTTGGTAGGCGGTATGAGGCTTCCATACGCCCCAATTGCTGACGAGGGCGTATGCTCACCGCTTGGTGCCGAGTCAAATCCTCCGGTCACCGGAGGTTCATCAATGGATTGACTTTCATTGCGTACATCGCTTGACCGCCTCCTTCTATTGACATTCTCCATCATTTTTCGAGTATAAATCGTAGCCCAAGGTCCGGGGCCGGGTCCTCATCTACAAAGACAGATGCCCGATTTCGTCGGCTGAACACCCTCAAAAGTCACTTCATGATGAAGTACTTTTTGTGAAGTCCTGTGATCCCGCCATGAAGTCTCAACCGTGGAGGTATCCTTGGCCGAAGCGTGGAATGATGCGCCGAGCATATCCTCAAAGGAAAGGAGGAGGAGGTTGGTCGATAAAGAGCTCTACCGAGCATGACTTTGCTCGACTCGCCCAGGATATTTCGGGGCGCCACCAATCCTTTCTAATCGAATTTCACCACGGATTATCAGTTAGAGAGGAAACCGCCACCGGTCAATTCTCGTAGTTGAATTACTTATCGCTTTTGATTATTGCTTTCCTTCGACTGTGTTTATTATCAGGTAGCCATGCAAGGATGAAAAATTTCAAGGTCCTTCTCCTCCCAGAGTCGCAAAGCTGGCCAAAGGGAAGAAGCAGCAGGAGGCTGGACTAGTGAAGGCGCCTCCCGCAATCTGAGCCCACCATTCTATCGATTGCTGGCCCTCCGATTGTTAAAGACCGTCCCTGTTGTGTCGCCGTTGCCGATCGATCGCTCCAGCCAAGCAGGACCAAGCTGGGTCAAGGAGAGGAGGAGGAGGAAGTGGAGCTCTTCTTAAGAGGAAGAGACCTGATCCGCTTGGTGATCTACCATCCGCCTGTCTGTCAAGGCGGAAAGAGAAAGAGAAGAAGGCAAGTGGAAAGAGCGAGCAACTAACGCCAAGCTGGGAGTCTGCAATCAAGCCGCCAAATCGCCTCGATCGGGGACCTCAAGTGTCCCGCCATATTGCCGAGAGGATTACTCCCCAAAGGGACGAAAGCACCACGGACAAGAAGAGTAATTTGAGCTGGGGTCTCAACTCTTTCAGAGCAAGATACGAGAGCGGTGATGTCCTTCAGCATGGTGCAAATTAGAGGCTCGACCGGAAGTCCAGACTCCATGAGCAGTGAAGGCTTTCAAGGACGAGCCAGAGTTCAAGGAGGGAGAGACTTCTCCAAGCTCGTAACTCTTCCTCGAGGAGGAGAGAAATCCCGGAGGATGCGATACGCCCCGAGGGCTCACCGCCCACGGGAGGAGGAGAGGAGCCAACTGGTTATGGAGAGGGACGAGTCAAGAAGGCAAGGGCGATGACGAGCTGGAGCTTAGCAAGAAATTTTGCCAGATTGTCAAGCTGCGGTGGAGGGCCATGACAGATGTAGGATATGTCAAGGAGGTGCGAGGCTCCATCAAGAAACAAAGGGTCTCGACAATCAAGAGATGGCAGAGGCGGTTCCTCCATGGGAATGCTTGGAATATGCTCATGACCGGCCCTTTCGATCTTGAGGAAGTGTCATGAGGCTCACGTTCCTGAGGGGTCAGAGTGCTCTTCATTCAAGAATATGCTGTCAAGCTGCCCCGCTTAGTCTCGGCCTTTCACTAGAAGGAATGAAGGAGATGGTCGCGGGGGAGCAAATGCTGATTCCGGATGAAGAGCTGGACTTGAGCTCGGAGGGGGAAGAGGATGTTTCTCCGCTGCCTTTTCCCAACGTGGTTGTCGCCTTTGCCTCTGTGACTTGGATGCGGCCCTTCCTCTCCCCGCAATCTTGCTGTTCTGTTGTCGGCCCTTCCTTTCTTCCGAAAGGATGAGAGTGATTGTTTTATTTTTTTTGTAAGGCTCATCTGGTCGGGCTTGTGGCCAAAACCTTTGTTCCGAGAAATGAAAGCTCATTTTTTATTATCTCTGATGTGTTAAATATTTCTTCCTTCGAATTGCAGGTCGCGAATGAATGCACTCGATGCGTGACGACCGGGTGAATTAGGCCGAGTGATAATAGGATCGAACGATCCGAGATTTTGTTCAGATCCTCGGCCGAGCTGCTAGTCGGGCCGATCGATGGTTCCAAGGATCTTGTCTTGGCAACCTGGTCGAATCGCACTCGAGGCCGAGCAGTAGTCCCAAGGATCTTGTCTTCGCACCTAGCCGAAGCGATGTCAAGTCGATCGACGCCCAAGTGGTCTTGTTCGCAACTTGGTCGATCTGTGGTCCCAAGGATCTTGTCTTGGCGACCGACCGACCGTAGTCGATTTGTACTTGAGGCCGGACGATGATCCCAAGGATCTTGTCTTGGCGACCGACCGACCGTAGTCGATTTGTACTTGAGGCTTGACGATGATCCCAAGGATCTTGTCTTCGCATCGACCGACCGTAGTCGATCCGTGCATCAAGGCTCAGCGATGGTCCCAAAGATCTTGTTCTTAGCATCAATCGACCGTAGTCGATCTGTCGAGGCCGAGCGATGGTCCTAAGGATCTTGTTCATGCATCGACCGATCGTAGTCGATCTGCATCGAGGTCGAGGCGATGGTCCCAAGGATCTTGTTCGCCACCAAATCGATCGTAGTCGATCTGCGTGTCGAGGTCGAGCGATGGTCCCAAGGATCTTGTCTTGGCGACCGTACCGAGTGATAGTCGAGGGATTTTCTACTTGTTAACTTTGATGAGATTCCTTCTTGCCAAGAAATTTGAAACCCTTTATTGATGATAACGAGAGCGTGGTAGTTAAAAACCCGACCGGCAAATAATAAGAAAAGGTACCCAGATTGTGTACAAATAAAAAGAATAAACAAAGATTAACTAAAATGAAACTTATCTACGGTAAGACCTTCGAAGTTTCGAGAGTTCCAGGCCTCGATAGTATCTTCCTGTCAGATCGCTGAAGAATGTAAGAGCTATGTCCCGCTTGCTTCGACAACTGGTAGGTCCTTCCCACGCCCGTCCGAAGCTTCAGGTATTTTTCACCGCTTGCCTTTCGCAGACGCATCCATCGATCTTTACGTCCGCCGACTTTACTCTTCCTGTAGAACTCGTCACTTTTTGCTTGACGGCTTCGAACGAGCGGTTGTTCTATCTCTCGCCTTTCACCGAGAAGCACAAGCTCATTTCGGCGGGCTTCATTGTTCCGCCTCTTCGTAGCTCGACACTTTTTGATCAGGTAGCACCACTCTATCGAACTAGGGCTTCGCCCCAAAGGTCATCCTGAATGGTGTTTCCTCAGGGCTCCATTTGGTGTGGTTCAGATGCCCACAACACTTCATCCAGCTTTTCCATCCAAGTCTTTCGTCGGTCTAGGCACTTTTTAAGAGCGCTCATTATCTTTTTGTTTGTGTTCTCCGCGAGACCATTACTTTGGGGGTGAGCTACTGAGGTCAGCTGTAGCCTTATCTTTAGTCGGTCGTAGAAATTCCTGAACTTATCGTTATCGAACTGCCGACCGTTGTTTGTAACCAGCACCATAGGCATTCTGAAGCGAGTTAGTATGTTTTTCTTTACGAAACTCTCCACCTTCTGCTCGGTAATTGAAGCGACCGCTTCCGCTTCTACCCATTTGGTGAAGTACTCCACTGCCACTTTCAGGAACTTCTTCTGTCCGGGGCCAAGAGAGAAAGGCCCAAGTATATCCATTCCCCATTGAGCGAAAGAGATAGGATGACTCACTATCTTCATCCTCTTTGCCGGCTGATGAGACAAGCCGCTGTTTCTCTGGCAAGCCTCACATCGGTCGACTTTATCCTGACTATCTTTCCTCATTGTCGGCCAGTAATACCCCTGTCTAATCAGCCTATGAGCCAACATTCTGCCTCTTATGTGATTTCCACACATTCTCTTGTGGACTTTGGCCATCGCCTGTTCGGCTTCTTCTTCATTCAAGCATCGCAGCAGTGGCCAATCGTAAGATCGCTTATATAGGGTGCCATTAACGACCGCGTATTCGGCCGCTTTTATTCTCAGTTTCTTGGCCTCCAACGCTTCTTCCGGTTGTGTTCCCTCTAAGAGGTATCGTCTGATCGGTTTCATCCAACTCGATCGACCGATATCTACGTCGAGAACCTCCTTGGCTTTTTGAATGCTAAGACGATCTAGTTGTTCGATCATAACGTTATTTTTGGCGTCTCGATCGGAGGCCATTTTGGAGAGCACATCCGCTTTAATATTTTGAGCTCGTTCTATCCTACTGATCGAGTACTGCTTGAAATTATTTAACTCCCGCTTTACTAGCTCTAGGTACTCGATCATGCTATTCCCCTTAGCTTCATACTGTCCAGTGACTTGGCCGACCACTACTGGCTATCGCTATATATCTTCGATGTTTCACCTCCATTTCCTTAGCTAATCGGAGGTCGCTATCGAGCCTCAGATTCTCGCCTCGCTATCGATGCTCAATTCTAGCCAGAAGGCGATTCCACCTTTTCTTCCATATGCGGGTTAATCATCACCACCTCGCCCGCGATCCGCCGTTGACTAATTCGTCAATGAATAAGCTCCAGCGGGCATTGCTCACCTCGCTGCCAGTTGGCTCATTTATGCAATGAAGTATGCCAACACTTCAGGCTTGATCGTCGTCCCGAGGCTTATATTGTATGTCGAACTCCCCAAATTTATCACCCATTTTATTAGTCGACACGAGGTTTTTTTTTGCCAAGGCATTATTCGAGAGGTTGGTCGGTCCATACCCGATGGTATGACTCTGAAGTAAGGTCTTAGCTTCGAGCCGCTATCAAGGAGAGAGCCTGTTTTCTATAAAGCATACTGCGTCTCGGGTCTAGTCAACACCTCCGACGAGTAGATCGGCGTTGCTCATTTCCTCCGATCGAACAAGTATCTTTACCGATCGACCCATTCAGAATCGCAAATATTAAATCAAATTCTCTCCTCAACTGGCTTTGCAAGATTGGCGGGCTAGAGAGATATTGCTTCAAACATAGAAATGCTTTCGCATTCCTCCCACCCTTTGGCGGGTTACGCTCGCTTTCCTCAAAATTTTGAAAATGGGAGGCACTTGTCTCCCAACTGAAACGAACACCTTTCAAAGAGACTATCCGACGGTTAATATCATACTTCTTTCAAGCATCAAGGCGAAGGCATTTGGGTGATAGCTTCGATCTTCTCTCGATTAGCTTCGATCCCTCGTTGAGTAATCATAAACCCTAGAAATTTTCCTGATGCCACATCAAGACGATTTTCCGAGTTCAACTTCATCCGGAATTTGTTAAGGGTTTGGAAGACCTCTCTAAGATCCTCCACATGCTCTGCGGCCGTCTTACTTTTGACTACCATATCGCTCACATAGCTCTCGACCGATCTACCGATCTGTTTCTTGAAAACCTCCATGACGAGTCACCGATAAGTAGCCCTGCAGATTCTTCGCCGAACGACATTACTTGGTAGTAATACGTGCCCTGCCGCTTATAAAGGCGCCTTCTCTTTGTCTTCGATGCTCATCCGATTTGATGGTAGCACGAGAAAGCGCCCAAGAAGTTTCGAGAAGTTCATGTCCCGAGGTGGAGTCTACTATTTGGTCGATCTTGGTGGGGAAACTATCCTTCGACATGCCTTGTTCAGTCGGTGAAGTCGATGCACATTCTCCACTTCCCATTCTTCTTCTTCACCGACACCACATTGGCGAGCCATTCAGGTACTGATCGCCGATGAAGCCGGGCCGAGTAGTTTCTCTATCTCTTCTCGATCACCTCCGCCGTTTTTGCTATTCCATCGCTTTTTTATCTAATCGACTTCAGTAGTCATGTCGAATACCAAGGAGTGCGCGCGCCGATCGAGAAATTCCGCATGTCGCCAAGACTAAGCTTAAGACCGATCTGCTTTCTACCAAACAATCCGTGATTTCTTTAACCAGTCCTTCGAGCTCTAACCTAGATTTGTAAATTTAGAGCGATCGGCTTCATCCAAGACGACCTGCTGCATTTCTTCCACTGGTTCATTCTTTCTGCTTTCTTCATCACTCACGCCAAGAGAGCTCGTCAGACCACCGCTTGCGTCTAGTGTTTTTGTTTCGCTAAGTAACACTCCCTAGCGATTCTCTGTTGACCTCGATAAGATCGACCTCACGGGCGTTGGGAATTTCATCGCTGGTAGTAGGTGGAGACGACCGCCTAAGTATGCTGAGTAGCTCGCCCAATTATCGCGATTGTACACCCTTTGAAACTTCACCACTAAGAACTCAACGTCCTTTTCAATTTGACGCCTTTGCCCAATTTTACTTTCAAAAGACCCGCAAACGAATAAGTCGATGCTCCAGTTACCCTTCGATAGTCCTTCATAGCAGTAGTTGATCTTCGCACTTCCATCCGCTTGAAGGCATCATAATATAACAGTCGATCGAGCGCCCGTGTCAATCATTACCCACTTCACCTCGCTGTCGCCCATGTTTAGATTTACAACGAAGCGATCATCACGAGGACAACTTACATCATCAAGGTCGGACTTACGAACGATATCATCCCGCTGCTTTCCTTCTTTCTTTTGGTTGACGAAGTTCTTTGCCGACCGCTTGGCATATCTCTTTCTTCCTTTAGCAGATGGATCCCTCACGCATTTCCACCAAATATCATGTTGATGACCCTTACCGGTTGGTCATCTTGTTGTCCGATGTTTCGCTGCCTCGCCTCGAATAGTCCTCTCTCTTCGCGTCGATCGCTTTCAGATTCAGATTCGCCTCCTCCATCATTTCTATCATTCCGCCCAATTACGCAAATACATTGTTGGGCACCGCTTTATGTTCAAGTTACCCGATCGACATTTTGCTCGAG
This sequence comes from Erythroxylum novogranatense, assembly GCA_029891385.1. NCBI lineage: Eukaryota > Viridiplantae > Streptophyta > Magnoliopsida > Malpighiales > Erythroxylaceae > Erythroxylum > Erythroxylum novogranatense. The sequence goes on from JAIWQS010000229.1 coordinate 14,997, forward strand.
CTTCACAAATCGGTTCAACCTTCCCTTTGTATGAGGAATTCGATTTCTTTTCAATCGCCAGCATCTTCCGTGTCATGACCGGCGTCTTTGTGGAAACGACAAGATAAATTGGGGTTCCTCTCTGAGGGAGTCTTCATCTTATCGGGTTCTTGATAGTTTTCCCATCCGCCTCATGGCCGCCAAGATTTCGCTTGATATCGCCTATCGAGCGGGTGAACTCCGTCGATATCATTGCCGATCGCTTGGTTTTCCAGCTCGACCGGCCTTTTTTGTCGCCATAACCACCGACTCGCTATTTGACGAGCGATCATCCGTCCGACGCCTCGTATTTTTCAAGACTTCTTCGAGTGAATGTACTTATCCGTCTCCCGCTTATTTCTGAATGGATCGGGGTTGATCGAGGGCTAACGACTTTTGAACTCCTCGCCCCTCGTGTTGTTCATAAGCCGCCAACATGGACGAAAGGTGAGGTCGGGGACCTCGACCGCCCATTATCAACCGAGTAATGAATTCTCACAAACTTTCGTTTCTTCCTCGTCAATTGCATCACCTCCAGTCGTCTTCGCGCCGCTTACTAGGGCGAATCGTTCAGAATAACAATATGAAATCTTCAAAACACGGATACACTCGGGGCAAGCTATTAAACCATCGCCGAGCTCCCTCTTCGAAGGCCGCATGTAAAGCCTTACACCGAATGGCGTCCTAACGCAATGTAGATTCATCATGGATCGGAAGTGTCAGAGGTAGTCTGTGGTCGGTCTTTTCAGGTATTTTCAGCGTCGGTATTTTGGTGCGGCACCGGAGGCTATCCAAGATTTTAGTAAAGGGAGAGTCAGATCAGGTCTTGCTTGATGATCTGGCGGAAGCTCATGGTCTGCGTTAATCCGATCATCCATGATTTTTTCTAAGGCTTCAGCAGGATGGCGATTGGTTGTTATGCTAATACCGCCATGGACGGGACGTTGTTGTGGTTCGGCTGAGATTATAAGATCCGCGAATCAACAGACGCCCACTTCTTCTATCTGTTGGTAGGTGGTCTTGTGTACAGCGCAGGAGGATCTCGTGATCATGAGGTGCTGAGATTCGGCGCATGTTGATTCCAGCGTTATCTTCCAAGTGCCGCGCCTGCTCTTCTAGTTCCGGGTTTTGAGGTCATGTTGATCATCCGGTTCAAAGATCGCGCATGGAAGCATATAGTGTCGACAACAGGTAGTAGGGAACCGAAACCCATCCGCTCAGATCGCAGAGCCGCTGATGCCGATTATATCAGGTTTGTCACCGCTACCGACCGATCTGGTGTGTTTCGAAGTGGTGCCAAGTCGGGCCCCACGGTGGCGCCAATTGGTTCACCAAGTTTTGATGAGACCGCACGCTTAGTTTTGATCCATGGAGTTGGTTCTCGCGAGAGCTCCGACTTGAAAGTTCCCGCAAAACAAGGAAGACACGCGGGGTGGTTTCCGATAAGCCCTCCGATGCTCAAGTCAATCTTTTTGATGGAGGTGAGATTGTCAGATGCAGAGAAAATTAGGATTATGATCATGCGTCCCTCCATTATGATAGAATTATACCTTATATATGGAGACATACCTAGATCTAAGTCTTTACGTATGCATGGGAGACTCTCACCTGCGAATGAGCTGAGGAGATCGAGGATTAGGCCTGGGCTTGGCATAGGTATGAGATCGCTCTTCGAGGAACGGACGGTCCAAATTTACTGTCGTTATGACTGGGTCAGCCCAGCATGACCTAAAATTTGACCATTTTTCATTATATAAATATATATTATTTAATATATTAAGTACTAATAAGAATAAGATAATATAGTTTAATTTATTTTAGATTATTTTAAATTTTAATTTTGAAAATAAAAATTTAAATTAATCATTATCTAATAAATATACTTTAAATTTAAAAATAACTTAAGCATAGAAAAGTTGAATAAAATTAGTTTTAACAGTTAAAAATCAACAAATAAATAAATATATTTATTTATTTTAATAAATATAATATATTTTACTAATATTTATTAAAAATATTATATAAGAGATTAAAATAATATTATTTACTTAATTATTTTATAAATTTTACTTATTTTAAAATTTATCTAATATTTTATCATTATCAATAATAAAATATAAGTACATTAACATATAAAAATTTTCTGTTTTGGTTTGAAGAAAATAAAAAATAAAAGTAAGAAACAAAATTTAAAACCATAATAAATAAACAAAATTGTTTCTTACAAATGTTGCCAGATTCGTAGCCAATAAATGTATGATTGCCAAAACGGTTAAGAAGCATGAAGATGAGATCTTTATGGAAGGATAGAGTAACATTTACAGATGAATTAGTCTAACGTGGGCCATAGTTTAGTCCTTAGATCGTACGACATATGACATCCGATGTTAGTTCATTTCTATAAAATAAAATAAAAAAGTCATCAATACTAAAGTTTCTTACAAGTGTTGAAAGAATCTAAATAAAATGAGGTATGATTGCGAAAATGGCTAGTAAGCATGACAACACCCTTTACATAACCATCCACTAATGACCAAGACATAATCGCAGAAGTGACCATGACAACTTTCCTGTATACATGGAGTTGGGACGAGATCTTTATTGAAGGATATAGCTAATAATTTATAGATGAATTCGTCTAATTTGATCATATTTTCAATCCTTAGAATTAGATTTGTAATACAAGGATCAAATCAATTACAGAATTGTTTGATATGATAACTAGTTTTGTTTAAATAATTAATTTCATACTTTTCCTTAACTTGAAGTTAATTGGATATGTTGTGATTAGATACTTCAAATAAGAGAAGAAGATAAAGTTCTATAGAAGTTCTCATCAATTTCTTATATTTGTTCAGTTTTAGATTAAAATATAAAATTAAATAGACATTTAAAGATTTAGATGGTTACAATAACTTAAATCTTAATGTTATCATCTTTTTATAAAACATTTTTACTTATATAAAATTTAATAATAGATTTTTAAAAATTTTCTTACCATATAAATGTCTTTAGTGTTTTATACATTCTTTGATATAATTATTGGATTATGTTTATAAAGATTATTTTACCAATAAAATGATTAGAAATTTATTTGAATTTTGATTTTAATGATGAATTCACACCTTAAACTTTTAACTTTTCTGACATGTTTGTTTCTATGCGAAGAGAATATTTATGAGGCCTAATCATGTGAATGCTTTATTTTCAAACTTCTATTTTTGCATTCAATTTTAGACAATATCCTTAAACAATATAAAATTACATCTTTTCTTCAGGCTTTCAAATGGTATAAGAGATATATATATATATATATATATATATATATATATATATATATATATATATATATATATATCACAACATATCATTATAGGAATCTTTGGCTTATCACAACACAAAGAAATTCTTTTCTTAATCATTTAGTAGCTTTAGCTAATATTGCATCAGCACACCATTTCTTAATTTATCTCTAACATGTTCTATTCTTTTGCCTAAAGTATCTATATTTCTAGGATTATAAGTTTCTATCAATTTTATGTTGTGACCCGATCTCGAAACTGGATTCCATAGGAAGACGTAAACGAAAGTGGCCAAAACCAAAGCGTATTCAAATAAGATAAATCAATCCAAGGTGAAATCGAATAACAAAACGAATACACATTGAATCGAATACTAAAACGAATCGAATAAGTGAATCGGACACAAATAACAAATCGATATAAATGGAAACATAAAGTGCAAGTATTCAACGAATCAAGGCGAACGAAAATTTACAAAACGGATCAAGCAAAACAATTATCGAGACAAACGAAAAACGGATCCGACATCCGAACACATAGATGAGAGGAAAACGATCGTTGGAAACACTAAGACTAAAGTCCATCCGAAACTGTGATAATTTTTTTTCTTTCTTTTCCATTTCCTTCACCCTTATCCAAATCTCATATTATTCAAAACAACATACTTTCCCCAATTGGAAATTTTCCTCAATCAAATTCCCAATTCATACAAACTTCTTGTACATGCAAAGTCTCAATCCTTAATCATCTTCTTATACAATTATGCAAATCCCTAAATTTAACTTGTTACTCATTCTTATTCTATCTTTGTCATAAAACCAATTTTATCGAAGATCGGACAGCATAACGGCTGCATTTCAACAAACCCAAACCTGCAAAGAGTTTAAAATACACTTCTATATTTCTCACACAATAACCAAGATCATCGAATACCCCGTCCTAATCCAAAACATATTCAACCACGCAAACCAATATTTGAATACACATTCATATCTCAATTCAATATCCAAATCTCATTCACATTCATTACATTCATACTCATAAAGGTCCCCATTCATATCCAATTACATACATATTTCATAACTCTACACAAATTCATAATTCATCCTATCCATAGCCAAATCAACAATCATATCTCAATTCCATAAACAATTTCATAAATCAATCCAAAACCTAAACCAATTATAATCATATACAATTCATAACTCAAATCAATACCTAAATCCAAAATTCATATACTTTATACTCAATTACATAAAATTCATAAATCATATACATCCCGAAATAAATGCTTGAGATACATAAATGGCAATTTAAGCCATATACAATATTAATACCAAAATTCCAATTTACACAAAATACAAACGATGCAAAAATCGAAAAACACGTCTTGACATTCTTTCATCCGATCTCCCACTCGAAATCCTGGAGATGGGGATGAAAGAGGGGTGAGCACAAAGCTTGTGGATAATATGCTTATAAATTGAACAATAAGCAAAAACCTTGCAAAACTCTTTTTCCCTTTATAAAACATTTCTCAACTTGAAAATTTATCAATTGCTTGTTTTTAAAACTTTTCACATTATTGAAAAACCTTCATAAACAGATTTCAAAATTTTCACGGTTGAAAACTCAATTTCACATTTCACATTTCACATTTCACATTTCACAGTTTCTAAAATTTTTTCTTCAATCATAAACAAATTTCAAATCATGAATGCATCATACTTATAAACAAAACAAAACATATAACACATCAAATGGTTTGGTTGATTTGAAAATAGAACTTATCGCACATTCTCAGATAATGTCCCTGCGATCGTGAATGTAACATATTACATCTTCCTACATAGCTGTCCGGTGTAGTCGAGACTTATGAGAGTCCGAAATCAGAACTTCAGTGCCACTAGCGGGCAGGCGGGAGAAGCCTTTAATTAAAAAGAGACAGTACACTGACTCACTTAAAGGACCTAACTAAACCCATATAACACATATTCATGCTTGAAAAGAAAATTGCCCAAGGCACAATTTCTAAAACTCAATTTTTTCATATCAGGTCATACTAGACACCTTAACTTTCACAAAACACATACTTTCACATAACAATTTTCCATACTCATTATATAACAACTAAATGCAATCATAATTCATGAATCAATTTCATAATAATTAAAACATATTAGATTCATAAAATTCATAACCAAGTATGCAATACTTTAGGTACTTAATCAAAATCGCTCATAAATAGCAATGTATAAAAGTATCAATTTTTAATTAACAAAATCCTTCAAATTTATCAAATCATTGCTTCTTTCTTTCTTCCAAACTAAATTTTCCTAAACCAATTTACCCAAATTCAACATCATAAATCATATAATCTTTAAAATTGACTTCATAAAACATAAACCCATACTATTTTCTATGATTCTAAACCAATAATTCACTAAAAACTTGAAGATCGAAAATTTCTCTTACCTTCAACCTTCACAGATTTCGAATTTTTCTTGGATTAAACAGGAGCTCTTATGCTTTTTCCACCCTTTTCCTCTAAAATCCCCTTAAAATCGAGCTTGAAAGCCCTCAAATTTTCGAAACCCTAACCATCGTTTTCTCTTTTTCTTCTCCTTTCTCAATCACCGAACTCACCTTTCTTTCTCTCTTCTTATTTTCTTCTTTTCTCATCAAAGGGTCGTGCTCTCTTTAAGCCAAACGACAGCCACCTCCCTTTTATAGTTCCATGTCATTTAATGAGGGCTAAAAGACCAAAATGCCCTTCCACTTAAGCCTAAAGTCTTAATTCTTTATGTGATCTTCCACAAATGCCCTTGAACTTTATCCTCATTAATGCTTACTTTAGGACATTTTTCTCACTATCCAATTGAAGGAATTTGCCAAAACTTCCTTCTAGAGAAATGTTCCTTATTGTCTTAATTTCATAACGCCACTAAAATCATTTAATTTGGTGCACTACACCAAAAATTATGCTCCAAAAAGTTCGGACATGTCTTATGCTAAATCGTTTTCCAGCACGTTATTTCCATCCAAAAATTCACATTTTTAAGGACAAAATTGAACCACGATTTCTTCATAACCATTGTAGCCCTATTTCTCTAGTTTAATCCAAATTAAGAATCACCTCATTTTGATTTCTAGAACAAAGGTTATGACCAAAATACTTTCAGATGTTCCTAATCCAAATCTGAACACTAATCCGAACTTCAATTCAGAAATTGAAAGTCTTAGGGGCTAAATTGAAATTTTATTTCTTCATATGATTTGTAGCCCCATGTCTTAATTTTTTTTCCTCAAGAATCAAATCAATCGGATCTCCACAGATCCCAAATTTTGCAAAAGACTTAACTATGTTCAGAATATTTCCTAACTCACTTTGATTAAATTAATCATCATCAATTTAATCTCATAAATACAAATTTTCTATGAGGATGTAGATAATTGTCTTAGGAATCCAACGCTTTGAAAACCAAGTCAATTGGATGTCAGACGGAAAAGATATAAGTAAAAGATTGAAGAAGGGTCGGATTAAGAAGCAAAAGACCAAAATCATAAAGAAGCAAAACGGCGTCGCACAGAGGGAGGAAATCAAACAAAACGACGTCGCACGGAGAGAAATAGCAGCTCGCAGAGACGCACAAACAAAACGACGTTGTGTAATGGAAACGAAGCGACGTCGTTTAGCGGAATGGCGTGCTCGGAGAGCAGGAAAGAAGAAACGATGCTGTTGGGCGAGCAATGACGCCATGAGGGCGAAAGCAAATATTCGATATATATATATATATATATATATATATATATATATATATATATATATTTAAAATCGAAACTTCAAAATTCATATCTTTTGATTCCAAACTCTAAATGTAAGAAATTTGGTCTCTATAGAAAGCTTCAAGGAAGCTCTACCCTTCCATGAGAAATCAAAACTAATTACGCTTTTACTATGATCAAAATTCCCATCAAAATTTTGTCCAAATTAATATTTCCTAAGCTATAACTCAACTTTGAAAAATCTATCTTTTAACTCCAAAGTCCAAACATATCATATTTTACATCAATACGAAGATCGAAAGTCACCCACAACTTTCATGAAGGATAGAAAATCAATTTGACCTATAAGGAAGTCAATTTTCTCATCAAAATTCTGTCCTCTAATAATCATGCTAAAACAATAACAAAAATTTGTAAAAATCATAACTTCTTATTCAATGATCGAAAAATTCTATACTTTATATCAAAATAAAGATCAAATCAAAATCTTCAACTTTTATGAAGAATTTAAAGGCTAAAACAACCTCTAATTAGGTCAATTCCTAGTCAAAGCTTCAGCCATAACATAGATCAACCTATAACACATCTAAACTTTCAAATTTTATAATTTTCAATTCTCACATCCACTAATTGGATATTATACATCATTTGAAAGCTTGAAAAATCTTCTATGATTTTCATAAAGATCACTTCACTCAATTCAGACCACTTCATTCCGACGATTTGCCTCAAAGCACAGCATACACAATTCCACTCTTCATAGCATTTTTCAAACAAAATAAAATAACCCTAACTTTGACTGATCAAAACTTTTACTCCGATATCGAAAAATAGCAAACTTTATAGCGACAAAAACTCTCAACAAGAGCTACAAGTTTCATGTAGATCATTTGCTCAAATTTGGCCTAAATCAAAAGTGAACTCTCAAGTCAAACTTTCTATCACCAAAAGTCAACTTTCTTAATTCTTCAAATTTTCACACTTTTTCTCTATATTTCTTGATTTTAAGCTTCCATTTCAATCCACTAATTCACTTTAATTTTCATAACTCATACAAATCTCCACATCCAAAATCAAATAATTCTTTTCTCATCCATTTTCCTTTAAGTATAAATGCACTATACCATAACATAAACACAAAAACACTCATTTCTTTTCAATTTTTATTTCTAAATTCCACTTAAAATCGAGGTCCAACATTTGATCCCCAAGGGTCTAGAATTTTAGCAAAGAATAGAGGTAAATAATTACTAGTATCGTGACTGATTATAAAATGATAATAATAATCTTGAAACACACAAATATATCTTTCTATTTCACATATATCACATAATTGTAAGCGCATTAAAGCAATAGTATATCGAGTTATAGTACTAGGATCTTTAACATATTTACCTTCACCATGAAATTCTAATCTAAATGTTTCTACTATTCTTGTTATAAAATTATACGGATCGAATAGATAGATTGCTTAGTATCTTCATTAATATTTTGCCAAAATCTTTGGGCACTATTTAATAATTTTTTCCATAAATCCTTTAACAGATTTCAAAATCCATTTTATTTACAACAATGCTATTCTTAAAGTTTCCCATTTATCTATTGCTTCTTGAAGATAGCAATACAATCTAAGTCAAGATAAATTCCAAATGGATTTATTGTTTCATTTTCATCTTTTCATAAGGTGTATATTTATTAGTATTAATACCAAGATGCATTAAACCAAAGATACCTCGTTACGTGTTTATCAAAACTTTGACTTTGTCTACATCTAATATGAGGTTCTCTATTGGTACTAAAATATCGCTTATATTTGGATTTCGATTTTCATACCGATATGTTTAATATTTATAAAGTTATCCTGAAGGTCTAAATTCCTATTTGTGTTATTAAATTATCTACTTATGGTATAACATAACTTTCATTATCCGAACTACTTTCGGTCATCTTATAATTTTTCTAGATGAAGAATAAAAGGATTTTTACCTATTTCTTTTCTTTCCTCATGTTCTTCTATTGTTATTATTTGTTTTTCTTTATTGTTAATCATGTTTTTATTATTTATGAGTGTTTCTAAATTAAGAGATATCTGTTCACAATATTGTATAATTTTGTGTCCATAATAAATTATCGTTTTTGTACTTCAATTATTTCTCTATCTATTTTCAAACAATCTTATTTTTCATTAATACTTTAAATTCTATATCCATCCTTCAAATATCTTCAACCAAGTAATATAATTATACAAGAGTAAGATAAAAAGGCTAATTCAATTAATAAGCCAAAAACATAAACATATCAGTTTAAAGAAACACACCTAATTGACTTATAATATCGCTAGGCTCTAACACCATTTTTGTGCCAGGTGGTCCATATAAGGTGTAGTACTGGTCTAATCTGTACGGTGTACGATGTACGTGTGTCTGTGCACGGTGCGATCCAATCAGTTACGGTCTTATTAATCAAATCCGTGGAGTTGAAGGTGGTCCAAATCCTTCCTCATTTTCTTGTAGTTCTAAGAGAGTAAAGTCTATTATTGTTTTTGTTTCATGTCGGGTATTTCTGATGAATTCCAATATCTGGATTTGTTTTGACAAGAAATACATCATTGCTTTATAATCTGGTCTTCTATGTGCTATATCCTTGTTATTTTCAAGTTCTGCAGCATAATATAATCTTAACTCATCGATTATATTGTTTATGCTATCTTTGTGGATAAATCTAATTGCATTTAGATGCTCTCCATAAGCTTCAACATTCATGATGGATGAGAGAGTTTTCTTATACTTATTCTCAACTATACCAAGTAAAATATAAGAGGGTCCAAAGACGCTTCCTTACCTAACTTCGCTTTGACTAGAATACTACTAGGTCGTACTACCGGAGCTTTTATCGAGCGTTCATTTCAACCTATAGACATAAGTAACTCTCCTGAAGTTCCTTCGGTAGTAACTAATGCAGCCTAGTTTTGTTTCCTACCTCTAGGCTTAAGAAGGAAGTAAGAAAGTTTTAGACTTTGTTTCTGGGAAGTAGAGAATAGTATAAGAAAAGGATGAGTTTATTTATTTTGCATAGTAATGATACAAGAGAGTGGAGAGGAGAAGGCCTGTAAAGATTGCCTCCTGTGGTTTGCTAGCTTACATATTTATAAGAAGGAAAAGCAAACTACTATTTTAGATATTTATATGATAAAAGATTACATCTATTTTTAACCGAGCACGTATGATGTATATGCTGGGTGTATCTTTTGTGCTGGCATTTCAGTCGCTATCTCTTTTGTCGATAGTCATTTTCTTTGCTTTATCTTTTTCCCGGCGTTGATACATGTTGGGCAAATATCTTTTGGTGTTTTTAATCGACAAATCTTTTGCATAGTGGAAAGCTTGATCCGATAACTCCGGTCTTTAATAATTTCATTTTGTTTGTATATAGTTGAGTCTTCTTTGTTGGTGTAGTTTTTGCAGGAGATATCATGACTGAAGAATGTATCTTTTGACCACTATATGTGCGAAATCCTTTTTTGAAACTGGATTCCATGCCTTGAAGGACTATCCTTATCCCAATTGCTCTTCTGTAGTGAATATCTTTGTCTTCAAATTTAATAAAATCTTTGGATTTATTCTGATTGACAGATATAGAGAAAGAATCTGCTTTTCCCAGCTGAATAAAATGATAAGCTGGATATCTACCATCAGTATCAAAATCAAGTCCTGCTGATAAAACTTTTAATACTAAAATATATTTTGTGATTATAGTGGGATTATTGAGATAACAATCTTGTACCCCATCTTTTATCCATTGTGGCAGAAAGTTTATTTCTGGAAAATTTGGAGAAGATAGATAAATTGAATTGAGGGCTCCAAAATCATACCAGTATCAGATTTCTTGTGGGTCTGATTCCTGTAAATAATTGATTCTAGGGTAAATTCCCGAGAAATCAATATATCTGGTTTCATTATTTGAGAGATGAAATAAATCTCTCATCATCTTCATTCTTTGTTCCACATCGGTGAGATCATAGCTAATTCTTTTATTATCTGTGGTGTAGAAGAGGTCTAGGGAAAGATTGGGTCTTAAATACGCTTTGTTTTCTTTAATATCATTTAGGTGTTTCTTTTGTTATGGGTGTATCAACTTTTGAACCGCAAGATCCAACGACATATTGAGAAGCTTGAGGCTTATATCTTCACAATTTTCAATATTCATTTGCATAAGTTCACTTCCTCGTTTTAAGAGCCTTGAAACTTCTCGAGACATACGGAAGATTAGCAATATCGATAAAGTCTGAAATATTATTTTGATATGACGTATCTCAGAATCCAATTCTGAACTTCTTTCAATATCCGAAGTTGAAGGTCTTCCATCCGAGTAAGAAAATCTGCTAAAATATTTTGTCGGTTTAACAATTTCAATATCAAAATATATTGAAAGTAATGTTTTCCATCTAATTAATCTTTTATATTGGTCATTGGGAAAATTATTTTAATAAAGGCCTTTACCGAGTATTATCGGTTCTAACAAGAATCTTTTGGAAGTAAAAGTAATAGAATTTTTACGACTTTTTACTACAACAAGTAATTCTTTTCATTTATATAATATCTAGTTTCAAATATGAGTAAACATTCTGAACAATATCTACATAAACTTTCTCCTATTTTCTTTATTATTATAATATATTTTCTTTAATACTCACTCCAGCGAGTTCGAAGCATCGATTTCTAATATTAAATCATCTTTTCATTTGGTAAATATAATTTGGGTAATGTACAACATAATTCTTTTATCATTTTACTTGATTTTCTAACTCAACTATAAAACTAAATATCTTATCTTTTTAAAGTAAATCTTGAAAAGGTTTTCTTAACTTTGCTAAATTTTTATAAAATCGAAGCATAAGTTAAAACTCCTAAAAAGCTTTGTACTTGCTTTTTATCAATTAATTTATTAGGAATTGAGAAATTTTTCTAGAATATGATTTTGTAATTCTATTCCTTGGCCATCTAGTTTCATGCCTAAAACTCTACATTATTTTGTAAAATCTTTGATTTCTTTTTTATAATCCTAATCCATGTAATATGCAAATATCAGAAATTTATCTAACTCTTTTAAATGAGTAGGCATATTCTGGGAGGCAACTAAAATATCATCAACATAAACATATATAAAATCATAATTCTTAAAAGATTATCCATTTTTGTTGAAATATTTGGGAGCATTTTTAATCCAAAAGGCATAACAAGCCACTCATATTAACCTTGAGGAGTAGAAAGCGGATAACTAATACTATCGGGATGCATTTTATCCGCCAAAATCCACTTTTACAATCAAATTTTGAAAATATCTTTTGTTTCTCGTTTTATTTATAAGAGTTTCTTTATGGGAAGAAAATATCCATCAAATTGTGTTATCATTTAATTTTTATAATTTATGACCATTCTAGCTTTTCCTCTAACTTGTTCCGCATGTTTTCTGACTATAAATGCACGGAAACTATGAGGTGATTGGCTAGGTCTAATAAATCTAGCATCTAATAATTCTTTTATTTGTATCTGAAATTCCTTCTGATCTTCCTCATTATATCTCATTGGTTTTACTCTTGTAATTTTAGTTTTGTCTATCATTTCTAATTTAGCATATATCTGATTTTTATCCCAAAATTGTAAAGGATTTTCAGTATAACATCTTTCTAGTTTTGTTGTTACATTATCTATGGCTAAATCAAGCTGTCTTAATTCAATATGGTATTGTAATAAAGGCTTTATTTTTGAAAAAATCGGTTTTTCTGTATACCCTAAATCACCACGCTGGGTTGGGCGAGGGATAAAGGAAATAGGAAATGGTTTAGCATAAGCAAGTTTAAGTTTTTTAACTGTTATCAAATGATGACAACGGGTTTTAAATAAGATCTGATTCGCAACTGTATCAAAGGATACTTTATGAAATAACTGCAAAAAATTATTTCCTAATAAAATATCAGTACCCGTATTATAGAAATAAAAGGGTGGACATTTTATTAAGAAGGAACCTAATAAAATTATCGGTTTTTCTATTCCTTTATTAATTTCAATGATATTATTTGATATATCTTTTCCTTTAATTTTAGGTAAATCTTTATGATAAGCTTGTGGATAACATTCAGGGTTACACAAACATGTTCATGATCCACTATCAATAAAGGCAGAAAATATTTCGCTTTATATTCCTATAGGTTAAGCTTATGGAATATATATGCTATAACGACTTGTCATTTAGGAATGTAAATTAATTTTCCATTATGAGTTATCTTTAATCCATAAGAGGTAATATGGTAAGGTTTAACATTCTCAAGAAATGTTATTCTAACATTATTTCTAATGTATTATTAAATCCTTCATTTTCTATTAATAATCTAATAGTTAATATATCTTGTCCAAATCTTATTAATGTTTCTATAGCTTCATCTATTGAGTGTAATTCACCGTTAAAATTTGTATATTGTTGTACTTCATTTAACTTGTATCTTTGTAATCGAGATTACACCTTATATGGACCACGGCATAAAATTGGTATCGAGCTTAGCGATATTATAAGTCAATTAGTGTGTTTCTTTAAACCGATATGTTTATGTTTTGGATTATTAGTTGAATTAGCCTTTTTATCTTACTCTTGTATAATTATATTACTTGGTTGAAGATATTTGAAGGATGGATATAGAATTTAAAGTATTAAAAGAAAAAGAAGATTGTTTGAAAATAGATAAAGAAATAATTGAAGTACAAAAATGATAATTTATTATGGATGTAAAATTATACAATATTGTGAGCAGATATCTCTTAATTTAGAAACACTCATAAATAATAAAAACATGATTAACAATAAAGAAAAACAAATAATAACAATAGAAGAACATGAGGAAAGAAAAGAAATAGGTAAAAATCCTTTTATTCTTCATCTAGAAAATTATAAGATGACCGAAAGTAGTTCGGATAATGAAAGCTATGTTATACCGTAAGTAGATAATTTAATAACAAAATCGGAATTTAGACCTTCAGGATAACTTTATAAATATTAAACCTATCGGTATGAAAAGCGAAAATCCAAATATAACCGATATTCCTAGTACCGAGAGAACCTCATATTAGATGTAAACAAAGTCAAAGTTTTGATAAACACGTAATGTGGTTTCTTTGGTTTAATGCATGCTGGTATTAATACTGATAAATATACACCTTATGAAAAGATGAAAACAAACACAATAAATCCATTTGGAATTTATCTTGACTTAGATTGTATTGCTAATAATCAAGAAGCAATAGATAAATGGGAAACCGCTTTAAGAATAAGCATTGTTGTAAATAAAATGGATTTTGAAATTAAAGGATTTATGGAAAAATATTATTAAATAGTGCCCAAAGATTTTGGCAAAATATTAATGAAGATACTAAGCAATCTATCTATTACGATCCAGATAATTTTATAACAAGAATAATAGAAACATTTAGATTAGAATTTCATGGTGAAGGTCAATATGTTAAAGATCCTAAGACTATAACTCGATATACTCTCGCTTTAATGCGTTTACAATTATGTGATATATGTGAAATAGAAAGATATATTTGTGTGTTTCAAGATTATTATTATCATATTTATAATCGTGTCACAGATACTAGTAATTATTTACCTCTATTCTTTGCTAAAATTCCAGACCCTTGGGGATCAAAATTGATAGAAACTTATAATCCTAGAAATATAGATACTTTAGGCAGAAGAATAGAACATGTTAGAGATAAATTAAGTAATTGGTGTGCTGATGCAATATTAGCTAAAGCTACTAAAGGATTAAGAAAAAGAATTTCTTTGTGTTGTGATAAGCCAAAGATACCTATAATGATAGGTTGTGATAGTCCTTATTATTACGGAAAGATAAAACGAAAATATAAAAAGAAGAAACAATATAAGTATCGAAAACCCTATTTTAAAAAGAGAAAAGCAAGATATTATAAAAGAAAAGGATATAAGAAGAATTATAAACCTACTTATAACAGAAGGAAAACAAGCCCTATGCTGGAAAATCCCGGGAGGTACATCACATGTACCAAGCGTGAAAACAAAAATTTTATTCCTGGACTTTTCCAAACCTGTGATCTTGGTATCCCGTATGAAGACATCAACCTAAATAGCCAAAAGAGACTATCTCTAAAGGTGATCCACGCAGAGATCGAGAAAATCTAACCGGATCAAACCCTTTGACGGGAATAGCTAGAACAGATTAAAGGCTGCTAGACCCTACCTACGTCTGGAGAGCTTGAGGAGCACGTTGAAACCTTGTCTTGGAGGAAGAAGAGAAATGATGATGCCTAAAGAAGGAAGACTTGAAACCATGTTCAAGGATAACAACACTTAAGCTTCCTTCTTCCTTTCCCTTTGGCAAAACTGTCGGGCATCACACACCAAGCCTCCTTTTATCTATCTTTTATCTCCTTTTAAAAGATTCCATAAGAAGAGGCCATGTATGGCTTTATATCCACTCATTTCTTTAACTAATAAATAATATCATTTGAAAAGTCAAATGATCTTATCTTCCTCCCTACTTCCAACGACACACATGGGCTTTAATTTATATAATTAATTATTTATTTAATTAATTAATGATATAAATAATTGCTAAGGTCCATCCAACTGGGTCGGTCCTACGGCTCTCGCCCCCGATGTCAAAACATTCCTAAACCTTTCTTAGCAATATTGATGTCGCGATCTCATCGGGACATATCCCAATCCCATTGGGATCCATTTAATCCTAATGCTCTCCATAATTGGAACTCAGTCAATTACTATTTTCTGATTCTCTGAATCACTCTTATCGTGTGACCCTTTAGGCTCCGGTTATGTTGGCCACTTAGATTAACAATTAATCTGAGCAAGTCATGGCGGTATCTAGCAACACATCATGACCCCTAATTGACCGAAAGTAATCGGTTTGATGTATTCATCACGAACGGATCACTAACCCTTCCATAGACAATTACGTGCAATTCGTCCTTTCACCATCCTATACCCCACTTGGTTATGAGTATGGTCAAAGTGTCAACTCTCACTAGATCGAGTCTAGCCCAGTGATATCGGTTCTCGCACGGGACTCATTACTCTATATGTCATTGAAGACACTCTTCATGACATACATCTTGTGACCTTAGTAATGATCCCGACAAGAGGCCTATGGGTATCTCTTACGCTAATCGAAGTGGTGAATCCTTTATTGGCTACTCAATTATCTTGAATACCTCAAGTGTACTCAAGCACCACCCTATGAGTTACCTCGAAGGCAACAAGGAATGGAGTCAAAGCAGGATCAAGATTCAAGATATCCTCGAGTACCTCAAGTCTAAGGATACTTGCACCATTGCTATGATGAGATTATCAACGACACTTAGATAAGATATCCATGTGATGATCTCATGGCGGGTCATCCAATGAACTTACTACCGCTAGTAAGCATCCACATGTCAATTCTAAATATCTCATATTTACAGTTTACGAGATCCACCGCTGATCCAATCAAGGAATATGACATGTGCTAGTCTATCCGGATTAATGATGTCGGTCTCATTAATCCTATGACTAGGAGAATTTAGATCTTGACATAATTGCACATGATAGGAATCTCGATAGTATGATCACATCATAATTTCCTTCATGCTATGTCATATATCATGGACTTCATTAATTCGATTAAAGATTCAATCAATTCATAAACAATGTTTATGAATATCAAATTAATGAATAATGCCTTTTCTTTATTTATTCATAAAGTGCACTACGACTTAGAATAAAACGCCGCTAAAAGGGATTGCCTTTAGGGCACAAATAAACATGCGAATCCTTGAATAAGTCGACTTATCCAATGAACAAGTCGACTTATCGACATCGAACATGTAAGTCGACTTACACATGGTACAAGTCGACTTATCACTTACAAATCTCCCACTTGACCTAAAGTCAATCGCCTTAGTATCTAATACCATAAGCGAGTCCATGAGAATCACAATTCTCCTGTGACAATGGCTTTGTCAACAGAACAGCAACACTTTGCTCTGTGAGAATTCTCTCTATCGGGATATCATCTCGACTAATGATCTCCGAATCGGTAATCACGAGTTCGGATCGTCGATAAGACCTTGGTTCCTTTGCTGCGCAAGACTAGCCCCATTGTATCACAATACAATCCTATGGGCCCATCACATTAGGGACCGGATCAAGTTCGATAATGAACTTCGATCCAAACCGCCTTTCGCATCTCATGCGGCAATGTACTCTGCCTCGGTTGATGAATCAGCGATCCTCTCTTGTTTGGAACTTTTCCAACTGGCCGCCACGCTATTCGGTGTGAATGTATATAACCTGATTGTGATTGAATTATCCTTATCGATTAAATACTAGCATCGAATGCTCGCCACTGGAGATTTCCATCTCCATAGATCAAGAAAACATCCTTAGTGCTTCACAAGTACTTGAGGATATTCTTGACAACCACCTAGTGACCCTCACGGGATCCGATTGGTATCCGCTCGTAACACTTAGAGCATCGATACATCGGACCTCGTATATAGCATTGTTCCATGCTAAACCTCTTAAGCATCTCATCTATGTACGATGATTGTGAAAGACCAAGCAACCTTTTGATTTATCTCTATAAAGCTATATCCCTAGGATATAAGTTGCTTCACCAAGGTCTTTCATCGCAAATAGATTGACAACCAAATTTTAAGCGATTCTGCGATAGAGACATCGTTTCCTAGTAACATGATGTCATCTACATACAACACAAGGAATACGATTGCAGTCCCATTAACCTTCTTATACACACAATGATCATCCGAATTTTGTGAGAAATCAAACTCTTTGAGTACCTCATCAAAACGGATATTCGAACTCTGGATGCTTGCTTCAATCCAAACTGGATTTCGAAGCTTGCATACCTTTTCGCCATCGATGGAAGTGAAGCCCTCGGGTTGTGTCATACATCCTCGGGTGAATTTCCTCTCGTGAAAGTCGTCTTCACATCCATTTGCCATATCTCATAATCATAATGAGTGGCAATGGCTAGGAGTATCCGAATGGATTTAAGCATTGTTATGGGGCTGAAGGTCTCGTCATAGTCAACTCCTTGTCTCTGACGAAATCCTTTAACCAGAAGCATTGCTTTATAGGTAATCAAATTACCATCCATGTTGGTTTTCTTATGAAAACTCCTTTGCACCCTGTGGGTTTTATCCCTTCAGGTGTAACAACCAAAGTCCATACTTGGTTTTCATACATGGAATCCATTTCAGATTTCATGGCACAAAGCCATGTTCCAGACTCTGAACTTTTCAGAACTGTTCACGGTAGTAGGCGATCATCTCATATGAGCAATCGTCATTCATTCCTCACGAAATCCATATCTCGGGAACGGTCGTATCCTACTTAACCTACGAAATTCGTGTGTAGTAGAAGGTTGAACTGTTACCTCATCTATATGAGTGACAGTTTCAGTTCAGGCAGTTGATCTATGTTTGTTCGAGCATCTTGAACTTCTCAAAGTTCAACTTTGCTCCCACTGTCCTCTTGTAAAAGAAACTCTTTCTTTAAGAAAACAACATGCTTGGAAACAAACAACTTTTGTTCCTAAGCAAGGTAGAATTGATATTCCACGAACAAACACTTGTCGACCTTTGCATCAAGCTAATCGCGTGTCCGCTTCACATAAGCAGACAACCCAAACTTTCATTTGAGAAAGATAGGGCTTTCAGTTAGTCCACATCTCATATGGAGTAACATCAAGCTGTCTTTAATGGAACTCTTTAGCAAGCAACAATTGTCTCGGCGCATATTCCCAAAAGCGCGTAAAACCTATCATCAATCGCACCAAGTATACGAGGTTCGATTTCTCCTTTCAGCCACACCATTGTCTTGCGGCGTGTAAGGTGGAGTATCTTGAGATAAAATCCCATTATCTCTGAGATAATCAAAAACTGTTGGTCTAAGCATTTTCCACCACGATCAGATCGTAATGTATTCATACTTTTACCAAGTTAGTTTTCTACTTCATTTCTGAATTGTTTGAACGTTTCAAACGCTTCAGATTTGTATCTCATCAGATACAGGTACCCATATCGTGAATAATCACCGATAAAAGTAATGAAGTAAAGACAACCACTTATGGCATGGATGGACATCGGACCACATACATCCGAATGTATTAGGTCTAATATTCCATTCACTCGTTTACCCTTCCCTTAAAGGATAACTTAGTCATCTTGCGTAATAAACAAGATTCGCATGTGTCATATGATTCATAATCAAATGACCCTAAACATCCACTCTTATGGAGCTTAGCGATGCGTGTCTTATTTATTTATGGCCAAGCCGACAATGCCATAAGTAAGTTGATTTTAAATTATCTCGATTATGTCTTTCCGCGTCATTGACATTCAAAACTGGATATGACATATCTAATATGTCAATTCAATTACATAATGGACCAGTAGCATAGAGCATTCCATTGCAACTAATATAACAACCATTGCTACTAAAAGTCCAATGGAAACCAGCTCTAATTAAACATAAAACATACAATATGTTCTTTGTTTAAAACAGGTACAAAATGTCAATCATCCAATTTGAATATAAGCCCACTAGGGAGTAACAAGACATAAGTGTCTACGACTAATGTAGCAACTCTTGCTCCATTACCTACACAAAGGTCTAGTTCTCCTTGAATGAGCTTTCTACTGTCCCTGAGGCCCTGCACATCATTTCATATGTATGAGCCACATCCGGTATCAAATACCGATATGTTTGGATCAGGAATAGTATTAACCTCAATGACAAACATAATTGAAGGAGTAGAGGCATCTGGTGCCTTTTACTGCTTCAGGGACTCCAGATAGATTTTACAGTTTCGCCTTTAGTGGCTAAACTTGCCACAATGAAAGCAAAATCCTTTTGGGGCAGAATCTTTGGTTTTTCTTTGATGGCACTTTCCTTTGGTTTCTTGGCCTTTTTCTTCTTTGAACTAGAAGAAGAAGCATCCACCATTAGCACTTGCTTGCTATCCTTCTTGATAACTGCTTTCTGTTCTTGAAAGCAGATTGATCATTCCAGAATTGTTGTGGATATTTGGTTTATCCGATAGTTTATCACAAACTGTGAATAACTATCAGACAATCCAACTAGAATTAAGTCTCTACTTAACTCATAATCCATTACAAATCCTAAGACAGCCAATCTCTCAATATAGCCATTCATCTTCGTGGTATAACGCATGTTGAGATATCCCAGAGCCATCTTTGTGGTGAAGAGAAGCCTTGAGGTCTCGAACCTTTCAGACCGAGCTTACTCATCAAACAGCTCCCTAAGATGAAATACTATAGAGTGAGCATCCATGGACTCGTGCTGCTGCTGCAGCTCTGGTGACATCGAGGCAAGTAGCCATGTCCCCGTCCATTAGATGCTTACGATATGCTTTCTGATCCCCATCAGTAGCATCGACAGCAGGTGCATCTGGAAGTGGAACATCTAGGACGTATCCCAGTTCCTCAGATCTGAGAACAATTCTCAGATTCCTCAGCCAATCAAGAAAATTCGGTCCAGAATAGAGAGCGAAAATTCACACTGAAAGACTTCTTCAATCAACCTAGCGCGATAGAGAGAAGGAATGATAGGATAGAATCGCCTGCATGATCATAAGGACTTGCATGACATGCATATGGCTCCCACTAGTTTCCTAGAATCCATAACCCTCTTTACGAATCTAGAGAAACAATGTGACATAATGTCCTAGTGGGTCGATATCCGATATTGCTAAGAGTGACCTTGAGTTTGCCCAACAAGCCACAACTTAGGTCAATCGGTAGGTATCGGTCATACCAATTGTATCATCGATAACCGACATTGAGAATGACCTTGAGTTTGCTCAACAAGCCACCTTATGTCTCGGGAGGTATCGATATACCAATTACATCTTAGACACAACTATCGATCAGTCTTTATCAACTTGTTGATGTATGCACTTACATTGGGTATCAACTCTTTGATGCGCATACATCCGATGTATGCTACCCAATTTCACCTCTGTCCACGTTGACCTTGAGTTTGCTCAACAAACCAACGCTTCCAGTGAAAACCAACCCATTAATCCGAAAATCTTATTTTCATGGTTCGAACATATCCGTATAGAGTGAGCTTGAGTTTGCCCAACAACCCAACCCTATAAGAACTCTAGTTCTTACCATATTAATGGAAGGTGTTAGTTTTCATATTCCGAGGAGGGATTTCGGGTTCTCGACTCCAAGCTGAAGGATCATAGTCTCTAGGACTATTTGGAATGATTTAGGTTTCATCAATCACATTGAATCAATCCTTATAATCATCCATCATCACACTTATGCATGCCACAAGTCGACTTTCATCAAATGCAAGTCGACTTATGCTTACCACACTTGAGTCGACTTGTATGACACAAGTCGACTTATGTCATCTGCCCATGAACAAGTCGACTTACAAGGTACTACAAGTCGACTTATGTCATCTGCCCATGAACAAGTCGACTTACAAGGTACTACAAGTCGACTTATACTGAGATCTTGAACAAGTCGACTTATTCTTTCCACAAGTCGACTTATCCAAAAACTTGAACAAGTCGACTTATACCATATACAAGTCGACTTATTCAGGGAATTTTGCTAAACTCTCGGCTAATTCCTCAATCCATGCAATTCCAATTCACAATACCATTATACCTAGGGTAATATCTGTAAGTTGATGTATCAATGAACAATTCATTGAACCATGAAAGCCTTATATGGTCAAACCATATGAAAAGCTTGAAATGAGTCAAAACTCATTAATTTCAAACAATTTAGGAACACCCAAATTATCATCCTAAGCATCTCTAGCTAGCACATACATTATCAAATTTATTTCAGCACATGCCATAAAAATATGACGGTCAAAACAAACAAGATAATGCAAGATACTACCGAGGGCTAATGTGATCAATTCGCATTCAAAAATTCTTGGAAAAGCAACTTCAAGCAATTGAGTTTGGCAATCATACTACATCAAGATAACACATTTTAATCACATTAAAAATGGTTCAAGGCATTGGAACTGAAAAGCACACTCAATCAAGCCAAGCAAAACAGTCCCAACAATTTTCACAAAACTGTCCAGTTCTGTACATTGCTCGAAATGATCAATGAAACAATTTCAATAAATCATGAGAAAATTATATAGGTTACTACATGTTCATAAAATGCTACATGAAGTTTTTCAGGATTTTAGGCCATCAAAAACTCAGTCAACCTAAATAACAAAACCGATTCAAAATCTGTGTTCATCAGCACAGTAATTCCCAACAGCATAGAATAAATTCGTGAATAAATATCCAATCACCTTGAAATCAAATTTCCATGCTCACAGACATTCAAAAACATCTTAGAGACATGTAGGTGAAGGAAAATCCAAAAAACCATTTTTCTAGAATTTATTCTCGATTTTATACTCATGCCTGTTGCAGAATCGTTTCACAAAACAGCATCTGTAACCTTAGGGAATTAATTAGCAAAACTATATCAAATCAAATCAATAAATTCTGAAAATTCATAGACATATTCTCTAACATGTTATGAACATTTCTGGGCAGAAAAATTTCGAAAAATGCATCTCTATACAGAAACGAAATTTGGACAGCAAGCATGCATCAACAGCAAATTCAATTAGGGTTTCTGATCTCGCTTAGGTTATAGCTTCATACGGGATACCAGACGCTCTGATACCACTGCTGGAAAATCCCGGGAGGTACATCACATGTACCGCAGCGGAAAACAAAATTTTTATTCCGGGACTTTCCGAATCCCAGGATCGTGGTATCCGTATGAAGACATCAACTAAATAGCCAAAGAGACTATCTCTAAAGGTGATCCACGAGAGATCGAAAATCTAACGGATCAAACCCTTTGATCCGGAAATAGCTAGAACAGATTAAAGGCTGCTAGACCCTACCTCTGTCCTGGAGAGCTTGAGGAGCACGTTGAAACCTTGTGCTTGGAGGAAGAAGAGAAATGATGATGCCTAAAGAAGGAAGACTTGAAAACCATGTTCAAGGATAACTTAACATAAGCTTCCCTTCTTCCTTTCCCTTTGGCAAAACCGTGGGCATCACACACCCAACCTCCTTTTTATCTATCTTTTATCTCCTTTTTAAAAGATTCCATAAGAAGAGGCCATGTGTATGGCTTTATATCCACTCATTTCTTTAACTAATAAATAATATCATTTGAAAAGTCAAATGATCTTATCTTCCTCCCTACTTCCAACGACACACATGGGCTTTAATTTATATAATTAATTAATTAATTATTTAATTAATTAATGATATAAATAATTGCTAAGGTCCAGTCCAGCTGGGTTGGTCCTACAAACCTCTAGGGCCCAAATCTTTCAAACGATCCTAAACCTTTCTTAGCAATATTGATGTCGCGATCTCATGGGACATATCCCAATCCATTGGGATCCATTTAATCCTAATGCTCTCCATAATTGGAACTCGGTCCAATTACTATTTTCTGATTCTCTGAATCACTCTTATGCGTGTGACCCTTTAGGCTCCGGTTATGTTGGCCACTTAGATTAACAATTAATCTGAGCAAGTCATGGCGGTATCTAGCAACACATCATGACCCTAATTGACGAAAAGTAATCGGTTTGATGTATTCATCATGAACAGATCACGAACCCTTCCATAAACAATTACCGTGCAATTCGTCCTTTCACCATCCTATACCCCACTTGGTTATGAGTATGGTCAAAGTGTCAACTCTCACTAGGCGAGTCTAGCCTAAGTGATATCGGTTCTCGTCACGGGACTCATTACTCTATATGTCATTGAAGACACTCTTCATGACATACATCTTTGCCAGCCTTAGTAATGATCCCGACAAGAGACCATGGGTATCTCTTCTGTTAATCCAGAAGTGGTGAATCCTTTATTGGCTACTCAATTATTTTCGAATACCTCAAGCTGTACCCAAGCACCACCCTATGAGTTACCTCTGGAAGGCAACAAGGAATGGAGTCAAAGCACATGATCAGTATCCAAGATATCCTTGAGTACCTCAAGTATAAGGATACTTGCACCATTGCTATGATGAGATTATCAACGACACTTAGATAAGATATTCATGTGATAATCTCATGGCAGGTCATCAATGAACTTACTACGCTAGTAAGCATCCACGTGTCAATTCTAAATATCTCATATTTACGGTTTACGAGATCCACCGCTTGATCCAATCAAGGAATATGACATGTGCTAGTCTATCCGGATTAATGATGTCGGTCTCATTAATCCTATGACTAGGAGAATTTAGATATTGACATAATTGCACATGATAGGAATCTCGGTAGTATGATCACATCATAATTTCCTTCATGCTATGTCATATATCATGGACTTCATTAATTGATTAAAGATCCAATCAATTCATAAACAATATTTATGAATATCAAATTAATGAATAATGCCTTTCTTTATTTATTCATAAAGTGCGCATTACGCGATTTAGAATAAAAGCGCTAAAGGGATTGCCTTTAGCGCAAATAAACGAAGAGTCTTGAATAAGTCGACTTATCCAATGAACAAGTCGACTTATCTAAGATCGAACATGTGTAAGTCGACTTACACATGGTACAAGTCGACTTATCACTTACACCCTAAAGAATGCAGATGCTATTATTGTAAGCAGATAGGTCATTATGCAAATAATTTCCCTAAAAGAAATGAGAAAAATAAAAAGAAAATAGAAATCGACAGTGAAATTGAAGAAATGGTAAATACAGGAGAATTTATAAAAATAGATGATTTCAATATTGATTCTGATGAAAGTATCTTTATCATAACTGATACTGAATATACTTCTGAAGAAGAGACATAATAACTTTATCATGATATAATTAAGTTTTATTTCTCTTTGTATTTATGTTTGACTCCCTTATCTATACATATTTCGTTGGCTGCAATCTTTACTTTTGTTTTATTTACTTGCTTGTATTATTGCATTCCCCTTATATGAATTAGATGATTACTTCTTCTTATGCTATCGATATGGTTTTACTCCTCTTATGTTTCAACATTTATTAGATAAATTATTTAATCCAGATATAGCTTATGGACTTAAATAATTTGATTTCTAATAATTTTGGTCAAATGAATATAGCAAATACTCCAAATCAACATATTGAACTTTTAATAGATAATCAAATAGAACAAACTGGAGAATTTAAACAAGAAATATTAATAGATAAAAGAAAATTAAAAGCAGATTCAAAATGAAAACTTTTCTTTATCTAATTATTCGGGATTTAGAGTTAGCACTCTTCAAAGATTAGGTATAAAACCAAGACATCATAATTTATTTTATGGATTAAATATTCAAGAAAGAGCTTTAGAAGTGTCTATTACTTCTAATAAAATAATGATACCTCTCTTAGCCAAAAAGATATTCTAGATAAATTACAAAAAATTAAACCTGAAATAAGAAATACACTTGGATGGATACATATAGGTGCAATACAAATAATAATAAAATCTACTTTTAAAGAAGGATTAGATACCGATAGAATTAGCAATTATGGATAACCGAATAATAAATAGAAGAAGCCTGTTTAGGAATCCTTAAAGGAAATCTACAATATGGCAAACTAAAATTTAATATTTATCCTCGAATATCTTATCACATACAAGATAGAGATTTTGATAAAACTCTAAGATTAATACAAGATTTAAAAGAAAAGATTTCTTTAAACAACAAAATAGACCATACTAGATAACATATGTAATCTCCTATGCTATATTAAATACACATCATTCTGATTGTTTTGTAGTAAAGGATACTATAGATTTTCCTTACTTAGTCTGTCAGATACAAATGCCTACATTGCCCAAGATAGAAGAAATTGAATCTAGACCATTGAATTTAGATTTACAAGATAAACCTTTACTATTCTCTAATAACTTACCACCTCGATTATCTTTTACTAATAATAGTGTTAGTAGTCATCCTTTAACTAGACAACTAAGTACTCATAGATATAATAATAATTTAATATTAGCTAAAAAAGATAGTTTAAGAAATTATAAATTAAAAGGAGAATATTATGATGGAACAACTTTTGTCCCTATAAACATTTAATATATATATATATATATATATATACCCTAATCATGTGAATGCTTTACTTTTCAAACTTCTATTGTTGCATTCAATTTTAGACAATATTCTTAAACAATATAAAATTACATCTTTTTCTTCAGGCTTTCAAATGGTATAAGATTGGCATATTCATCTATATATATATATACAAAAATCATATATAATGATCATACATGTGTTGTTTGAATATATTTGAGAGAATCATATATATATATATATGATCTCTCTCAAATATATTCAAACAACACATGTACAGTAGCATTATATATGATTTTCTTTTGAAAGGTCATTATTTATGATTTGTTGCAATACTTACTCCACCATATGAACAAGAGTTGCAGGACAACATGCTTATTTATACAAATAAGACAAGCGTTGAATAACGAAGAAGAAAATAATAAAAAATTGCCACCAATCGCAATCAAAGATATAAATCATTCAGAATAGCTCATTTTCTTTAATCTTTAGGTCCCCAATTTTTATTAGAATTAGCAATGAAAAATTGGCTCACATTTATTTCAATTAAGTTTTAGTCATCAAACAAAAATTTGAGTTAATCAAAATTTAAACTAGATGAACGATCCAAATCAATTTAATCAAAATGTCAAAATAATAATATTTCATTTGAATTTCAAATATTTCAAGTAAAGCCTGAGCCAAATAACTTGAACTCAACTGAGTCTTAAGCTAAGAAAAAAATTTCAATCTTGATCTGATTTAGTCTATTGTCATTTTTATTTGAAATGCCATTTATATCTGTGTTAATATTTTCTATAAAAATTTTATTTATTCATTATGAGTTTCCTATATATTTTAGTCACTAAGTTTTTCCTTACACAACATTGACGGTATGTTTTCAACTTTTGAAATATTGAAAATGGGTATAGATTAAACCATTGTTTTCTAAAACATGCAACATCATACAAGGAAATATCATGTTTTCAAGATCTCGCAAAAGTTTTTAAATCTAAGAGAAAAGATATTGTAATTCCTTGCTTGATGTCACATGTTTTAGAAAACAATGGTTTGGTAAGATTTTAGGTCATTAAGAAAAATAGTCTCTAGACGACTCCCTACTTGGAGCCTCTTAGATTTCTTCAATCGAAGCTTTAGGGATTGACTTATCCTTCTCCAAATGTCTCTCTGTTCATCCTTCTTTAGTTCCATGCCCTCTTTTGTACCTTACATTAAACCACTTTTTGGTATTTTTTTTCTTTGGCCTTTTGTTTCCTTTAGTTTTATTTTCTTGGTTATTCCCTTAATATTTGCTTCTATATTAGTCTTTTTTGTTGTAGGTGTGTGTGGAGCACTCTTATGTGCTTCTATATGCACTTTTTTCCATAGAGCATCTTACTATGCCTAGAGTGACTATTCCACCTTCTTTAACTTCCATTTCAAGAATTATGTTCTAAATTTTCTTAGCTAGTTTGTCTTATTGATATTGTTAACATAATGTCAAATTCCTTGTTATTCCATAACTGATGGGTTTCTTAGTTCAACTAGTTTTCCTTCTCTATCTTAGTGTCAAACTTCCTTTCTTTTAATTAATTTTAAGCTCTCCTACGTTACTTATCAGCCTTAAGCCTTCTACTTCCGCTTCCATTAACTAGACTTAATAACTTCCTCTTAATCTGTTCCTCCTTATTCTTAAACTATTCCTTTGGTCAGTAAAACCCAAAATCCAAAACCACCAAGTTAATTCTTCACCCTTAAACAAAGTTCGATATTTCCCTTCAAGTCTTGCTGATGATATCTCCATTATTGCACCACTAGTGGTGGGTTCTTAGAAATGTTACAAATAAATGGGCATCATCATTAGTTGACTTCTTCTTAGAAAAATTGTGTAACTTACCTTCTAAGGAACTCATTGACTATAAATCACTAGAAAAGAATGGGATTGGTGGATGTGTTGAATAATGAAAAGGAGTTATTTCTATTCAAAATTGATTAAAAAATAAATACACAAAGAATCTTTGAGCTGATCCATGACATATCAATAATAAGCCTATCTTTCTTTAATAGTGAAAACCAATACTTAATTAGAAAATCAAGTAAAAAATTCCATTTTAGATTAGCATTCACTATTTTCCTCTAGAGTATTGATCTAATAAAGGATTGATACATATAGTAAGTTACATTAGGAAACCTATTTGTATAGATGAAGCCACTAATTTGATAAATAGAATAGGCAATGCTAAAATTTACATGATGATTGACTTGCACCAGGATTTACAAGAACTAATCCCATTGATGAGGCTAGGTGACAATGACTTGATGTTTGAAGATAGTTAAAGCCTATTAATGGAGACCTAG
Organism: Erythroxylum novogranatense; assembly: GCA_029891385.1. Classification (NCBI taxonomy): domain Eukaryota; kingdom Viridiplantae; phylum Streptophyta; class Magnoliopsida; order Malpighiales; family Erythroxylaceae; genus Erythroxylum; species Erythroxylum novogranatense. The sequence continues at coordinate 43,648 of JAIWQS010000229.1, forward strand.
TTTAAGCTATTAAGGGAAGTAGTGGAAGCCAACAAGTAAGGCATTTACAGTCTAGAGGGGGACTTAAAAATTGACATCCATAAAATTAATGGAGTTAAAATAAAACTAATGGAGTTAAAAATTGACATCCATATCAAGTTGGACTCAAAGTTTAGCTCAATAACTAAAAAAGGATATATAATCCCATAATATAAATGGTAGAGTAGTGGCTTCTCATTTAGACCAAGCTAACTTTCATATTATAGCGAATGATTCAAAGTGAAAAATAGGAGGAAATCTAGTAGGAAACATAAAGCTAAAAGATCCAAACCTTCATCCCCCTTTTAATTTCCATTTTCACGTGGAATGTAAAAGGGATCAATAGTCTTAAAAAGGACCAGGTAATTAGATATTACCTTAATGAAATAAGTGCCTATTTGGATGTGCTTCTTGTTGGCCCCTAAATTCTTTTCTTATTAAATAAGCATGATTTCAATTTATTTTTGAGGTTTTGTTTGATTAATTACTTTTGGTTAGAGTTTAATTAGCATGTCAATGGTTGGAGGATTTATTGCTTAGATTGATGGAATTAGAAGTAATAGAGAAATTAAGATTAAGTTAGAGTATAGTATGGTGTAAGTTAAATTGAAAGAATAAGAGCGATAAAGGCAAAATGGGAAGATCACTTAAGGTAAAAGATCTGAGGCTTACTGAGGAGGGGTAGATTAGTCTTTTTTGGCTTCATTAAAGGAAAGAAAGAAGACTTGTTGTGTGTTAGGAGAAGTGTTGGACCCTGATTTTTAAGTGAAATATAGAAATATGAAGTGAAAGTAAATGAGTGGTTTTATATATGTATTGTGAAATAAAAGTAATCATGCTTTGAGGAAATTCATAAAAAAAGAATGATTTTGATTTTGATTTTGATACCTTCGGATTTTGAGTAGATTTGCATGGTTTATGAAATTAAAGTGGATGAGTTGATTGAGATAAAGTTAAATAGCAAGAATTAAACAAAAAAAGTGTGACAATTTGAAGAATTTAGAAAGTTTGACTTTTTGACCATTGAGAGTTGATTTTTGATTTAGTCAAAATTTGAGAAAATGTTATACATGAAACTTGTAGTTTATGTTGAGAGTTTTTTATAGCTATAAAGTTTGTAATTTTTTGATATCGGAAGTGAAAGTTATGATCAATCAAAGTTTAGGTGTGTTATCGGTTGACTTATGTTATAGCTAAACCTTTGACTGAGAAATTGACCTAGTTAGTGGTTCAATTTGCTTCCGAGTTTTTCATGAAAGATTTATATAATGTTTTGATCTTTAGTTTGATATAAAGTATGGAATTTTTTGATCAAGGAATAATAAGTTATGATTTTTATAAGTTTATGTTATGGTTTTAGCATGATTATTAGAGGACAGAACGTTTGACTGAAAAATTGACTTCCTTAGAGGGAAAATTGATTTTTATGTCCTTCATGAAAGTTGTAGGTGACTTTCTGATCTTCGCAGTGATATAAAATATGAGGTGTTTGGAAGTTGGAGTTGAAAGATATAAAATTTCAAAGTTAAATATTGTTTAGGTTTACATTAAATTGGGGCAGTACATTTGATTGGCTTTTTGACCTCTTTAGAGACCAAATTGATTTTTGAGTTCTACATGGAAATTGTAGAGCTTCCTTCAAGCTTTCCATAGAGACTAAATTTGTCAAATTTGGAATTCAAAATCAAGAACTTCGATTTTTGAGAAAAAAAATCGGATATATATATATAAAATCATATATATATATATATATATATTGAAAAAAAAAACATCAGAAGCTTTCTCACTAGGGCGATACGTCGCCCTAGCGAGGAGAGTCCAAAATTGTTATTAATTTTTATTAATTTTTTTTTTCAGATTATAGGAAATATGACCCCTCTTCAATCTTTCGCTCATATCTTTTCCGTCCGACATCCGATTGACTTGATTTTTGAAGCGTTGGATTTTTAAGACAATGAATTTCATTTTTATGGGAAATTTGTAAAATTTTGAGATTAAACTGAGGTCGATTAAATTAATCAAAGTGAGTCGGGAAATTTTTCAAACATAGTTCAGTATTTTGAGAAATTCGGGATCTGTGGTGATCCGATTGAAGTGATTCTTTAGGCAAAATAAAATTAATACATGGGGCCACAAGTCATATGAAGAAAGTAAATTTCAATTTTGCCCCTAAGATTTTCAATTTCTGAATCGAAGTTCGGATTTGTGTGCAGTTTTGGATTGAGAACATCTGAAAGTATTTTGGCCATAACTTCTGCTATGGTAATCAAAATGATGTGATTCTTATTTTGGATTAAACTAGAGAAATATGACTACAATTGTTATGAAGACATCGAGTTTCAATTTTGTGATTAAGAATGTCAATTTCTGGATGGAAATAACATGCTGGAAAATGTGTTAGAATATGAATAAACCCGAAATGTTTTGAGCATAACTTTTGATGTAGTGCTCCGAATTGGATGAGTTTTGTGGCATTATGCAATTAAGACTTAGAGGAACATTTCTCTAGAAGGAAGTTTTGACAAATTCCTTCAAATTGATAGTGCGAATCATATCCGCAAGTAAGCATGACTTAAAGTAAATGTTAGGGGCATTTTGGGAAGTCCACTTAAAGAGAGGGGCAAAAGGGTCATTTGACCCTCATTTTAAATGACATGGCAGTATATAAATCTTTGGCTGTCATTTGGAGTAGAGAAAACACGATGAATTGAGAGGAAAAGAAGAAAATAAGAAGAAAGGAAGGGAGAAGAGTCGACCATGGAGAAAGAAGTGGGAGAAAGCAAATTTTCAAATTTTTGGGGGCTTTTAGCATGAGTTTTGAGTGGATTTTCAAGAGAAAAAAGACAGAAAATGAAGAAAGCCTATTTTGGGAACTAAAAAATCCAAAATTTGGAAGAGAATGAGGTAAGAGAAAATTTTGAACTTTGAGATTTTTTTGAGTTTTTGGTTGCTTTAGCATGATAATGGTATGGGGTTGTTAATTCCATGATCAATTTTGGGAGATTTCATGATGAATTGATTTAATTTTGGATTTATGTGAGTTAGGGATTATGCCTAATTTGTGATTTGGAGATTTTGTGACTTATTGGTTTAGAATCATAGATAATAGTATGGGTTTGTGGAATATGATATCAATTTTGAAAATTATGGGATTTATGATATTGAATTTGTGTAAATTGGTTTATGCCAATTTTGGAAATTGTGGATTTTGAAAATTAGTGATTTAAATAGCTTGAATATGTGAGGAATTGATGTTTCCTAAGCTCAATTTAAGTAATTATGATTTTATGATATTGAATTTAAGTGAATCGGTTTAGGTCAATTTTGGAATTTGGGGATTTTCAAAATTAATGATTTAGATAGCTCGATTATATGTGGAATAAGTATTTTCTAAGTTCAATTTTAAGGATTAAGTGATTTATGATGTTGAATTTGGTTAAATTGGTTTAGGACAATTTCAATTAGAAGAAATAAAGAAGAATTGATCAAATTGGAGCTTGGAACAAGTTTCTGGCATAGAATTGAGGTGGGTAGTATATTTATATTTTGATTTGTAAGCTATATATGACTTTTTGAAAATTCAAGAAAGTGAAAGAAAAGATTTTAGTATTTTATTCGCTTTAGAATGATTTTGAAAAATTATTACAAGTTTAAATTCATTGTTTTAAATGATGCGATAAATCGATAAAAATTTCTGAAAATTCATATGTTATGAGTGCATTGATAAATTATGCAAATTGTTGAATTTATGGAATTTCTTAACTTGATTGAATTGTATGAATTATGTGGAACTGTCAATGTATTTAGTATGACACGCATGAAAATTAAGTTTTCGATTTGTGCCTTCGGGCAATCCGAAAGTTTCAGTTTTGAATTATGCATTAAGTGAGTTCGGTTAGGTCCCTTCTGTGAGTCACTGCACTGTCTCTATTTGTTTATAGCCTTCTCCCGACTACCCGCTAGTGGTATGGAGCTCCGATTTCGGACTCCCCTCTGTTCACGGCTACACAGGACTGCTATGCGGGAATGTACAGTACGTTCTATTTCGGACCGAACGGACCATTTGATATATTACGTGTTTTGATTTGTTTTGTGTCTGCATTCATGTTTGAAATTTCTAGTGATTTGTGAAGTTTGAGAAATGAGAAATTGAAGTTTCAAACGAGAAATTTTTGTGAAGCAAATGGACTTTTCAACTGTGAAATGTTTTGAAAATGGTTATGATTGTTTGGAAAATTGAAATTTTAAGAAATAATTTCTACTTATTTTTCAATTTATAAATGTGTTATCCATCGAGTAGTCGAGCTCCTCCCTTTCATCCCATCTCCGTGTTTTAGCAGAGATCGGATGAAAGAATGTGAGGACGTTTAGTTCGATTTTGTATCGTTTGGATTTTTGTAGACTGGATTTTAGTATTAATTCTGTGTATGGCTTAAATTGCCATGCGTGTATATGATTATATGTGTAATTGGGCATGAAGGATATGAATTCGGGATTTTGAGTTACGATTTGCACATGATTGTAATTGGTTAAGCTTGTGAATTTTGATTTATGAGATTGTTTATGGAATTAAGATATGATTGTTAATTTGGCTATGGATATGATGAATTATAAAATTGTATTTATAAAAGAGTGTGATGTTTTGAAATTATAAAGATTGTGGATTTGAGATAAGATATCAATGTTTAAGTGCTTAGAAATAGGTTTACGTTTGTTTATGCTGAAATCCCGGATGGAGGGCCGGTGGATTTTGATCATTGTATGATTAATTGGAGAGTATAGAAGTGTGTTTTCGATACTTTGCAGGTTTGAGTTAGAATAAATGCAGCCGTTATGCTGCCAAAATTTTGATAAAATCTGGGATAAAAATGTAATTTGGGAATTTGTATGGATTTATAAGAATATGATCAAGTATTGAATTTTGTATGAGTATACAAGCATGTGATTAAGTATTAAAATTTGTATATGGATGATTTTGTATATGACGGAATAAAGTGAATAAGAATGAAAAGAGAAGGAATAAGGAAAAGAAAGAAAAGAAAAAATTATACCGGATTTTCGTATTGGATTAGTTTTAGGTTTCCAACGCGATTGTGTTTCTTTGTTCTTTGTTTTCGGATGTCGGATCCGCTTTGTTAAGTTTTGTTCGCTTCGTATATTCGATTTGTTTTGATGCGATACCTTTCCGCTTCGATTATTCGACTTGCTTCCGCTTTCACTTTATTATGTTTCAGTATTTTGTGATTCGATTCCGCCCGTTTTCGTTTCGCGTTATCAAATGCTTTGTTTTCGATTTGAAATTTTGATGCAAAATTTCGCTTTCTATTCGCTTCGTTTCCTTAAGCTTTTCGTTTTCGGTTGGGATCTGGTCTCGGATCGGGTCCCAAGAAGAAGGAACGAAAATTAGAAGGAGAAGAGAGAGAGTGTTTGGTTGAGAGGAGAAAGAAGAGAAGAAGAAGAACAACTTAGAGTTTCACCTTTCTTTGCTTTAGAAGAGTGATTTTAAGAGTTTTTCAAGAAGGAAAAAGAAAGAGGAAGACTTGATCTTCCATTAGAGCCAAAGAGCAAAAATCGTGGGTGGAGATTCAAGGTTATTTGTTTCAAATCTTTTGGAATTTTGAAGAGTTTTTGGTTCAAATGGCTTAGGAAAAGTATGGGTATGAGTGTTCTAGGATAAATTTCATGCTTTTGTTTCCTTAGGTTCTCCAATTTTAAGATTTCTTTTGATTTAGGTTTTTATGATTGTGAAGAAATTCAAGGGAGGCAAGATGAGCTAGAGGAAAGGCATCTTGAGCAAGTCTAAAGTAAGGGATTTTAAGGTGGGTAACATCTTTATAATTGAGAAACTGAGCTAGTACAATTACTTTCAATAAATGGAATTTAATGCTTTCCAACAACTTTGAAAATGTGTATTTATTACTCTTTAGGATGATTTGAGAATGTGACATGTGTCTTTTTCTTGTGAATAAATTGTGAGAATGTTTTCATATTGTGTTGATAATTGTAAAGGAATGTGAAAGTGATTTTTTTTGAAAGAATGCAATGGTTATAAAATTGCCTTTCGGGAATGTGTCATTTTGGCCAATATGTTTTGAAAAAAATGTGAAATGTATGCTTATATGGGTTTGTGGTAGTCCCTTAAGTAAGTTAAGTGCACTTGTCTATAGGCTTTTCCTGCCTGCCCGCTAGTGGCATGGAGCTCCTCACGGACTCCCCTAAGTTCACGGCTGCACATGACCACTACGCGAAAATGTGTAGTACGTTCTGTTTTGGATCCACCGAAACCATTTCCGATGTGTTTATGTGGTTATGATTTGAAATCATTTTGATGCATTCGTTGTGTTGATTTTGTAAATTTCTTGATAAGTTGTAAAGTTTGGAACACATATGTGGTATAGTTGTCAATGTAAATTTTGCATTGGAATTAAATGATTCAAGGGTTTTACTTGTTCTTGATTATAAATATGTTACTCATGAGTCGTCAAGCTCACCCCCTTCTTTCCTTCCCATCCACAGGCAATGAGCAAGAAAATGAGTGACCAAACTGAGGTCAAGGCATCACTCTGCTTTCGCTTTTTTGATTTTGAAGCTATATTTTGTAAACAAAGCTTTAGTTGCATTTTTAGTGCAAAATTACTGTTTATGTGGTTTTTTTGTAATTTGAATTTCTGAGACTTTAATGTATTGGGGCTAGAAATGCCCACTAAAGCTTTGTAAGAACTCATATTTTGATATTAATGAAAGATATTCAGGTTTTATTGTGTTTTGCCAATGTTGTTTCAAAGGTTACTTTGCATTGTTTTTGTAAATGTCCATAAGGGTAGGTTTTGTGTATGCTGATTTTGAGGCAAATTCTGGACTGATATAGGTTAAATTGGATCAAGTAGCCTTATTGAAAGTTATAGAGGAATTTCATAGCTTTCCAACGATGTATAATATGCCATTTTTGGATGTGGGAGTTGAAAGATGTAAATTTTTGGAAGTTTGGGTGCTGTCTAGGATGGCAATTTCGGGATAATAAGTTTGAGTGAAATTTTGACCCTCATAAAGGTAAAATTTGTTTATAAAGTCTCTTGAAGGTGGAAGTTTATCTTTTTATCTTTTCATTGATATAAAGTATGACATTTTTAGACCATGGAGCTGAAAGATATGATTTTTAGAGATTATGTTACTGTTTAGGATGATATTTTTTAGACAGCCACTTTAAGATAGATTTTGGCTCCTTTAAAGGCCGAATTGGTTTTTAAGTCCTTCATGGAAGTTGTAGAGATTCTTTTTAACTTTCCATTGATACTAAATTTACAAATTTTAGAGTTCTGGATCAAAAGTTATGAGTTGTGGAAGTTGGGATGTCAGAAGAAGAAAGACCAAGAGTTTCTAGTCGATCAGATAGTATAGGCTTAGTCGACTAATAATCTTTGACCAGTCGACTATTACCATGTTTTTACTTACATTAGTCGACTAATAATCTTTGACCAGTCGACTATTGCCATGTTTTTACTTACATTAGTCGACTAATAATCTTCGACCAGTCGACTATTATCATGCTTCCCCCGACCTGACCTCTCTCCACTCTTTTGCTTATAACTTTTTTGTCCGACCTCCGATTGACTTAATTTTTAAAGCGTTGGATTCCTAAAACATTTCTATACGCCTCCATACAAATTTATAGTTTTTGAGATTGATTTGAAAAAGATGAATTAAATAAAAGTGAGAGGATCAGTTGAAAAAGTCTGAACATGCTTCCGTATTGTGGTGATATCTCGACCTGTAGAGGTCTGAATGAGGTGATTCTTGGTTCTGAACAAGCTAGAGACATGGAATTACAACTTATTTGAAGGAATCAATTTTCAATTTAGGACCCAAGACTTTTAAATTTTCAAATATGTTCGGAAGTATGTGATTTGGGTATTTTTGTTGAGGTTTGAGTTGATGTGGAATTCCTCCTGTGGGATGCGGCCCAGATGTCACGTGGGACGTCAGACACGTGACTTCGTAGGGTGGGGTTCCAACACTTCTATCAGTAGAGTGTTTGTCAAGAGCTTTTTGAGAAGAGCTTTTCTAAAAGCTAATTGACTATTGGTTGTCAATTGAAAAATAACTTTTAAAAGAGCTTCACATAGTAGAATGCGTTTGGCAACATAAAAAAACTTTTATTAATTTTAGCTATATTTTATTTTTAATAAAATTATTTATGCATATAAATAATATTTAAAGTATACTAAACAATATACAAAGTATAATATATTATATCTTGTAGGAAAGTTTTGATAATCATCTTGTAGGAAATTATTTAAAGAGATGTCTCATTTTCTTGTAAGAAATAAAATTAATATGAAAATAAATATTAAACATATAAAAATTAAATAATATTATAATCCCAAAATAAATATTCAAGCCGAGTAAATAGTTAAATACATAATAAACTATGCATTTTATCGTAATACAAGAAGATTTGCAATATGTTCCTCGCATCATTCATCTCGTTATTTTGTGGCTCGTAAATGATTTCCTTCAACGTCTTCATTTTCATTGATTTCTTCATTTGTAGGAAGTAATTCATCATCTTCATCATAGGGACAAAACTCTTCATCCTTTTGTGCATTTAACCTTATATTAGTAACCAAAGACATGTCTCCTATATTAGTAAAAGCCCTGCAGAAATGCTCACCATTCTCTATCTTCTGCAAGTGAATTGTTACCGCAACAAATTCGCTATAGTCCAGTACTCCATTTCCATCAACATTAGCCTAAACAACGTACACAAAAACATCCAACAAGATTTCACGTTAATGGACAAAGGAATTGGAAATACTCTTAAAAGATTAGGATGCTGAAAGTGAATATGTTAGTAAAAATGATTATTGAGGATAGTGCAACGAATATGATTCTACAGGTAGAAACCAAAAAGTTAAAACCAACCTAATAAATTTCACAAAAAATAGTTTTGCATACCATATTGTACCTATAGCTACCTATGTTGATCCATCAAAAATTAATTCACTTTTCATGGCATGTAGCACTTATTTAAAAGGTTTAAGTAGCGAATTCATAGAAAATATCAGTTTGCATAGGAGTGGTTAAATTTACCAATTGTATGGTCTTGTATCAATAGGAAAAACATAGTCTAGAGCTGTTAAAAAATAGAAAATGGCATTTCTGTTTACTAGTATGAAAAAAGGAAAAGAGTATTAAACAATTCTTACCACTTCCATCAGCATCTTTATCTCAGGTTCTGCCAACTGAGAACCTACTTTTCGAAGACCAACTCTTAGTTCCTCATATGAAAATTTACCATCATTATCAGTATCCATAAAACTAAACATATCTCTGATTACTTCAACCTCTTCGATAGATAAGTGCTTTGCAATTACCTGTAGCATTTAATTGCAAGCAAAAGCATGCTAATTTAGGATGAATAGAACTGTGTAATAATGTGCCAATGAATTGATGACTAGATAATCACAATAAAAACAACGAGAGAAGCTTACACGTAATGCTTTCTTCTTGAACCTATTCATAACTAAGAATTTCTTGAGCCTTGACCTCACAATATCACCTAATGGAACATTTAGAGCTTTCTTAGCATTTTGCATCCAAGAATGCTCTGTCAAGAAAAGAGAAGGAAATAAGTTGGCTCAACTCATCAGAAAGACAACCTTATAGATTGATAGATACAACAAACCTTCTGAGAATACATACATGTACCATGAGAAGAAACACTCAAAGAACAACCTAAAGTAACTATATCTCTGAATACATAAATTCAAACAAGTTATCATCTTGACATGCCAAAGATGACAATTCAACACCTTGCATAATTTTTGACTAGATCTTACAGAATTTGAGATATTAAGGAATTGAGTTGAAATTACTAGAAAGAAGACCTCTTGCCCAATTGCAGCAATAGTCAGCCAATTAGTAAATTTAATTCGAACCTGTACATGGACATGGCTTTATTTAATTGGGAATTATTGACGTAGACAACCACTAACAAATTGTAAAACTTGGTTCACGACAACACTAAGTTGACCGCCTTTAAACTTGATAGGGTTTCTCAGACTAAGGATTTACCAAGAACTCTTGATCGATTAAGCGTTTTCGGGATCAAGATTCTAACATCTGTCGAACAAGACTTTCAAGATTATCTAAAATTTGAGGCCATGGTTCTCTTTTAAAATCAATCACAACCCTCAAAATTACAAGGCAACACCCGCTTTCGGTCTACGACACAATCAATAAGAAAAGAAACCTAATGTAAAATTCAACTCCTTAAGAACAATATACATAAACAACAATATTGTAGATTAAGGAGCATACCCGCCAAAATGGAGAAACCCCACACAATAAAATATAAGGTATAACACCAGCGCCCATACATCAACCTCAGTCCATAATTTCTCTTTAAAACTTGGTGCCATATAGTAAGGACTCCCATAATGTCATAAACTTCTCCTTGTTACACAAAACTTGAACTCAGAAAGAAGACAAAAAAAAGACTTTATAGAAGAAGAAGAGGATGAGCGGATTCCACTACGCAGTTTACTAACAAATAAAACTCACAATTCATAAATTGACAAAGCACAACAAGAATTGTAAAGCAGCATCAACTAGGCATAAGATCATAAACCCAAACTCGACAGTAAACAGAAGAAAAACAAAGAAATAAAACAGTCTTAACTTTTGATATATACGTAAGTGATGCAAAAATGTCTGCCCGAAAAAGTTAAAATTTGGGGCTTTTTTTGAAAAGCTCCAAATTTGAGCTTTTGAAAAAAACTGTATTTTAGCTTTAAAAAAGCTATTTCTACTTTAAAAGTGCTTTTGAATTTTACAGCTAAATACCCATTTTTTCCCTTAAAATAGCTTTTGTGATGCAAAAAAAGTACTTTTGGAGCCTGCAAAAGCTAAACCAAATAGGTGCTAAAACTTATGGTAGTAGGTCTTTTAGAGATAAATCTCAAAGATGTAAAGTGCAAAAAAGTTAGATTTCATGAGTAAATATTGGTAAGTCATTTCTAATAGCTATCTCATTACAGTGAAAAAATACTGATTGATTATGGTCCAAATATAATTATAGTTTCTCAAGTTATGAATATAGACTAACTCATTCAATTCCTAATGATTCTAATATATGAGAAAACTGTTAGAGTAGTGCCCTAAAGGCAATCCCCTTTAGCGCATTTTGTTCATAGTCATGTACAGACTTTATGAATAAATAAAGCAAGGCATATTTCATTTATTTGATGTTCATTTTATTATGAATTGATAATGATCTTTAATCAAATTAATGAAGTCCCTGATACATGAAATAGCATGAAGGAAATTATGATGCGATCATACTATTGAGATTCCTATCATGTGCAATTATGTCAAGATTCAAATTATCCCTAGTCATAGGATTAATGAGACTGGACATCGTTAATCCGGATAGACTAGATATGTCAAACTCCTTGATTGGATCAAGCGGTGGATCTCGTAAAAGCTGTAAATATTGAGATATTTAGATTTGACATGTGGATGCTTACTAGTGGTAGTAAGTACATTGGATGACTCGCTATGAGATCATCACATGGATGTCCTATACAAATGTCGTTGATAATCTCATCATAGCAATGGTGCAAGTATCCTCGACTTGAGGTACTCAAGGATATCTTGAGTATCGATTTGCATTTTGACTCCATTCCTTGTTGCCTTTCGGAGGTCGCTCATAGGGTGGTGATTGGGTACAACTTGAGGTATTCAAGGTAATTGAGTAGCCAATAGAGGATTCACCACTTCATTATAGCGGAAGAGATACCCATGGCCTCTTATCGGGATCATTACTTTGAAGTCTCTGGTGTCGGAAGATACATATGTCATGAAGATGGTCTTCATGGACATATAAAGTAATGAGTCCTAGGACGAGAACCGATTACACTTGGACTAGATTTGATCGATCGGTCTAGTAAGAGTTGACACATTGCCCATACTCAAACCAAGTGGGGTATAGCATGGTGAAAGGACGAATTGCACAGTAATTGTCTATGGAAGGGTTCGTGATATGGTTTCATTAGTCAAACCAATTACTTTCCGGTCAATCGGGGGTCGTGATGTGTCGCTAGATACCGCTCATGACTTGCTCGGATTAAGTGTTAATCTAAGTGGCCAACATAACCGGAACCTAATGGGTCACACGATAAGAGTGACTCGGAGAATCTGTAAAATAGTTTCGGACAGAGATCCGATATCTGGAGAGCAATAGGATTATATGGATCCCGATGAGATTGGGATATGTCCCGATGAGATCGCGACATCGACATTGCTGAAAACCGTTTCCGGTGATTTTTCACGGTGGGGTTCTGAGCAGTCAGTGAGACCGAATTCCCAGTTTGACTGGACCACTTCAGCAATTATATATATTAATTAATTAAGTAAATAATTAATTAATTATATATATATATATATGATTTCGGTGGAACCTAAAATGGAGAGGATTAGTTAAGTTTGAAAAGTCAAACTTAATGATGATTTAGCATTTTAAGGCATTTTATGCCTACCTACGTGGATGAGCATCCACCATGCCTTCTTATGTCTTTAAATGGTTAAATATACATATGAGAAGGTATTGGAAAAGGCTTGCACGGTTATGGAAGAAGGAAGAACCGAAGAGCTTAATAGTTAAGCTTTGAAAATCTTGTTTTCATCTTCTTCATCTCTTCCATTCAACTTTGCTTCTACTTCTCCAAGGCTCCACCAAGATCATTTCACTTGCTCTCCAAGGCTAAGGTAAGAGCTAGCACTCTTCTCTTTAGTCTAGCTATTCCCGGGTCAAAAGAGTTTGTCCCGGTTAGGTTTTCCGACCTCTGCGTGGATACTGTAGAGACGGTCTCCTTTGGTCGTTATGGTTTGATTGTTTGTACATACACATGGATCCTGGCTTTGGGAATGTCCCAGGACTCAAAATTTTAAATTCCGCACTGTGGGCATGTGATGCCTACCCCGGGATTTTCCTACAGTGGTATCAGATCCACTTGTGTTGTATAAACAGTCGAAATGATAACTAGGTCGGAGTTCCTTAGTGAATTGAGCTGCTGATGCATGTTATTTGTGTGAATTTCGAATCAGTATAGAGATGCATGTTTTCGAAATTTCTTGCTCAGAATTGTTCATAACATGTTATAGAATATGTTTGTGAAATATGAGAATTTATCAATTTGATTTGATATGGTTTTGCTATTTAATTCCCTAAGTTTCGGATGCTGTCGTGTTGAACGTTTCTGAAACAGGTATGCTTGTAAATTCGTGATTAAATTCTAGAAATTTTTTTTTTCGGATTGGTTTTCACCGACATGTCCCTAAGATGTTTGTGAATGTCTCTGTGGATGGAAAAATGTTTTCAAGGTGATTTACTATTTATTTCCGAATTTCTTGTATGCTGCTGGGAATGTTTGTGTTGAAAAACACAGATTCTGGTTCGACTAGATTGCTGAGGTTCAATGAGTTTTTGTGGGAAATAAATCCTGGAAAAATTCATGGAGCATGTTGGGAACATGTTTTAACCTCTGTAATTTTCTCAGTATTTATTGAAAGTGTTTCAATGGTCATTTTGAGCAAAATGTTGAGCTTAGCAGTTTTGAGAAACTTGCTGGGGCTGTTTTGTTTGGAATGATTGGTTGTGTTATTTTCTGTTCCAATGCCATGAATCATTTTTATAGTGATTAAAAATGTGTTATATTGATGTGGTATGCATGCCAAGTTGAGATTCTTGAATTTAGGTTTCAATAATTTTGGATATCGAATAGGTCACTTTAGCGTCTCGTTAGCTTATTCCGTTATCTTGGTTATTTTGGCCGTCACAATTTTGTGACAAGTGCCGGAGTAATCTTGATAACGTGTAGCCTACCTAGAGATACTTAGCATGATTATTTGGTGTCCTTGAATTATGTGGAAATCTAGTGATTAATGGTGGATTAATCGGTTTCAAGGTTTTCATATATAGTTAGACTATATGGCATGCATGAGTTGATGAAAATGTTTCATTAGCACATTAATATAAAGGTTTATATACTTGTTATATTGGTGTTGTGAATTGGAAATGCCTGGATTGAGAATTGATTAGATAGCAATTCCAATGCATTAATGAACAAGTCGACTTATATGTTCATAAGTCGACTTGTTTTGGTGCATCAGACTAATAAGTCGACTTGCACAATGGTACAAGTCGACTTGTTCATGCACGATTACGCAAGTCGACTTACACATGCATAAGTCGACTTATATAGAGCCATAAGTCGACTTATACATATACAAGTCGACTTATATCATGCCTAGTGGGATGATGGGTGATTTTCGGTATAAATTCAATGTGATTGATGCAATGCCTAAATCGACCATATAGTCATGGTGACTATAATCCTTGGATGAGATTAATTAGATGAGACCTAAAATCCTCACTTAAAATATGAAAACTAACGCCTTCCATTAATATGGTAAGAACCAGAGTTCTTATAGGGTTGGGTTGTTGAGCTAACCTCAAGCTCACTCTATACTTAATATGTTCAAACCATGAAAATATGATTTTCGGATTAATGGGTCGGTTTTCCTAGAAGCGTTGATTTGTTGAGCTAACCTCAAGGTCAACGTGATGAGGCGAAGTTGGGTAGTGTACATCGATGTGCAGCGCATCAAGTGTTGATAACCCAATGTATGTGCATACATCAACCGCTGATAGACTCGATCGATAGTTGTGTCTAAGATGTAATTGGTATGTCCGATACTCTCGAGACATAAGATGGCTTGTTGAGCTAACCTCAAGGTCATTCTTAATGTCGGTCATCGATGATGCAATTGGTATGACCGATACCTCACCGATTGACCTAAGGTGACTTGTTGAGCTAACCTCAAGATCATTCTTAGCAATGTCGGATATCGACCCACCAGTCAATGTGCCATTTTGTTTCATGGATTCATGATGAGGGTTATGGATTCTATTGAAACTAGTGGGAGCCATATGTATGTCATTTAAGTCCTTATGAGCATACATTTAATCCTATTCTAACTTTCTTTCTCTCTACGCTTAGGTTGATTGAAGATGTCGACTAGTGTGAATCTTCGCTCACTAATGGATGCAAACAAATTAATCGGACCAAATTTTCTTGATTGGTCATGAATCGAGAATTGTTCTCGATCGAGGATCTAGGATATATCCTTGATTTTTCGCCCGGATCCACTTCTGAAGGAGCTTCGATGATGATCGGAAGGCATATCGTAGCATCTAAAAGCGGTGACATAGCCACCGCATTATGCTTGCATCGATGTCACCGAGCTGCAAAGCAGACGAGTCTATGGATGCTCACATCGATAGTGTTTCATCTTAGAGAGTTGTTTGATGAGCAAGCACGGTCCGAACGGTTCGAGACCTCAAGGTTGCTCTTTACAACGAAGATGACTCTGGTTCATCTGCAGATTGCAATATGCATTGAAGATGAATGACTATATTGAGAGGTTGGCCGTCTTAGGTTTTGTGATGGATTACGAGTTAAGTATAGACTTAATTCTTGTTGGTTTGTCGATAGTTATTCACGGTTTGTGTTGAACTATCGAATGAACCAAATATCCACCACAATTCCCGAGTGATCAATCTCGCCAAGACAATGAGAACAATTTGTCAAGCAAGATAGCAAGGCATTCTATTGGTGGATTCTTCTTCCTCTGGTTCCAAGAAGAGAAGCAGAAGAAGAAAAAGGCTCGTGGCGAAAGGAAGTGCAGCGAAAGGCAAGAAGAAGACCAAAGAGATCGCACCAAAAGGTACTCGCTTCCATTGCGGTAAGACCGGTCATTGGAGGCGAATCGCAAAAGTTATCTCGAAGAATCAAGCGTAAGAAGGCATCACTGCCTCGACTTCTTCGTATGTTTGTCATTGAGGTTATCATTGTTTCGATCATAACATATGGGTATTAGATACGGTTGTGGCTCACACATATGCAATGATATGCGAGGCCTCGGGAGATGAGGGCAATTTCATAAAGGGAGAAATGGACTGCGTGTTGGCAATGGAGCAAGAGTTGCATTAGCCGTAGGGACTTATGTTTTGACACTTCCAGTGGGCTTGTACTTAACTTGGATGATTGTTATTTTGTACTGTGTTAACAAAGAACATCTTGTCATTTCTTGTTTAAATAGATTTGGTTTCCATTTGTCTTTTGGTAACAATGGTTGTCCTATTAGCTCAAATGGAATGCTTTATGGTACTGGTACATTATGCAATGGAATTTACATATTAGATATGTCACATCCAGTTATGAATGTCAATGACGCTAAAAGACATAAAAGAGATAATTTAAAATCAACTTACTTATGGCATTGTCGCATTGGCCATATAAATGAGAGACGATCGCTAAGCTCCACAAGAGTGGAAGTTTAGGTCATTCGATTATGAATCTTATGACACATGTGAATCTTGTTTATTAGGCAAGATGACTAAGTTACCTTTAAGGAAAGGTGAACTAGCGACTGGATTATTAGACCTAATACATTCAGATGTATGTGGTTCGATGTCCATCCATGCCAGAAGTGGTTGTCGTTACTTCATTACCTTTATCGATGATTATTCTCGATATGGGTACCTGTATCTGATGAGATACAAATCTGAAGCGTGTGAAAAGTTCAAACAATTCAGAAATGAAGTAGAAAACAACTTGGTAAAAGTATCAAAACATTACGATCCGATCGTGGTGGTGAATACTTAGACCAAGAGTTTTGGATTATCTCGTAGATAGTGGGATATTATCTCGGTGGACCCTCCTTACACACCACAAAGATAATGGTGTGGCGAAAGGAGAAATCGAACCTTGTTGGACATGGTACGATCTATGATGGGCTTTGCAGCTACTAAAATCCTTTTGGGGATATGCACTTGAGACAAATTGTTTACTTGTTAAGCAGAGTTCCATCAAAGAGTTGATGTTACTCCATATGAGATGTGGACTAACAAGAAACCTTATCTTCTTATTTGAAAGTATGGGGTTGTCACGCTTATGTGAAGCGGACACAATGATAAGCTTGGAGCAAAATCGACAAGTGTTTGTTCAGTAGGATATCCTAAGGAAACAAGAGGATATCAATTCTACCTTCTTCGAGGAACAAAAGGTGTTTGTTTCGATGCATGCTGTCTTTTAGAGAAAGAGTTTCTTTTAAAAGAGGACGGTGGGAGCAAAGTTGAACTTGAAGAAGTTCAAGATGCTCGGACGACGCGGATCAATGCACGAACTCAAACGTAACTCATCGAGATGAGGTAGCAGATTCAACCTTCTACTTCACACGAAAATTGTAGGTCAAGTAGGATACGCCTGTTCTCGAGAGATATGGATTTCGTGAGTGAACAGAATGACGTATTGCTCATAGAGGATGATGAGCCTACCACCTATGAAGAGGTTACAAGAGTCCAGTCGAAAAAATGGCTTCGTGCCATGAAATCTGAAATGGATTCCATGTATGAAAACCAAGTATGGACTTTGGTTGATGCACCTGAAGGGATAAAACCTATAGGGTGCAAATGGGTTTTCAAGAAGAAAACCGACATGGATGGTAATGTGATTACCTATAAAGCGAGGCTTGTGGCTAAAGGCTTTCGTCAAAGACAAGGAGTTGACTATGACGAGACCTTCATCGAAGAGCAATGCTTAAATCCATTAGATACTCCTAGCCATTGCATTCATTATGATTATGAGATATGGCAAATGGATGTGAAGACTTTCCGAATGGAAATCTGGCTGAGGATGTGTACATGACACAACCTGAGGGCTTCATTTCCGTTGATGGCGAAAAGGTATGCAAGCTTCAGAAATCCATTTATGGATTGAAGCAAGCATCCAGGAGTTGGAATATCCGTTTTGATGAGACAATCAAAGAGTTTGGTTTCACAAAATCCGGATGAACACTGTGTGTACAAGAAAGTTAATGGAACTGCGATCGTATTCCTTGTGTTATATGTAGATGACATATTGTTGCTAGGAAACGATGTCTCAATGCTGCAATCAGTAAAAATTTGGTTGTCCAAACAATTTGCCATGAAAGACCTTGGAGAAGCAACTTATATCCTTGGGATAAAGATTTATAGAGATAGATCGAAGAGGTTGCTTGGTCTTTCACGATAAGACACATAGACAAGGTGCTAAAGAGGTTTAGCATGGAGCAATCAAGAGAGGTTTCTTCCCATTTCTCGTGGGATAACACTCTCGAAGTCCATGTGTCCTAAGACACAGGATGAGAGGATGCGTATGAATATGATCCGTATCGTCTGCGATAGGATCTATTATGTACGTATAATGTTATGTACGAGACCCGATGTATCATATGCTCTAAGTGTTACGAGCAGATACCAATCGGATCTGGTGAAGGTCATGGGTGGTATCAAGAATATCCTAAAGTACTTGCAAAGAACTAAGGATGTTTCTTGATATATGGAGATGGAAGTCTCCAGTGAGCGGGCATACGGATGCCGTTTTCAATCGATAAGGACGACTCAAGTCCCAATCAGGTTATGTTTTCACACTAAATGGCGAGCGGTCAGTTGGAAGAGTTCCAAACAGAGGCGATCGCGATTCAACGATCGAGGCGTAGTACATTGCCGCATCGACGCAAAGAAAGGAAGCGGTTTGGATCAAGAAGTTCATTTCGAACTTGTTGTGGTTCCTAGTGTGATGGACCCATCTGATTGTATTGTGACAACACTGGGGCTATTACAGCAGTAAAGGAGCCAAGGTCTCATCAACGGTCTAAACACGTATCTACCGATACCATTTGATTCGGAGATCATTGCTCGAGGTGATGTCACGATAGAGAGAATTCCCGAGCGAATATTGTCGATCCGTTGACAAAGCCGTTGCCACGGAAGAATTTTGATTCTCATGTACTCGCTTATGGTATTAGATACCAAGGCGATTGGCTTTAGGTCAAGTGGGAGATTGTTAGAGTAGTGCCTCAAAGGCAATCCCTTTAGCACATTTTGTTCATAGTCATATATGGACTTTATGAATAAATAAAGCAAGGCATATTTCATTTATTTGATGTTCATTTTATTATGAATTGATAATGATCTTTAATCAAATTAATGAAGTCCCTGATACATGACATAGCATGAAGGAAATTATGATGCGATCATACTATTGAGATTCCTATCATATGCAATTATGTCAGTATCTAAATTATCCCTAGTCATAGGATTAATGAGACTGGACATCGTTAATCCGGATAGACTAGCACATGTCAAACTCCTTGATTGGATCAAGCAGTGGATCTCAGAAAACTGTAAATATTGAGATATTTAGATTTGACATGTGGATGCTTACTAGTGGTAGTAAGTACATTGGATGACCTGCTATGAGATCATCACATGGATGTCCTATACAAATGTCAGTGATAATCTCATCATAGCAATGGTGCAAGTATCCTTAGACTTGAGGTACTCAAGGATATCTTGGGTACTGATTATGTACTTTGACTCCATTCCTTGTTGCCTTTCAGAGGTCGCTCATAGGGTGGTGATTGGGTACAGCTTGAGG
This sequence comes from Erythroxylum novogranatense, assembly GCA_029891385.1. Classification (NCBI taxonomy): domain Eukaryota; kingdom Viridiplantae; phylum Streptophyta; class Magnoliopsida; order Malpighiales; family Erythroxylaceae; genus Erythroxylum; species Erythroxylum novogranatense. The sequence continues at coordinate 63,210 of JAIWQS010000229.1, forward strand.
TATTCGAAGGTAATTGAGTAGCCAATAGAGGATTCACCACTACATTATAGCGAAGAGATACCCATAGCCTCTTATCAGGATCATTACTTTGAAGTCTCTGGCGCCGGAGCATACATATGTCATGAAGATGGTCTTCATGGACATATAAAGTAATGAGTCCTAGGACGAGAACTGATTACACTTGGACTAGATTTGATCTGATCAGTCTAGTAAGAGTTGACACATTGCCCATACTCAAACCAAGTGGGGTATAGCATGGTGAAAGGACGAATTGCACGGTAATTGTACATGGAAGGGTTAGTGATATGGTTTCATTAGTCAAACCAATTACTTTCCGGTCAATTGGGGTCGTGATGTGTTGCTAGATACCGCTCATGACTTGCTCGATTAAGTGTTAATCTAAGTGGCCAACATGCAAGAACCTAATGGGTCACACGATAAGAGTGACTGGAGAATCAGTAAAATAGTTTGAGACGGAGATCCGATATCTGGAGAGCAATAGGATTATATGGATCCCGATGAGATTGGGATATGTCCGATGAGATCGCGACATCGACATTCTTTGAAAACCGCTTCCGGTGATTTTTTCGCGGCGGGGCGGCAGGTAGTAGGACCGACCCGATTTGATGGACCACTTGACAATTATATATATTAATTAATTAAGTAAATAATTAATTATATATATATATATATATATATATATATATATATATATATATATATATGATTTCGGTGGAACCTAAAATGGAGAGGATTAGTTAAGTTTGAAAAGTCAAACTTAATGATGATTTAGCATTTTAAGGCATTTATGCCTACCTACGTGGATGAGCATCCACCATGCCTTCTTATGTCTTTAAATGGTTAAATATACATATGAGAAGGTATTGGAAAGGCTTGCGGTTATGGAAGAAGGAAGAACCAGAAGAGCTTAATAGTTAAGCTTTGAAAATCTTGTTTTCATCTTCTTCATCTCTTCCATTCAACTTTGCTTCTACTTCTCCAAGGCTCCACCAAGATCATTTCACTTGCTCTCGAGGCTAAGGTAAGAGCTAGCACTCTTCTCTTTAGTCTAGCTATTCGGGTCAAAAGAGTTTGTCCGGTTAGGTTTTCCGACTTTGCGTGGATACCGTTAGAGACGGTCTCCTTTGGTCGTTATGGTTTGATTATTTGTACATACACATGGATCCTGGCTTTCGGGAATGTCCCGGGACTCAAAATTTTAAATTCCGCACTGTGGGCATGTGATGCCTACCCCGGGATTTTCCTACAAAAACTAAAATTAAAGAAACCTTTATGTTTCCTCCAATCATGCTTTTTAGAGATTCTCTCTTTGGGAAAGTTAAAACAGATTCATACATCTTATTAATTCTCCATGGATAATCTTTGGAGATTTTAATAGCACTCTCCTTCAATCAGAAGTTAAAGGAAACAAAAACTTAAGGAACTGCAATAAGGATTTCAAGGATTATGGCAATCAAATAGAGGTTATTTATTTAAAGTTTGAAGGAAAATTTTTAGTTAAAACAATAAAAAAGTGGAAGATGGTTTACTAAGAAGAAGGTAGATAGGGCCTTGGTTAGCTAAATTTCCTAAAAGCAAGGCCATTTTTAGTACACATTTTCACTCTTCAATCATTCACCTATAGTTGTTCATAATTTATCCTTTATTTATAAGAGATGAGCTCATTTTTTATTAAATAATGACTTAGTAGGGATTGATAGATATCAAGAGGTAGTAGTTAAGGGGATTGTTTTAGAATATCAAGGACGTAAAGCCTTTTTTTTTTTTTTTCGAGGAAGCTTTAAATGGTGAAGAAGGAACTTAAGGTACTTAATAAAAAAGATACACCAAAACTTGACTTACTATAATATAAACTAGAGAAAAGCTTATCCAAATTCAAGATAGTCTTATTCTCTTTCCAAAGACCGTATTAAAGAAAAATAAGGGGAAGACTACTTTATATAGTTACACAAAAGTTGTGAAGGTTCATAACTTGATGATAATGTAAAAACCAAGAATTAAGTGGTTCAAAGGTAGGGATAAAGCAATAATTTCTTTCACAAATCAATTCTACCTACTATGAAGATCAATAAGATATCCATATTGCAAAAGGAGAAAGGTTAAAAATATCTCAATCACTAATGGAAATTATGCAGGAGGATATTGATACTTTCAAAACACAATTGGTAGTCAATATAATGTTTACTCATCTCTAAAAATTTTGAAATAATCTATCTTTAAGCTAATCATAGAGGAAGAAAAATATTCTCCCATCAAACCATTTAATGCTACATATATGGAGAGAACATTGTTTAAGTTCAATCCTAGAAAAACACTAGGTTTAGATGGATTAAATTGTTTTCTTCTTCCAAAATACTTTGAACCTGATTAAGAATAAGATCATTGAATATATTATGTAATTATTTAGAAAATGGAAGTTACCAAGAGAATTGGATAAAACATATATCAATCTAGTCCATAAAATTCCAAAACTTTAAGGAGTTCAGACCAATCCCTTACTGTAACACTATGTACAAAATCATTGAAAAGCTACTAGATTCCAAACTAAATGAGGTGCCTAAGAACTAAATCAATTTATCTCAGGGAGCATTCATACAAAGAAGAGAAATAAGAGACAATATCTTTTTATCATAAGAGCCATTCAAGAATTATTGTAAGAAACATTTAGTCAAAATTTATCTTATAGAAGTTAATTTTTACGAGGAATTTGACTCTATCAATTGGGAGTTTAGTTCGCATATTATATAAGCTTTTGTTTCTTTTTTAAAAATAAAATATTGACATCTTAATCAATAGTGAGCTAACCAATCTAATCAAAGGAAGTAAAGAATTGAGGCAAGGTGATCCTATTTCCCCTTACTTTTTTACATTATATATTAAGGACTTGAAGAAATTGATTGATTTCATTATATGGTAAGATGGGAATTTCAATTTCCATAATAAGTGCAATAAGCTGAGAAATTTTTGGCTTATCATTTTTAATGATTTTCTTTTTTATCTAATCATAAATATGTGAAATACTTAATGAATACTTTTAGAATTGTCAATGAACTCTATATCCTTACCATCAATAAAGACTAGAGCCATTTGTATATGCTATAGAGCTAATCATCTTACAAGCTAGCTTGGTACTTTGTTAGGTTTTAAATTAAGGGATTCTTTATTTACATTTCTCAATATACCTATCATAATTAAGAGATCAAGCTATAAAGAATGTTTCCACTAATTGAAAGGATTAAATGGGGAATTAGCCACTACTATAGCAAAAGTCTCTCCTATACTGGGAGGGTTCACCTCATCAATTAGTCACCAAAACTATGTATATATACTAGTTTTCTTATATTTTTCTTTCTAAGAACCTTTATGTAGCTTTTGAGAAATGTTGATGACAATAAATATTTTGAGAATTCTAAATGATTAAGAGGCCTTTTGGATAAAATGGACATACACTCAATTTTTAAAAGAAAAGAATTTTGAAAAGTCATTATTAAATTTACTTCATCTTGGACAATGGTGTAAATTTTGAATCTGAAGAAGTAATTTTATAAGTATATTATATAAAAATAGGCAATGAAAATTCATCTTAGTTATAATATGGCAATTAGAGTAAGTTGTTGCCATTAACCAAATCATTATGTCGTTAAACTTAAGAAGCCTCATTATAGATGATGCTAAAGTTAAGGAAATAATTAGAGGAAATCAGTGGTGTTATTGCACTAGAAAATTAAATATAAAATGGATAATATGCCTAAATATATCTCAAATTCAAGCAAAGATAAATAAGGAACCTAATTTAAACATGTTTAAAAATGTTTAGAAATAGGTCTTATAAAGAGTTGTTCAGAAACCAAGATTAGAGACATGTGGCTCAAGTGCGTATTGTTCAAACAAACTCTTCTTAAATTTTCTTCTTTCAATGACCTATAATAATACAGAGATTCACATAATAGATATGATAAAGGAAACAATGGATTTATAGGTTATGCAAACAAAACCATAAAACTATAAACCATTAATTCTTTAATATACAGTATCATTAGGTATATGGATTAAGATTTAGTAGCTTAACAACTTACAATATTTCGTATTGACTAAAATTATTGATTGGTATAGTCAAAATTAAAGTACCTAAATAGGTGATATTTTGATCTTCAAATTTGTATTTAGAATTGCTATTTATGCCATCTAGAAAGAAAGTAACTAGAGATTGTTGTAAAATAAAGAGAGGCTAAGTCATCAAATCTTTCATGAAGTGGTGCAATGGATATGAAAACGACTTATAAATAAAGATATTCAATTTCTATATAGTAAAAATGATTAAAAGTTAGGAATCATAGACACAATTTAGTGGAAATGAACTAAACATACTTTGAAAAGTTTTTCTAAATGTTATGGCTGATATATAATCATTAAAAAAGCATCAACAGAAACAAAGATAGAGAGCCTAAATATGAATGCGAAGATAATTAATGTCAATTCCATAAAGATCTAAATATTTGCTCTCACCTCTCTACTAATGTTTATTTAGTTGTAATTTTATTTAGAATGCTCATTTAGACTTCTCATCTAATAGTTTGTTGTTTACATCTTATCATAAGCTTATGAATGTAAACACTTGTTTTATATTCTTACTTATTTCAATACAATTCTTTAACTTAATTTTTTAAAATCATCAAGAAACTAAATATACTAGTTGTCTTAGGAATCACAAACATGAGTTTTAAGTAAATACGTAATATCAAGTCATCAATTTTATGTTTTGATTGTTAAAATGTTTATTTTGTCTTGAAAATAACTCATAAAATCCTTTCTTAATGGCATTTTGATGTTTTTACGAAATTCCTTATTATGGTTCAAACTAAAGGAGTTGTAAAATATTTTACAATCTTTCTCACATCTCCAATATTTTTCATTTTTCATTTTTTTATGTATTTTCTATTTTATTTTGTCTTTTAGTTAGTAAAGGATTACCTACTACACTCATATGCAATTGTTTTTTCTTTTATTATTTTTATTGTGAATATATTAACCACACTTTTATTCATAGATATAATTAATTTATGTTTTTTATTTTCTTTCCATTATTTAATATTCTACATGTTTTATTTTATTTTACAAGGGTGAAAATGGATGGAAATTATGCCTCACATTCAAACTTCCAAATATTAAATCGGGAAGTTCGGTTTACTTTACTTCTTGTCCTTACATTTATTCTTTCATATGATTTATTATATACATTAGGGGCAATGTATATCTTTAAGTGTGGGGTAGGGTATGTAACTTTATATAAGTCAATTTTATCCATTGATTCTTTTTATAAAGATATCTAATTTATTAATTCTTATCTTGAAGCATTTTGAATTGTTGTGAATTAAGGAGATAAGTTATGATATGAAAGGAAAAACATAATTAGATGGATTTTTATATGTTAAAATATGAAGGAATGTTTTGATTATTTGCTTGGAAGAAACTACTTAGATTTTTTATATAGGACCCTAATTATGAGTTTTGAGCCTATAAGAATTTATCTATTATTATATTATGCTTTATTTTACATTTGTTATGTGAGTATTATATATAATGGATGATTCTAAAACTTGATTTTATTATACATGTTGAGATAACAAATTTTAGGCTAAAGGCATTAAGATGATAAAGGCACTTAGATTACACCATTGTTAAGCCTTCTTCTTTGATTTTACCAAACCTTGTTTTTATCCTTTAGGTGTAACCAATTTCGAGCATTAACCTTTTCTTTAGCTTATTTTACCAATGATACAAGCCAATAACCAATTTGTTGTCTTCTTATACTTAATTTTACACCTTGAGAGATTTTATTTACTTACTTGTATAAGTATTTGATTTGATTAAGTATGAGAAATGAGGAATGGTATAGGGTTATATACTTGATGTTATATCTTCTCGTGTGTTACTTATAAATAATTATTATATTCTCCTTTTCATTTAAAAGAAAAGAATTAAAATTTTATGTTTTAAGATGTTTAAATCGGAGAAGGAGAAGAGAAGTCACCCAATATGTTTTACAACTTATTTACATTCTTTGTGGAGATTTAAATTGGTTGAATCAAATTCTTATATGTTCTTGTTTATACAATGTAATAACCTGTTCTCAAACCTTACTGAGGGTTAGAGTCTTATATTATTGAGGCATATGAGATATATCATTATGAGGTGCATTCCATTCACATGCACAGTATTTACATACATACACGAATTATGATTTAGAAACATTGCAAGGATAGTATATGCACTCAATTGACATATTTTAGGGTATGAAAGATTTCAAATGATTAAAATGTAATTGTGTATTAAACAGGTCTCAAATTGTGGTTTGATGGACTATAATGAGTAATTTGGCATCTATTGTTACAATTGGGTGATTGATGAAGTGATATAGCATCTAGTCTAGGAAAAATGTTAAATGGCTAAACAAATTCATCCATGGAAATTTAGGTTGGTTAGGCATATGGAATGGTGACACTTGGCACTGGAAATGACTAACTAATTGGGTGATAAATGGCCAGAATAAACGAGTGACAAATGGTGGTGTAGTTGAGTGACAAATGGACCAAATATTAAGTGACAATTAGTAGTTGAAGGATGAAACATTTGGCTTGGATCTTAGAATGACAAGTGCCAAGTGTCTATATTCTCACCATACACCTACACCATGATTTTTTTTCCCACATTTGAAAAAATATTTTGCTTTTGTTCTTGTTACATTTACCCTCTTTATTTTTCTCACCACTGACTCACACACATATCCCTTACACTTTGAGTTTTGCCCAAAATCTTACACTTTACCACTCTAAAATCTAGTTATCTTCATCTTTTTTTTTGGAGAACTTAAAAATTCATTCATTATAAAAGAGAAGTTACAAAATAGGGGGAGGATCTTTCCCACGTGAGAGAAACCCTCTTAAAACACTGGTTTTAGACAAATATAAAAATGGCAAAGTATCTAGTCCAATATTTAATGACATTTCGTAAATAATTAGGGTAAAACTAACTTGCCCTTTCTTGAATCTTCACATCATTTCTTGATTAGGGAGGGTGAAGTTGACTCTGGAGGCTAGGTGATCGATGATTCCGGTGCTACTCCCACTCAGATCTTTATACAAGAAGCTTGACACAAGTATCAAACTCAAGAATCGAACTTTATAATCATTTAAGGTATGGCTAATTTGAGTTCATCTCATTGGGATTTGATTTTTCTTAAAGGACTTCAGAGGCTAGCTAGATATGGAGATCAGAGAGAATTCTTCATCTTATTTTTGAAGTCCCTTTGTGTTTTTATCTTGTTCTTGGAATATGTTTTATATTTGCAAGCTTGGAAGTTTAGGTTAGCTTGGTAATTGGCGAAGTTTTGTGCTAAATAAGTAAGTGATTTCTTGCCCTATTGTGATATATGTTAGCATAACATTCATGATGATTGAATTGGGATGTATTGCATATAGTATTGATGATAAAGTTGTGTTGGCATTTGATGGATGAATGGAGGGTTTCTGTTTTGTTTTTGATACTAGAAAATAGTGGATTGTATGGGTGGTTTAGGTAGAGATTTGAAGTATAAATGAGGATGAGGTCATATTAAAGAGGGATGTTATTGAAATGTTCTTGAATTTGACAAAGTTAGGGTTACATATAGAATGATATATGGTGAATGACCAAATAAGTAGGGTTTTAATGAGATTTATGTAGCTAATATGGTGAAATTGCATGTATTGAAGTTGCCTATGAAGGTATGAATTTTGGAAAGTAGGAAGTGTTTGATATTTCTTTAAGGTTGATGAATTCATGGAAGAGTGAGGAAGAGCATGAAGCCCTCAATCGTAGCCCTCAAGTGCTGCGATCGTGGCCTGGTCATTTTAGGTTCTGTCATAATCATGGCCCTCAGTGTATGATCGTGGCTTGGATGTTTAGCTTTTTTCACAATCGTGGGGGGTGGGAAGGTCCCCCACGACCGTAGGTAGTGCCTTGGATTGATGAGCTTAGTTTTGTGCAATTATCGAAATAAATGATGACAAGTCACTCTAATTTGGTGTCTTTAGAGTTGATTAGGGCCAAGATGAGCATAAATAGGTAAATGAATGTTGAAAAACATGAAGGTAGTAGGCATAGGAATTTGAATAAATATATGATGGGTGGATTAAGAATGGATTAAGATCTTTTCATAAAGTTACATACTTGGAACATTAATTGAGCATGTATGGAACATGACACATACATGTGCATGATTGTATATTCATTTGATTGAATAACTTAATGATGTGTGAACTATATATGTGTTGATGACTATAGATGCTTAAGTCGATTGTTGACACCCATAAATTGCTAGATCGTCAAGGCAATAGCTTATTTGGAGCGTACTATGTGTCAACCTAGATGTATAAACTTAATTATATATGTGTTTCTATTTGAATTATATGTGTAGTGAGTTAACCTAAATGTTTCTCACTATGAATGAATTGATTTTCATTAAATTTTATTATTAAATTGTTATTTATATGAATGTGATGATTGGGGACATTAATAGTTTGAGGAGTTTGATATTCGGGAATGTATTAGAAGTGCTTTCCAATTATAAGTGAAATGTGGAATATGTGAATAACTAGAATGCAAATACTGGACTTAGAGCTGAAGGAAGTGATATGTGACTTGTTTGCATTGAATGAGGAGTATTGAATGTATAATTTGTAAAATGTCACTTCTTATTACATTGAAATGCATAAATAGATAAAGGAATTATGAGCGAGTAGCCAATGTGTGAAAAAGAGCTTGAAGCTAAAAATGTGATAAAGAGCCTCATGCTCGGATGTAATAAGTTCGGTATCCTGATGGATAAGGGATATAAATGAGGTTGGTATCCACGACGGGTATGAGACAGTAAAGGAACTGGTCATAACAAAGTGAAAATGAAGTGGAGTCACATATGCATTTGCATATACATTCACATGTATAATAAATGATCAAATTGATATGCCCTATTGAATGATTGAATTTACATTCCTTATTAAATTGAGGTGAAATATTGAATTGTCTAAATCTGAATCATGTGATGTGGTATGAATTACTGTATTATATGTTATGTTTGATGAATTGGACTATATGATTGTTATTATGTTGTGACATAAGTGAGCACATCGATGATGGTTCACTCACTGAGTTTGCAAACTCATCAAAATTGCAGCATTGTTTTTCAAGTCTAAAGGAGTTCTAACTCCTAAGTTGATAAAGTAGAGATATAGTAGCTGCGTTTTGAGGACAATATAGCTCAAAGGTCTAGTCAGCTGACACTGTTGAGTCGAGGTAGGATACTTTGGTTTAGCATCCGATTTCATGTAGCACAATTTGTATGGAATTGTAGGCTCTCATATGTTATGAATGTATATACATGAGTTATGAATTGTAATGACGATGTACGTTTATATTTTTAATGGAATGGGAAAGTTCTATCTTTGAGAATCTTGTGATATATGTGATGCCATAATGAAGATAATGTGATATGCTCCAACATGCCATTCCCGTAAGGTATGCACTCCGATATACTTTGGTGGTATGTTACATACAATTTCCTTCATTTTGATTAACCTAAATTCTATCCTTCGTCACACCTTGCCTAAACCATATTACACATTTATTAAAATACCTTTTGATTTTTTCCCACAAATTCATTTTATAGTGGTGGAGATGTGATATGTTCGCAAGCTTATGGTTAATATTCCATCTATATATTTGTTTGAGAGTCTTATTGATATTCACTTTTGAGTGAATCTTTGGTGTGAGGGTATTAAATCATGTGGCACTTGATTTAAAACAGGATATCAAAATTTCATCTATGTTCTTGGCATATGGAATTTTTTTTTAAGAATGTTTAATTCCAATTGTATTCTGACTTGATTACAAGGCATAAAGCATGAATAGATAGTTTGCGAAAAAGAAGAGGGGATATTAAGAATGAACTAAATTATTATTTACTTAAGAATAAGCAAATGCTTAAGTGTTAGGATATTGATAAGTGTTTAATTTAGTCATATTTTTAGTCCTATATTTAGTGCATCTTGTTTGTTTATTTCAGTATTTTTCATTTTGACACTTAAGTTGTTCATACTTTGTTTTTAGGTCTAATTTAGTCACTTGAAGCAAAAAGGAATGTACTTAGACAAGTTTGGAGCAATTTAGAGTTGTTTTGATTGAGTGATGGAGTTCATAATAGTGTATATGGTCATGTATGAGAGTTTGGAGGTGAGGATTTTTTATGATACACAATCGTGTAGTAGGCAATATCCTAATATTGGACTATAAGAAGGCCTTGTTGATAATACACGTTCATTTCTATGCACTTATTAGCTCTAAAAACCTTTACATTCTAAATTTTAGCTACATGGTCATCCAGATGCCTTTGTTGATGCATGCACATATATCCGTATGCAAAATTTAAATTTAAAAGATAACATTAAGTTGTAGATGAAGAAGGAGAGAAAAAAAACCCTAAAATGGATGAGAAAGAAAAACAACTAAGAAACCACTTTGTAGTAGGTTTTCATTAATCTAGAGTGAAGTTTATATATTTTAAGGATTTCAACGATGGTTTCCATGTTTTCCAACTTTTCTCGTAGTTTCAATGTTTTGTTTTCTATTATCATGAGTGAATATTTTTAGTATCTAGATTAGATGAAGCAGGATAGATCTTGTAGTGATTTTAATTTAACTTAATTTTTATTTAATTTTATTGATATTCAATTATGTGTTAATTGTTATCCTTCAATTAATATCATTGACATAACATTTCATGTCGATTTTATGAAATTGAGATTGAGAAATTTGATGTATGTATAGATCTAGCATAATTGAAAGTAGTTGTATGCAACCCTAAAGATAGGTCGACATAAATGTTGTAGATTGTGGTCGAACCGATAGTGAAATTTATAAATAAAATAATAAAATAATAGGATTTTTAATTAGAAAGAGACTTAGATTAATCTACTTTGAATTAGATGTTAATAGTCTTAAGAAATATATTGGCATAATTTAGGAACTTTCACGGTCTAATGAATTTTAGAATAAATTTATTAATGAAATCATTATTGCATAATAAATCTAATAGGATTCAAAGTCCAAGTGCCATCATTTTATTAGTTGTTGTTTTTAATTATTTAGGGATTTTGTTTCTTTAATTTTAGTGATTTATTTTATTTTATTTTAAATTTAAATTAACACATTCCCTTAATTGTTAGTTAGATAATAGAAAAGAGTCATTAGCTTATAGTCTCTATGAGATCAACACTTATAACTCTAGCCATATACCATATAATGATAGGTGCACTTGTAGAAGTTCTTGAGCATTAACAGTTGAGGTAAATCTAAAAAGAAACATGTCTCTTCACTAAGAATTACCTCAATTAGACCTTTAGATTTTAGAGTTTCATAGACCAAGCTCAATTAATGAGAAGGCTAGCCTCTCTTACATGAAGAGTCTTTAAGAGTGGAGGACCAACTTTTTCCCTTCTTTAGGGATTCCTATGGGAAATACAATAGGCAAGTTAGGAGAATAGGTAGGCCATAGTGTAGCTTGACATAACAAACATCCCCAATCACTTATTTCCAATTTAGCTTAGAGGAGTTAAAAGTAGGATTAGGTTTATAAAGAAGTGAGGAGAAAACCAGGAATGGAAGAAGAAGTCATACATGAAGATGGAAATGAAGGGATGAGAAAAGAAGGGGCTAAGATGTAAGAACATCTTTCTCTTTTTTAATATCTCTAGAAGGTAGAGGCAAGAAAAGATAAATGGGAAAGAGAGGTAGAAGTCTTAGACATTGGGACATGTAACAAAGGGGAAATAGGAAAAACTTATCCATCTGAGGAGAAAAGATCAAATTACCATTTCTAGAAATAGTAATATGGGATGTAGAAAAATGTATAAAGTTTAAAATGACTTCCCATTTCCTAATAAGATGAAGCCTAGGGTTGAGGCACCAGACAAACAACCTTAGAGAGAGGAAACCAAAGAATATAAAGGGTTATAGGGAATGTTAAAGAGGTTTTTGATAGAAAAGAAGAGACAAAAAAGAAGACAAGAATAGGAAAGGAGGTATGTACAATTGGAGTTGAAATTTAGAGGAAAGGCTAAAAACCAACAAGGGAATGATAGAAGAAGGGCATGACGAGGATGAAGGAAGGACCAAGGTAAAGTCAAAAGGAAGCCTATGGTTGAACTCCAAGAGCTATAACAATGCATTGAGAGAAGAAAGTAAGGATAGAGAGAAGAAGAAGAACTTTCTATTTTGTATATAATTTGTTGTCTTTTAAGTTTGAAGACATAAGAGTGAAAAATGACAACCATTTAAATAGAAAGGACTTAAGCATCTTATTTGTGAAACATTTAATTAGGACGCCACTCATATATAAGATAAGAGTAAAGAAGACAAAAAAAGAAGAAAAATAACTACAAAGAAAATAAGTATCAAATTCAAGAATTAAAATAACGATAAATAGGATAAAGATATAGTCATCTTTAGGTATGGTAATAATAAGGATGAAAAAAATTTAAGAAGTTTTGAAGAAAAGAAGTTTTAATGAGGAAGGAGTTCATAGGTAAAGGTAAATTCAAAATTAAGCGAAAGTCTAACATGATTTATTATGGATATAAAAACTTAGACATATTAAATTTTGATGTCCTATACTTAAACGAAATCAATGAAGTAAGAAAAGGGTAAGGGACTCTAACCTCTTGTGTAGTTTCTTGATTCTAACAAAATCTTTTGTGTTTTAAAAATCTCATGAGAGGCCCTTATAATTTATCAAAAGTTTAAAATCAATCCTTTTATTAAGTGATGATATTAACTCCCACTAATGTGATAAATTTCTTGATATATAGTTGTTCGTGTGGCCAATCATGTTATAAGGAGAGGATTAACAATCAACAAATTACATAGGTGATATTTGTCCAAATAGATTGATTTATTATTTTATTTCATTTACATATGATTTATAAATATAATATATAATTTATTAATTAATTTTATTTAAATTTTTAAAAGATATCAATTATTATTAACTAATGTAATTCAACGTAAAATTAATAATATATTGATAAATTACAATAGTAGTAAACTGAAAAATAGTAGTAAATTGACTTTTCATTTAATTTTTATTTAATCGTATCATTACAATTTTATAATAATTTATAATTATGTAGCAATATATATTTTATTTATTATTTAAACTCATTTTATTTGCAAAATAATTATTTTATATATTTGTACAAATATGATTTTAAATAATTTATTAATAGGAATAATTATTAAATACTTTCATTAAGTCCAACGAAAGCTAATGAGATAGAAAAATTACTTGGTACTTGCATAATCTAGTGGTGATATGTAAAAAAAATCAACTTTGGTATTCATTTTAATAAACTAATAAGATATAAAATCAACTATCATTAATAATAAGTGTTGTAAGGTAATATAACAAGAAATGTTAATTAATATTGACATTGATTAAGGATGGTATTTGATCAAGTATGTTTTCACAGATGTTGTTCTAAGCTTCTTCACTAAGGAACACTTATTAAAGGAACTTAATAACATATTCATTTTTCTTATTCCTAAGATTTGCCAACCCTTTATCTTTAGGGACTTTGAACCTATCAATTGTTGGACCAATGGTGGTTGACAAATTAAATCCACTTATTTTTGATAATAATAAAATGTATAGAATTGGTTAAGAAATTGTTTTAGGTATTTTGGGATTGATATTCAATAAAAGTAATTTGAAATCATGATAGACTTAAATTAAAGACAATTATCACATACTCCCCTTAATCAGTAACTAAAGAATATCCAATTTCTCATTTTTCCCCTTTTGTCATAATCAAAACAACTAATACAAACCAACAATAGATGAAATATCGCAATCACATTAAATAGAAGCTAGTCATCAAACACAAATAGTCTCAAGTAGCAACAAATACAAATAATATGAAATGTTGGTCTTGGCTGATATCAAAAACCATCGTGGTGGAGAAAGCGTCATCATGAAGAAATCTCAAAGGTAGAAGAGAATGTGTATTAGCCGACTATGGCTGTAATACTCGACTGAAGCATTTAAACACCTTATCTCTTGATGCAATATTCAACAAGCCAATCAACAATATATGTATTTCCATGTTTCAAACTAATGAAAGCAATATGATCATCTTTCTTAACCATGCAAATTAGAAAGAGCACAAAAAGAAAACAAGCATAATTGAGAAACACTTAGCAAATTATGTTTCAAGCCATCAACAAGAAAAACATTGTCAATGGTAGGTAGAGGTTCCTTACCCACTTTACCAACACCATTGACTTTACCTTTATTGTTGTCTCCAAATGTGACATATCCTTGATTTTTGGCTTAATTTCTGCAAATAGAGTCTTGTCTCCACTCATATGCCTTGAACATCCACTATCAATGTACCATGTGCTTGGTTGATTTTCATTCCTTGCTTGTACCTCATCTTCTTCATCACTTTTTGAGGAGCTATTAGCCATAAGAGGTAGGTTGTTTTCTTCATTGCTTTGGTATGCTTCCTCATCATCACTCCAAGTGGCTACTAGGCTAGCTTTCTTTTTCCCTTTGTCATATTTGTCACTTTTCTGGAAATTTGAAGTGGAAGATGTGGTTTTGGTCCTTCTTTCCATGGAGTACTTCTTTCTTTCTTCATTTCTTCCACCACTTAATTCTTTCCTCCTATTTTTGAGTAGTCCTTTGAACTTTCTCAAGTTTCTAGCGTACATTGCTATTTTTTCATCTTCATCTTCTTATATATCAAGTGAGAACAACATAAGTCGACTAGAACATCATAAGTCGGCTAATATATGAAGATCTGTTAACACAAGTCGACTAATAGTCCATAAGTCAACTTATCGAAGGACACAAGTCGACTTACACAGCATAAGTCGACTTATTGAAGAGCGGAGATGAAATTTTACGTAATTCGTTCACACAAGTCGACTTATACACTCGACAAGTCGACTTATGAGTACAATGAAACAGACTCCAAGCAGTTCGATTAGCTACAAATGGAAAGGAGGATATTAAGGAACGGTCATATCAATTATACAACGGCTAGAATGACTTCCAACAACTATTTTCTTCAAGTATAAAGAGTGGATGATTGATGAAGAGTGGACGGATGTTCCACAAGTGAAAGAAAATGGTGAGGTGAAAACGGAGCTGGAATATGATGACAATGATTGAAAGTAAGCTTACATCAACGCAGAAGCAATGAAATTGATATATTGTGCCCTCACCGTCGAAGAGCAAAATCGAGTGAACTCGTGTACAAGTGCTAAAGAAATGTGGGAAAGACTACGCATCACTCATGAAGGAACTAATCAAGTTCGAGAGACAAAGATTAACATGTTTCTCCATGACTATGAAATGTTTGTCATGAAGGAAGGTAAGTCTATTTCCACTATGCTTGATCGTTTTGCAGAAATCATAAATGAATTAGGCAACCTTGGAAAGCATATGAAGGATAGCGAGAAGGTGAAAAAGATTCTTTCCTCACTACCGAAAGAATGAGACTCTCAAGTCACCACGATCATGAAGTCTAAGGATCTCAATCATTTGGAATTCAACGCCTTGGTGGGATCTCTCATAAACTATAAGATCATTCTCAAGTCAAGAGGAGGAAGAGGTAAGTCACAAAATTCAATTGCTTTAAAAACTAATGCTAATAGCTCCTCAACAAGTGATGAAGAAGATGAGGTACAAGCAAGGAATGAAAATCAACCAAGCACATGGTACATTGATAGTGGATGTTCAAGGCATATGAGTGGAGACAAGACTCTATTTGTAGAAATTAAACCAAAAATTAAGGATATGTCACATTTGGAGACAACAATAAAGGTAAAGTCATTGGTGTTGGTAAATTGGGTAAGGAACCTCTACCTACCATTGACAATGTTTTGTTTGTTGATGGCTTGAAACATAATTTGCTAAGTGTTTCTCAATTATGCTTGTTTTCTTTTTGTGCTCTTTCTAATTTGCATGGTTAAGAAAGATGATCATATTGCTTTCATTAGTTTGAAACATGGAAATACATATATTGTTGATTGGCTTGTTGACTATTGCATCAAGAGATAAGGTGTTTAAATGCTTGATGAGTATTACAGCCATAGTCGACTAATACATTCTCTTCTACCTTTGAGATTTATTCATGATGACGTTTCTCCACCATGATAGTTTTGTATCTAGCCAAAACCAACATTTCATATTATTTGTATTTGCTTGCTACTTGAGACTATTTGTGTTTGATGACTTGCTTTCTATTTAATGTGATTGGGATATTTCATCTATTGTTGGTTTGTATTAGTTGCTTTGATTATGAAAAGGGGAGAAAATGAGAAATTGGATATTCTTTAGTTACTTGATTAAGGAGAGTATGTGATAATTGTCTTTAATTTAAGTCTATCATGATTTCAAATTACTTTTATGAATTTGATCTTACAAGGTTATTAAATTCAATGATTTATATGATTGAGGGAGACTTAACCAAATGACAAGGTATAAAACCTTGATCAATGTTTCTTTGTTTTCATTTCTTAAGCAGTTTCTAAGTGTTTTGTCATTATCAAAAGGGAGATTGTTGGACCAATGGTGGTTGAAAAATTAAATCCCACTTATGTTTTGATAATAATAAAATGTATAGAATTGGTTAAGAAATTGTTTTAGGTATTTTAGGATTGATATTCAATAAAAGAATTGTTCAAATCAAGATAACATTAATCTTTGATGGGAAAGAGATTAATCATTATGGAATCAAGATGGAAATTACCTTAAATGTGCAAGAGATATTCAAGGATGAAGATTATGGATAAGGAACTTCAAAGATATGTATCCCAACAATTAAAGATCAAGATTTCATGCAATATAATCGTTGAAGCCAACATAAGTCGACTAGCACATCATAAGTCGACTTATGTATATATCAAGTGAGAACAACATAAGTCGACTAGAACATCATAAGTCAACTAAGTCGACTAGCACATCATAAGTCGACTTATATATCAAGTGAGAACAACATAAGTTGACTAGAACATCATAAGTCGACTAATATATGAAGATCTGTCAACACATGTCGACTAATAGTCCATAAGTCGACTTATCGAAGGACATAAGTCGACTTACACAGCATAAGTCGACTTATTGAAGAGCGGAGATGAAATTTTACGCAAGTCGTTCACACAAGTCGACTTATACACTCGACAAGTCGACTTATGAGTCAAATGAACAGACTCCAACGGTTCGATTAGCTCAAATGGAAAGGAGGATATTAAGGAATGGTCATATCAATTATACAACGGCTAGAATGGTTTCCAACAGCTATTTTCTTCAAGTATAAAGAGTGGATGATTGATGAAGAGTGGACGGATGTTCCACAAGTGAAAATACTCTTCTATTGCTACATATTTGTTCACTATTGCTCTTATCTTGTTACACAATCTATTGAGCTTTGTTCTTCAATCTTTATATTATTTCTCTTACAAATTGAGTGACTAGTGAAAGGTCACGTGTGAGGTAGGATTTGTGCCGGAAGACAAATCAAGTGTAAAGGTAGCTTGAACCGAAAATCAAGTGGTGTTGGTAGGATTTGTGCCGGAATACAAATCAAGTGTAAAGGTAACTTGAGTAGGAAATCAGTGGTGTTGGTAGGATTTGTCTTGGGAAGACAAATCAAGTGTAAAGGTAGCTTGAGGAAATCAAGCGATATTGTAAGAGTTCACACTGAACTACAAAGTGTGTAATAAAGTGGTTTGCAAAATCCTAAGTGGGAGCTTAGGTAGAGGGCGTGGAGTCTTAGCAGAACCTCTATAAAAATAGTGTTTGCTCTTCTTCCTACTCTTTACATTTAAATTTGTTTAAATTATTATTGTGTGAATTAACTTATGATTTTATTGTAGAACTTTAACAAAAAGGTTTAAGATCTATTCAACCCCCCTTCTAGATCGCTTACATCAATTGCTGTAACTTCATTTACAAGTTCATTTCAAAACTCCTTCCACTTAAATTAAAGGAAATCCATTAAACCCCTTATCAATGAAACTTTGGCTACGTACATTGAGGCAGAGATATTAGAGATAATATACTTCTTGTGCATGAACTGTACAAAATTATAAAAGCAAGAAGACTCTTAAGTCATATGCAATCAAAGTGGACTTTAAAAAGCCTTTTGACTCCCAAATGGAGCTTCATTATAGATGCAATGTAAGCCTTTAGATTCCTAATAAGATTTTGAGAAGAATCAACAATGCCTCGTGACCCAAGCCTATAGCATATAGGTAAAGGATATTAACTCCCTTATTAAAAGGCCAAAGGGATTAGGTAAATAGAAAAGCTGCTTTTTCATTTTAGCTTTTGTTTCTCATTTCTCAAATTTTTTCTTTTCAATTTTTGTTTTAACGGTGAAACATTTGACTTATTTAGGAATTCCTATCTTCCATATTGGCCCCACATTCGCTGCCTTTGTTTTACCTTTGATCACTAAGGTTAAGGAAACAATTGATAACTAGGATAATAAATCACTATCCTTTCTAAACTTCCCTTCTTCATACAACTTGTAGTCCTTTATTTCTAGGTCACAACGAATCCAAAATCACCTCAATTGGACATCTACAACCCAAGATATGCCTAAAAATCTCCTTCAGAAAAAATGGACATTTGCCGCGGCGGAGGTACGCTCGCCGTGGCGAGCCAAATTCCCTCGTATGTCGCGATGAGCCATCCTTGCACGTCGCGACGAACGCCTCTCCGCTTGTCTCGACGAATTTATTTATTATACGTCGCGATGAGCTCCACGTCGCGGCGTGTTCATACGCACGTCGTGACGTGCGGGTCTGGAGCTTGACTCCGAAACCCAGTTTTCCTGCATTTTCCGACTTCAATCCTTACCTAAACTCAAATGCAACGCATCTAAACCTTAGATCATGACTTATACTACATTTCTAACCCATTAACAACTCAAAATCAGTCACAAATGCATCAACCCAAGAAATCTCACCATTTTTGCCTTAAAACCCTAAAACTTTCGATTCTAACACATTCAAGCCATCTTAGGTTTTAATCTAGCCACAAAACAACGAGATGAAGATAAACTTACCCGAAAATTGTTTTAAACTGTCAGAAATCTCAAAGATCGAAAAACCTCTCTCTCTCTTCTTCCTTCCTTTGACGGACCTCTTTTCTTTTCTCCTTTCCTCCTCTTTTCCTCTCTTTCTATCTTCCTTCTCTTGATTCTAAAAGGACAAAGACTAAGTTACCCTTCTCACAAGCCTAAACCCATTTCAACCTAAGAAATCTTCCTAAAATGCCCTCACACATTTTATCCCTTAATTTCCAACAACCACAATTAAACCTTAATCATCCAATAATCCTCTCAAATAAATCAATTTAAATCATAAACTCTTAATTAACATAATTCATACTTAAGAACATCGTAAAAAAAATTCGAGGTCCAACATTTCTCCCCCTCTTAAAAGAAATTTCGTCCTCGAAATTTACCTGAATCATCGAAGAGATGCGGATACTTCTCCTTTATGGCTTCCAATGGCTCCCAAGTAGCCTCCTCTACTGAATGATTCCTCCACAGGACTTTGACTAGCTGAATCGTCTTGTTCCTGAGGACTTTTTCCTTAGTATCCAAGATCTTCACTGGAAGCTCTTCATAACTCAGATCATCCCACAACTGAACCTCACTAGCCTGAATGATATGAGAAATATCCGATCTATACCTCCTCAACATGGACACATGGAAGACATCATGAATCTGCGACAATTTCGGAGGTAATGCCAATCTGTAGGCGAGTGGCCCAATTCTCTCAAGGATTTCATAAGGACCCACATACCTCGGACTCAACTTACCCTGCTTGCCAAATCTCATCACTCCTTTCCAAGGTGACGTCTTAAGGAACACTTTCTCACCGACTTCATACTCCATCTCCTTTGGGTGAGCATCAACATAACTCTTCATCCTATCTTGTCTTTGCCTTAAGCTGCTGCTAACCAAATTGACTTTCTCAACTTGTCAAATCGAATCAATTCGGTCCTTCAATTACCTCTCTCCTTCTTCATCCCAACAGATCGAGTCCTACATCTCCACCCATACAAAGCCTCATATGGAGCCATCTGAATGCTCGAATGGTACGAATTGTTATAAGCAAATTCGACCAACGGTAAATGCTCATCCCATGCTCCTCGAAAATCCATCTCACAAGCCCGAAGCATCCCCTCCAGAGTCCGAATGGTCCTCTCAGATTGACCATCCGTCTGAGGGTGAAAAGTCGTACTAAAATTCAACCGTCCCCAGCTTCTATGTTGTCCCAAAACTTCGAAGTAAACCGAGGATCCCTGTTCGACACTATGGAATCCGTAATCCCATGCAATCTCACTATCTCATCAATATACTTCTTTGCTAACACATGCAAAGAATCAGTCTGCTTGATCGCCAAAAAGTGGGTTGAATTGGTCAACCTATCCACAATCACCCATATGGCATCATACCTCCTGCTGGTCTTAGGCAAACCCATCAAAAAGTCCATCGTCACTCGTTGCCACTTCCACTCCGAAATAGGCAATGGCCTCAACTTACCCAAAGGTGCCTGGTGTTCAGCCTTGACTTGCTGACACACTAGACATTTACTGACAAACTCTGCTACATGTTTCTTCATGCCTTTCCACCAAAAATGGTCTCTCAGATCCCTGTACATCCTGGTGCTACCTGGATGCATGACATAAGGCGCATTGTGTGCCTCATCCATAATCTCATCCTTAATCTCTTGCACCTCTGGGATACACAACCTGTTTCCCACTGTCATAAGCCCATTATCTCTCACATCTATCTCAGAAACCTTGTCATTCCGAATTTCATCTCGAAGCTTGCTCAAATCTGCATCTTGAGCCTGCAATTCCCTAACCTTCTCCTTGAGTATTGGTCTTACTCGGAAGTTGGCTAGAAGGCAATCCGACTCCTCCTGCTTTAAGCTTATCTTAAGCTTGGCCATCTCTTCCAATAAAGGAAGATATACCGTCCGAACATGCGCAATCGAAGACTTCCTACTCAAGGCATCTGCCACAACATTAGCCTTGCCCGGATGATACTCAATCAACAAATCATAATCCTTGAGTAACTCAATCCACCTTCTCTCCCTCAAATTCAATTCCTTTTGACTTAACAAATACTTCAGACTCTTATGATTCGTAAAATCCTTATGCGAACCCATACAAATAATGCCTCCAAATCTTGAGGCAAAAATCATTTGCTAACTCCAAATCATGCGTCGGATAGTTCAACTCATAAGGCTTCAACTGCCTCGAAGCATATGCTATCACCCTATCTCCCTGCATCAAAACATAGCCAAGACCCTTCCTCGAAGCATCACTATACACAGTATATCCCTTATCTCCAGAAGGCAACATCAAAATCGGAGCACTCGTCAATCTGCGCTTGAGCTCCTCGAAGCTCTTTTGACATTTACCACTCTAAACAAACTTCTGATTTTTCCTCAACAACTTCGTCATCGAAGTGGCTATCATGGAGAATCCCTCCACGAATCGCCTGTAATAGCCTGCCAAACCCAGAAAACTCCTCATACGCTACATTCTTGGGGCTTCCCGATTCACCCGCTTATTTTCTTTGGATCCACATGCACTCCTTGCTGCGAGATCACATGTCGAAATCTGACTTCCCTCAACCAAAATTCGCATTTATCAAATTTTGCATAAAGTTCATGTCTCCTCAAAGTCTCTAAAGAAATCCTCAAATGCTCCTCATGCTGCGCATCACTCATGGAATAAACCAAGATATCATCGATAAAGACAATGATAAATTGGTCCAAGAATGGCTTAAAAACCCGATTCATCAAGTCCATAAACGCTGCAGGCACATTTGTTAATCCGAAAGGCATAACCAAGAACTCAAAATGCCCATACCGAGTCCTGAAAGCGGTATTCGGCACATCCGACTCCTTAATCCTCAATTGATGATAGCTCGATCTCAAGTCTATCTTAGAGAAGACTCTCGCTCCTTGCAATTGATCAAACAGATCACCAATGCGAGGAAGCGGATACCTGTTCTCTACCATAACCTGATTGAGTTTCCGGTAGTCCACACACATCCTTAACGATCCATCCTTCTTCTTCACAAAAAGAACTGGAGCTCCCCAAGGCGAAGAGCTCGGCCGAATATACTCCTTCTCCAACAACTCCTCCAACTGCTCCTTAAGCTCTTTCAATTCCGCCGGAGCCATCCGGTAAGGCGGAATTGAGATCGAGGCTGTACTCGACAGAAGCTCAATGGGAAACTCAATTTCCCTAGCTGGCGGTAGTCCTGGCAATTACTCATCATCCTTTCTGCTGTCATTGCTGAAACAATTCTGGGCGGACTCGCTTTTCTGTCCCCAGTAAACACTACTCTTTTACCATCATCCAATTCAAACTCCACGGTCTTCTGCTTACAATCCAAACGGGCATTGTACTTCTCCAACGTATCCATACCCAAAATCACATCTAATCCTCCCATCTTCAGTGGCATCAAATCGACCACTAGAAGTTCTCCATCAATGCGAATCTCACAACCTCTAAACACTTGACTAATCATAATGTACTGGCTGATTGGAGTACTCACCATCAGTGGTGTATCCAATGGGCTGACAATCCTATCACACACAGGTCTACTCGAAGAAACAAACGAATGAGTAGGACCCAGATCAATCAAAACTAGCACATCATCAACAAAAAGTCGAATCATACGATCCTGACATCCGGAGTGGTCTGCATCCTCCTAGTCATCATGAACACCCGAGTGGTGCACGCCCTCTCGGTCTCCCGAAAGATTCACCCTCTTGCTGCATCCGAGGCGCCCACTTCTATTGCAGGTCCTCCATCCTATAGTCTCTGTCCTCCTCGGAACTTGCATCGACTCCTCTCTTGTCGTGGAGGCGAGGACACTCTCGGCAATGTGTCCTTCTCTCCATGATTGAAGCAAGCTCCGTCATCTCAAGCACTCTCCTCTATGAGATCTCTGGCAATGTTCACACTTCGGGATGAATGACTATCTCCATCTCCCTTCTCGCCACCCACCGTTGAGGCTTGGTGAGAAGCAGTAGAAATCCTCATCGACCTAGGTCGGCTCGCTGCGCTTCTTCTCTCCTCGATGAGCAGGAAGCTCCTAGCACTCCTGTCTGGCATAGGAGTACTAGTGCTACCTCCCCTCCTGAACTGCTCTCTGCCCTTTCTCTTCTTGTTCATAGCACTCTTGATATTCTCTATATTTTCAACCCTCAGAGCTGCCTCAACCAACTGCTGGAAATTACAGAAATTCTGCACAATCACCTTCTCTCTGAGTCAAACTAAGGAACTCCCTCTGCTCCTGCTGAATATATACCTCTGACAGATACTTCTTCTTGAAAGCCACAAGGAAGTCCTGCCATGCCAACCCTACTGGCCTCATCTGGCTGCCTGGCACGGTCTCCCACCAATGCAGAGCATCTCCCTGAAGCAAGTTGGCAGCATAGATGACTCTCTCGTCATCCTCACACTCCATCTGATCTAGCACTCTCTCAGTCTTCCTCAGCCAAGTCTCGGCTTCTTCAGGATCGGATGTCCCAAAGAAATCAACTGCCCCATACTTCCTCAACCGGTCAAACCGTCTCCCCTTCTGAACTAGGGCTGAAATAGAAGGCTGTGACATCTGACCCATAGCCTGCACGAATGCCTGAGTAAAGGCCTGGAACAACCTCGGATCCAAAGGAGGCACTTGCTCCTGCATAGCTGGCGACTCCTGAGTCGGCGACGGAACGGGCTCACTACCTAGCCCTACAGAAGCCTCAGCATTCCCTGAGGCAACTGACTCATCAGTCCTCTCCTCTTTAGTCGGAGAGTCAGGTGCAGCAGATCCTTGAAAAACTCCTCGTGTCCTTCTACGAGGTGGCATCGTACTCCTTCACAGGTAAACACTAAGGATTAGCTACTGGTCAATTTACATGTATGCATGATATGCATTTCACTTAATCAATGCAACAATTAATCATATATCACACAGTTCATCCTATTATGCAGTCTAAGCCAAGGACACTGAACCTAGGCACTCTGATACCAAACATGTTGGGCCCGGGCCCCGGATCCCCGATTCCTGAGGCGGCCCCTCGAGTCGCGCCGACGACGGCCCCCAAATACCTTCGAACCCGATCCCAACATCCATACAAATACACAATTCGATTCACACACATATTCATACATTCCATTTCTCACAAAAATACATAATTCGATACAAACACATATACATATACTCATACATACATTCACACATGCATCCCACTATGAATTCAACACCCATAAACTAAGGGTTTCATGCCATTCTGATTAAGGAAATTGGCAAATATTCTCAAATGCAGCATAATACGAAATAAAATTTAAAATCCAAATACACAAGTATGCTCCATGATGATATGCTGGCGGGCTTACCAAAGTACTAACTTAATACAAGTGTCGGGCCCCGACCCAGAGACCGGATCCCAACTGTTGGATCCCGTTACCCAACCTGCATATAACTTACTATAGATGTTGGATCCGAGACCCAACTGTCTTGGGAGGTGGTCCCTGGTGGAGCTCATTCCCGAGACACTTGCCTTGCTAAGACCCTAACTTGACACACTCTATTTGACTCACTTTGGTGGTGAGCATACACCGACTAAGGCACGGACCTGTTGCTCTCGGCAATCCCCAAAATAACACTCTTATCTATGGATCTGCAGAACAAGTCGACATGCGATAAACAAGTCGACTTATCGAGACAAACAACTCGACTTATAACCTCTGAGTCGACTTATCGAGACAAACAAGTCGACTTATCTAACTGATAAGTCGACTTATTATTCAAAAGCTTCACAAGTGGACTTATGGGTCCGATAACTTCGACTTATATCTATCACGAACTCAAAACCTAACCTCTACACTCTCTCTTGGCTTATTTCAAACACCATAAACACTTCTAAACCTCTCAACTCATCCACTCCACTTTCAACATGCTTTAATTTCACTTAAACTTACATCATTCATCTACTCACATAAATTCCAAAGCAATTTCATACAACTTTGGAAACTATGCTTAAACATGATAGTAAATGGCTTTGGGAGATCATGATAAATCATAATTCATGCATTTCATTTATATCAAAACAATGTTCTTACAATGCTTTAGTAGGCATTTCAAGCCTATTACAATTCAAATCAAAATACATCTTGCCAAAATACATCTGTTTTCTCAAAATGCAACCTAAAGCATTGATTTCTAGAAAGATCATTTCAAATACAAGACCAAAAGAAAATCTTGGAGTAAATGCCTTTAAGCTTGCTCCTCGGGATCCTGCTCATTTCTTGGAGAATTTGAGGGGGGTGAGCTTTCGCTCCGTGGGTAACACATTTATATTTATATATCAAGCATGTCCAGTTATTTATCCACACATTAAACAATGATTCAATGAAGTCATACTATATGTGCATCATGCAATTTTCATCAATACACAAACATAATTTCTCACAATTCAACATTCATAATTCTTGCCTTTTCATGTTATCACATATGAAACACATCAAATGGCTCGGTAAGTCCATATTCTTGGCAACCATATAGTCTCATTTAATGAGGTTATATGGGCAAATCTTGAGGAGTCCAAAATAATGGATCATCCTATGCCACAATCAGACGGTAAGGCGAAGGCTTTCATGGTCGACGCACGTGGCGGTTCTTGGGACTATACCTTACCCACATAACACAACAATCATGCATCATACAAGAAAATTGGACTGTTCTTGTCCAATTTTCCATTCCTTAGAAACCATCTTTGTCATACATCATTCATGCTTTTCATCATATTCATTTAACAAGTTTCTCCAAAACAACTTCATTCGCCATCATACAATGTACATCTATAAGCATCATAATTTCATACTCATTTAGGCTATTTCATTCAATACTAGCTCAACCATCATCAAATCATCAACATGTATCATTTTCATTTACACAAAACTCATGATTAATGATATCTAACCACTACTATCACAAGCATTTAATACAATCATCAAGTAATCAAAACTCATTAATGTCATGCATTAATTTACATTTATAACTTATATACATAAAGATAAATATGAAACCCACCTTGTATCCTTGCTTAAACTTGCCTAAGGAAGCTCCTCTTCTTGTTCTCCTCTTCTTTCTTGTCCTCCTTCATTCATGGCAAGAAAAGAACCTCACATCATTTAGGGTTTCTAAAATTGAAAACCTAATGAACCTTAATCATGAAATCAACCCTAGAATCACTAAACCCACTTCATTTCTAAGCTTTCCAAACCATAACCCAAGCAAAAGCTTAACCTTGAAAACATGACTTACCTTGAATCTTGACTAAACCAAAGGGTTTCTTAACTTAAAGTGTAGCTTGAACCTTCCTCCACACTTTTTTCTTCTTGCACTTTCTTCAAAAACTTACTCAAACTCTTGGAAAATCACAAACTTTCTTCTTTCTTCTTCTCCTTTTCTCTTCACCGTAACTTCTCTCCCTCCTTTCTCAAATTTTCATTCCTCTCCTCTTCTCTTCCACTAACCTACTTCTTTTCTTCTTCTTTTAAACTCCTACTCACTTCACTTAAGCCTATTATCCTTTTTAGGCCCATTTACTCCTCCTTCATCTTCCTTTCCTTCTTATACTTTCCTACTTAAGCCCATTTGTTCTTTTAAGGCCCAACTTATTCCTCTTTTCTTTTTCCTACTTCATTCAAGCCCAACTAACACATTTAATTCCATTAATTCTTAACCTAACTACCAACCAACATATTAAATTTCATTTATTCACCACCTAATCTCATTTATGTTACTACATGCTAACTAATGCCATATGCTATTTAATGCTATCATATTTAATTCATGCTAACTCAATTTCTTAATTAGTCTAATCATGCTTAATTAAATAAATAAATAAAAAAAATCTCGGGGCTAATAACAAGGCTCCTAACTAGCTTGAAGTTTTCGATGCCTTGCAAGGTCAACTATCCTCTCGATCTACACCTGAGGAGGGGAGAGTAATGGGGTGAGCTGCGAAGCTCAGTGGCATATACGTTTATAGCCATTGGCAACGAGCCACACATTCAAACATATATATGTACAAGTATACCAAGTCAAGATTTATCAAATGAACCACGTTCATATAAACATATGTCATGCAATTTTTGTTTCTCAACATAACAATTATTATGCATCATTTCTATCAAGTCAATCATGGATGCACACAAATGGTTCGAGAGTTTTGTAAACGATCTGGATAAACCGAAGTTAAATCCGTAAACTATCCGAGTCTGATTTCTCAAGGATCTCGTGGCCTCAAGCGGGCAGCAGGGAGAAAGCTTTATGTCGATGTGCACGTGACTCCATCCGTAACTCTCTCACCCAAACAAAACACATAACCATTCGTTTCATGCTCAAAACATTTTATCATTTTCATTCTTTCCATTCTTGCCAAATGCCATAAGGCCTATCAAGGCCATGCATAATCATAATCACAATGCATGTTCAATATTTCTCAGACAATTTAACAAGCAATGTCACGTAATGCAAGCAAGCATCATAAGGAAATTTGCCCATACACACTGATAACCATAAACATATTACCCACCTAGTATCGCTGAGTATCGGACTCACTTGTTGTCCTTCCTCTTGCGATTGGGTCAAATTAGCTTGGTTCCCTATAATAAACCAAGTTCTCATTTAATTAACAATCCATAGAAAATATTCCATAAAGCTTGACAATCAAAATAAAGCATTAAAGGTCTCCATCCGACTTCCATCTAAATTCCCGAACCTTAAACAGCTCATTCCGAACTTCCCTTCTTCATACAACTTGTAGCCCTTTATTTCTAGGTCACAACGAATCCAAAATCACCTCAATTGGACATCTACAACCCAAGATATGCCCAAAAATCTCCTTTAGAAAAAATGGACGTTCGCCGTGGCGGAGGTACGCTCGCTGCGGCGAGCCAAATTCCCTTGTTCGTCGCGACGAGCCATCCTCGCATGTCGCGACGAATGCTTCTCTTGCACGTCGTGGCGTGCCTCCTTCGCACGTCGTGACGAACGCCTCTCCGCTCGTCGCGACGAATTTATTTATTATACGTCGCGACGAGCTCCACGTCGCGGCGTGTTCATACGCACGTCGCGATGTGCGTGTCTGGAGCTCGACTCCGAAACCTAGTTTTCCTGCATTTTCCGACTTCAATCCTTACCCAAACTCAAATGCAACGCATCTAAACCTTAGATGATGACTTATACTACATTTCTAACCCATTAACAACTCAAAATCAGTCACAAATGCATCAACCCAAGAAATCTCACCATTTTTGCCTTAAAACCCTAAAACTTTTGATTCTAACACATTCAAGCCATCATAGGTTTTTATCTAGCCACAAAACAATGGGATGAAGATAAACTTACCCGGAAATTGCTTTAAACTGTCGAAAATCTCAAAGATCGAAAAACCCTCTCTTCTCTTCTTCTTCCTTCACCGACAATGCACTCTTTTCTTTTTCTCCTTTCCTCCTCTTTTCCTCTCTTTCTATCTTCCTTCTCTTGATTCTAAAAGGACAAAGACTAAGTTACCCTTCTCACAAGCCTAAACCCATTTCAACCTAAGAAATCTTCCTAAAATGCCCTCACACATTTTATCCCTTAATTTCCACTTAACCACAATTAAACCTTAATCATCCAATAATCCTCTCAAATAAATCAATTTAAATCATAAACTCTTAATTAACATAACTCATACTTAAAAACATCGTAAAAAAAATTCGAGGTCCAACAGTTAACTTATGATTAATTGTTTCAAAGAGAGGTGTGAGAATACAAGATAATGGAGTTTGCTTATCTATCTTTAAGTCGAGATTGATCCGAGAACCAGATTCTAAAACCCATTCCTCACTTTTGTCATTTTTATCTTGTTGTTTTAATTTTTTTCTTTAGTTTAATCTTACTTTATTTTATTATTCAACCAAAACCCTTTAACCAACACATCGATTATTTTCATTACAAAAGCTTTACACACACTCTTTGTAGGATTGACCTAGATCATCACAAGCTATAATTTTAAGTCTAGTTATTTTAGGTAGTGTTACAACGCACTACCACATTGTCTAATTCACTTATATTAGATCACTCTCCTATCCTATTCAGGCTACTATAAGAGGCGAAAGGGAAACATTCTTCTTTTAGGGTCAATAACCAATTGGTGGAGAATAAAGGGTTTGAGAATGTAATCATAGTTAATATTGGTACAAAAATTTAAAGCAAAAAAATGTTTATATCAAAGGAAGATGCAATTGAATAAAAAGGAGCTAAAAAATTAGTTAAGATTCATTTCAGTAACAATTCTTAAGCAATTATAGAAACCATGAAAGAACCCTTAAGTATGCAGGACCTTTTATACCTAAAATGTAGTTATAATCATCTTAAATCTGTAGAAAAAGGGCCTTACATTATTATAATCAAACAATTGAGGCTAATTATTTTCCATTAGGTAGAGATCTAAAATATTATAGATAAAAGAGGGTGATAAATGTGCTAGCTTCTTATTAAAATCAGTTTCAGCAAGGAAAAAATCAACAAAAGAGCCCCCCTCACCTCTACCGATGGTGCATCTGTTAATATTTCAAGAAGATATAAAGATGGAGGCTTATAATTACTTCTCTATAACTTATGCTACCTTTGGTTCAATCTCATCTTCATTGACTCTCTCATAAGATATCATAAAGGATCACATTTCCCCTGAGGAAATGGAGTTTTTGAGCTTAACTTTTGATGCTCATAATTTGGAAAAGATCTTATATGAAATTCACTATAAGCAAACGGTAGGAACAAAGGGTCTTAATGCTTTTAACTTTAAAAACTTTTGGTCTTGGATGAAGAATTTGGTGATTGATGGCATATTGGGATTCTTCAACAATGGGAAACTATTAAAAGTGCTTAATAATAAATTTATATGTTTGATTCCTAAGTACATTCCCTAAACTTTTGAAAAGATTTTAGGCCTATATCTTATGACAACATCGTTTATAAAATAATGTTTAAACTACCCTGTAATAAGCTCAAAATTGTTCTATCAAATTATAGTGATACTTCTTAAGAAGCCTTTAATAAAACAAGGAAAATTAAGGGCAACGTCCTTCTAACATAAGAGTTTATTAAGAACTATAATAGAAAAGAATTAAGGGAGGATTATGCTACATACTTACGATTTTCCAGAAGTTTTTACTAAATGGATAAGGGAATACATCTCCTTTGCCATATTATCTATGATGATCAACAGGAGTCCTACCAAGTTCTTTAAGGTTGCCAAACGTCTCAGACAGGGGGTCCCCTATCCTTTTATCTCTTCATCCTTTACATGGAAACCCTTAATTTAATTGTTAAACAAGAAGTGAATCATAACTCTAAATTTAGGCATCACTTAAAATGTAAAAAGATTGGTTTAACTAACCTTTTTTTGTAGATGACCATCTTTTATTTTGCAGGGCCAATCTAGACTTCATTCAAACATTCATGAGGGAATTTGATAAATTAAAATTCTTTTTAGATTGCATATAAACTTAAATAAAAGTCACTTCCTCGTCTCTAAAAGTACCAACACACTAGAACTACTCATTGCACAAGATACTAGAATGCAATCTAAATGTCCTCCACTTACATATTGGGACTTTTTGTAACAACAAAGTGACTCAAATTTGTAAAATGCTCACATATAATTGAAAAAATTCAGAAAAGAATTAACTCTTGGGTGAAAAATCTCTGCCTTGTATGGGCAAGTTACACCTTATAAAGTTAGTGCTCAACTCTTTGTATATATATTGGAGCTCCTAAATATTCCTATCCTAAAACATCATCAAAGCTATAGAAATATTGCTCAAAAACTTCCAATGGAGTCATCCAGATGGTACAAAAGGAGATGCTAAGGTGAGATGGACTAACATATGCCTTCCCAAATATGAAGGTGGACTAAAGAATTCATCAATCAAGACTATAAACTAGACATTGATTCTCAAACGATTTTGGTGGATATTGATTGAAAAAAGCTCACTATCTATCAAATGGTTATATTTTCTCAAAGGAAGATGTATATGGGAAATCAGAAAGAACGCCTCACACTCACACTTCAAAAACCAGTTACTTAAACTGATATACATGGTATAAGATGATTTTATAAGTAGAATTAGGAATGGTAGGGTAATCACACTTTGGTTTGATAAATTGTTGAGCCAAGGACAACTCTTGAATTCTCTTTACACTGCAAAGATTTTATCCATCTCTTCTCTCCACACCAGGCTTAACTCAGTGATTAATGAAAACTCTTGGTAGCTCCCTCACATACTAATACATTTACAGTCGATATACCACCCTAACCTAAACTCTCTCAACATATTTTATTGGAAAGGCCATCCTATCCACACATTAAGCCATAAAAAAACTAAAAAACTCTTGAGAAGAAGATGCTCTAAGGTTGACTGGCACATAATTGTATAGATCAAGGATTTTAACACCAAGAATTTCCTTTATTCTATGGCTTGTAATTCAAAACAAGCCCAAGACCTCTGATAAACTACCTTATCTATAAGATGACAAAACTTGTCCTATATGTCAATAGCTGGTAGAAACAAGAGACCATATTTTCTTTACATATCCTTTTAACAATAATATATAGGAGTATGTAACCAGGAAATACCTATGGCTTGATCCAAGGAACTCGTTTGCTAATATTACATATAGATTGTCCAATAAGATAGCTTACTCGAAACTTGATATAGTGATCTACATCCTTGCTTTGGGGCTTTGTGTTTATACACTATAGACAGAAAGGAACTTCAGATGTTTTGCAAACAAAATTTCATCAATGAATTATCTCAAATCAAACATCTTCAAAGAAATACAAGAGTTGTTAATATTAAATAATCTAAACTAGAATTGCAATGCCAATATCTTGTCTTCTCTGATTATTTCAACCTCTTTATGTTTGAATTTCTCTTTTAGTGCTCCTCGTTTTCTCTACTCAAATAAGTTTTCAAGGGATGTATAAGCATAAACACCTAAGTTTTTATCTTATTTGTAATCCTTTCATTATTTATTAGTTATTACCATTTTCCTATTAAAATCCCTAATCCTAATATTGCAATATTGAAAAAAAATCATATAGAAAAAATCAAATCACTTTGATCATAAGTCATATAATTGTCACTAGAAATAAACACCAACATTCCAATAACAATAATTAATATTAAAAAATAGAGGTAAGTGGGTTGATCAAGTGTTAGAACTCTAAAGAAAAATCATTAATGAGGTCCAAGACTATAAATATTGATAAATAAAACTGCTACTTATTTGTTGAATAGCCAAATTAGTCAGAAAAAATCATAACTATACTTATTAATAAAACACTTAGAAAAGACCACAAACGACGATGTTTTTTTGTTACTGCTAGAAAAAGGAGGAATCCTTCTCCTTTTAACATAGGGACTGGATGTGTAATAAAAGGTATAACCTACAAATACTGATATGTGTGTTCCATAATTTGATTTTTATTTCTTTTATAGTAGTAATGGATGTTATCACATTTTTACCAGTAGAGGATACTCATCTCATATCTAGTCTAATTCTTTTTTTTACGGCATTATTCCTTATCTACCTATCCAATTCTTATCTCTTAGTGAAAAAAAGGTGAGGCCACTAGCCATGGGAAGAAAGAAGAGTAGGTAAGAAGGGTTGTTAAGAATCTTTTATTCTTTACAAATCCAAATTACCTCTAGTTTATGTACAATATCACTTAATTTCCACCAAAATCTTACTATGAATACATTTTTTTAGGTTGGGGTTGTTAAGGGGCGATAACCTTTAGTTTCCCACTGGTAACCTCTTTATCTCAGTCATTTCATGTTATTTTGCTTGAACATGGTGGAGTTGCCTATGGTAAACCCAATTTGATGACATAAGAAGGCTTTTTGGCCACATCACCTAAGGTTGACACATTTTACTTAATATTCACATCCAAGGATGGTATCCCAAACGCCAAAGAGAGTCTTTTTGATTTTTGGTGGAAGCAGTGCAATCAATGCAGGCTTTTATATTTGAGCATACCCAAATTTATACCCCAGATCAGGTGTGAATTAGGACCTCACAATGGTGAACTAGTTATAAGAGTAGGTTGAGAAGGCAATTATATTAACATTAGAGCTTAGGAACTGGCAATCAATCATTCGAGATGGGTTATTAGAGGCAAGGATTCAACTTTATAATGAATTTAGTTTGGATCATTTACAGGGCATAAAGATTGATGGCTCAATGTTTGATAGCTCAAGGGGAGACACAGTGTTATGAATGTTCTCACTTATGCCAATGCTATAAATATCAAGGCTACTGTCTATACAACATGAGGATATGAAATCAACTTCAAAGTATTCAAGGTCTAGCTTATCAATAATTGGTGTGGTTTATCGCGACCAAATCAATTCATATATATTCAAAAATGGAGATTCAAGTTATCGATTGTCATTTCAGATAGGAATGTAGTACATATGTATATAGGATTATTTTTTATTTTATCTTTTCTGTAGTTTTGATAGAAGGATTCCTTTACTTTACTAATATAAGACAGTCAACTCCATTTGTTAGAACAACTTCCATTGAGTCTCTAGACCAATCAAATTTTCTTTCTTTATAAAATTTTGTTATTTCCAGAAAATATGATTTTGCTCAAGATTACCTATTTTCATTCTAAGGTTTCCCTAAATTTGAAAGTTGTCACTTAGTAAGTTTTCATACCAAGGCTTAATCCAATTAAGTCTGTAGATCTATCAATGCTTATGTCTTCGTGAAAAAAAGATGAGGCCCCTAGCCATAGGTAGAGAGAAGAGTGGGTACGAAGGGTTGTTAAGGATCTTTTCTTCTTTAAAAATCCAAATTACCTCTAGTTTATGTACAATACCCTTTAATTTCTGCCAAAATCTTACTATGACTACATTTATTTAGGGGAGGGGGTGACAGGTAGCAACCGCTAGTTTCCCATTAGTAACCTCTTTGTCTCAGTCCTTTCATGTTATTTTGCTTGAACATGGTGGAGATGCCTATGGTAAACCTAATTTGATGACACAGGAAGGCTTCTTAGCCATATGAACTGAGGTTGAGACATTTCACTTAGCATTCACATCCAAGGATGTTATCCCGAATGCCAGAAGGAGTCTTTTTGTTTTTTGGTGGAAGTAGTGCAATCAATGTAGGCTTTTACAGCTGAGTAGACCTAAATTGATACTCCAAATTAGGTGTGAATTAGGACCTCATAATGGTGAACTATTCATAAGAGTGGGTTGAGAAGGCAATCATATTTAGGTAAGAGCTTAGGAACTAGCAATCTATTGTTAGAGAGGGGTTGTTAGAGGTAGGGATTCAACTTTGTAATGACTTTAGTTTAGATAATTTACTAGGCATTAAGATTGATGGCTCAATGTTTGATAGCTCAAGGGGGTTACACAGTGTTGTGAATCTTCTCACTTATGCCAATGCTATAAATATCAAGGCTACTGTCTATACAACACGAGGATATAGAATCTACTTTATAGTATTTATGGTCTATCCTATCAAGAATTGGTGTGGTTTATCGTGGTCAAATTAATTCATATTCGATCTTTTCTTCAACTTAAAATAGAGTTCAAAATTATTTTTAGATATTTATAAAAATATCTAGAAAAGAGATTCAAGTTGTTGGTTTTCATTTTAGATAGGAATTTAGTACATATGTACATAGGGTTACTCTTATTTTATCTTCTCTGTAGTTTTGATGAAGGATTCCTTTACTTTACTAAAAGATAATAAACTCCATTTGTTAGAACAACTTCCATTAAGTCTCGGACCTATCAAATTTTCTTTCTTTATAATTTTTTAATTTCTAAAAAGAGGTTTTGGCTTAGGATTACCAATTTTTATTCAAAGGTTTCCTAAATTTAAAAGTTATCATTTAGTAAGTTTCCATACCAAGACTCAATTCAATTAAGTCTATAGCGTCCAATTTCACCATATCCCCCCATGCTTTTTTTAAATTAAGATCTTTTTATTCCATTCCCTTTTTCTTTCATTTCTATTCTACCAATTCTAGTTCTAACTACTTAGTGAAGCTAGTTAAAAGTAGTGAACTTTATTCTTATTATTAGTAAATACACGTTTGTGAGGAATGATTTATTTTGTTCTTTTCACTCTAGAGTCTCACAATATCTATATAGTTCATTTACTTAATATTTCGCTACATCTTGGTTCTAGGTATTTCACTTGTCCAAGTGACATTTTTTATATAAAAAGTAGAATGAATAAGTGTTCACCTCACCCTAAAGGTGCTAATTAACAAATATATGAGCACTCATGCTCCAGGTATGGAACTTCTACACTCTTGCCTCCTTAAAACATTACGGTCACAAAGCCCCAATATCTATTACTGTTCCTCTGTCTTCTTTTCAAAGAATTAAATAGTTCTCCAAAGAAGTCCTTTTATTTTTAACAATGATGAAGTTACTATAGAGGCTTTGAATTTAAAAATGGAGAGCAACTTAAAGAAATGGTTTTATACCTTTGTGTACTAACCTTGAATCGAATTGTTTGAGATTTAGAAATTAAAAAATCATTTAATCCAAAATAGTAGACAAATTGACCTATTACCAAATCACAAATCTATTTCCACAATGGTGGATATTGGTATTTTGAGAATACATCTTAATGACCAATGGATAATAATGGCTCTAATGGTGGTTTCACTAAAATAAGTAATAATGAGATTATTATTTTAGTAAATGATGCAAAAAGGGTAGTGGCATTGATCAATAAAAGCTCAAGAAACTCTTGTAGTGGCGAAGCTAATTTTAGGAAAGTTGAAGGCAAGAGACAAATAATCGAGAAAATCTAGCTTTCAAATGAGTAAGGGTGCTAATCAACCTTCATATGAAAGCATTGAATAGAACTAACTACAAAGCGTTGGAAGATAGATGAAAATGAGTCTTATCTATATCACATATGACCTATTTCATACAAGATTTTGGTACTCAAACAACCCCTAAAAATTGGTTCTGGCTTTATGGAATTAAAGCTAGGTCCCTTAGCATCAAGCAATAGAAATCCTCCACTAATAAAAGTATAAAGATCAAAAACATCGAAAGCTTAGATTTACGTGTATGCAGGAAAGTCTCTTTGCTAGTCATAAGGTTTCCAAACCCTTGATTGGTGCCTATCTTACATAGATGCTTCAACGTATGCCTTTTATTCTCTTACTTCCTATACTAGTGTTAGATATAAGCCAGTTAATCTAAATCTTAATATGAGATAAAAATGAATGGAGATGTTGGACCCTACTTCCAGAGCCCAACATTTGAATCATGAGAATGTGAGGCTAATACTCTGTAGTTTTCGAAGCCCAAACATCTGGATTCATAAAGCATGAGTGGGCTTCCTTATGGGGTTATTTCAATGACTCCTCATTAGCCATTGTCCCATAAGGGTGATTTGCCCACACCAGTCAAACACCAAATCACAATTTGACTTCTTCAAAACAATTGTAGCTCTTTTCCTCTTATTTATTTTTAAACAAGAACCACCTCATTTGGAGCTCTATAGCTCAAGATATGCCTAAAAATCCAAGTACGTTCATAACCTGGTTATGCTCTTCTAACCAATCCCTTATTTTCTTTCCATCAATATTTTTAAAATCTACATAAAAGCTACCAATTTTTAAGGAGAGGTAGCAAAATGTATTAGGAGTCTATTTCTTCAAGAATCACTTTATTTGGAGGTGGAGTGCTGAAGTTATGGCCAAAAGAATCAAGTATGTTTATGTCCTCAATCATATTGTACCTCTCTTGGGAGAATTGACATAACTTTCTCTGAAAACCTCGGATTAGGGGTCTTTATTAGATAGTTTGAAAGAGAACTTCTATATCTAAAACTTCCATGAAGACTTCAAAGTAAAATTCTATCATCTACTGGGCACAAATGTGACCAGACGATAAGGTCAGATGAATAGTGCACCAGATGATATGACATCTGTTAGAGTAGTGCCCTGAAGGCAATCGCCTTTAGCGCATTTTGTACAAAGTTGTGTACATACTTTATGAATAAATAAAGAAAGGCATATTTCATTAACTTTCTGCTCA
Source organism: Erythroxylum novogranatense (assembly GCA_029891385.1). NCBI lineage: Eukaryota > Viridiplantae > Streptophyta > Magnoliopsida > Malpighiales > Erythroxylaceae > Erythroxylum > Erythroxylum novogranatense. The sequence continues at coordinate 100,513 of JAIWQS010000229.1, forward strand.
TTATTTATGAATGGATATTGATCTATAAGCAAATTAATGAAGTCCATGATATATGACATAGCATGAAGGAAATTGTGATGTGATCATACTACTGAGATTCCTATCATGTGCAATTATGTCAGTATCTAAATTATCCCTAGTCATAGGATTACTGAGACTGGACATCGGTAATCCGGAGAGACTAGTACATCTCAAGCTCCTTGATTTGATCAAGCAGTGGATCTCAAAAGCTGTAAATATGAGATATTTAGGGTTGAGATGTGGATGCTTACTAGAGGTAGTAAGTACATTGGATGACCTGCTATGAGATCATCACATGGATGTCCTATTCTAATGTCAGTGATAATCTCATCATAGCAATGGTGCAAGTATCCTTAGACTTGAGGTGCTCAAGGATATCTTGGATACTGATTCTGTGCTTTGACTCCATTCCTTGTTGCCTTACAGAGGTCGCTCATAGGGTGGTGATTGGGTACAGCTTGAGGTATTCGAAGATAATTGAGTAGCCAATAGAGGATTCACCACTTCTGTGATAGCAGAAGATGATACCCATGGCCTCTTGTCAGGGTCATTACTTGGAAGTCTCTGGCCGGAGCATATATGTCATGAAGAATGTCTTCATTGACATATAAAGTAATGAGTCCCAGGACGAGAACTGAAATCACTTGGACTAGATTTGACGTAGTCAGTCTAGTAAGAGTTGACACATTGCCCATACTCATAACCAAGTGGGGTAAAGCGTGGTGAAAGGACGAATTGCACGGTAATTGTCTATGGAAAGGTTCGTGATATGGTTCATGATGAATACATGTTCATTCGTCAAACCAATTACTTTTCGGTCAATTGGGGGTCATGATGTGTTGCTAGATACCGCATGACTTGCTTAGATTAAGTGTTAATCTAAGTGGCCAACATAACCGGATCCTAATGGGTAACACGATAAGAGTGTCTCGGAGAATTAAATAAAATAGTTTTGGACAGAGTTCCAATATATGGAGAGCAAAAGGATTAAATGGATCCCGATGAGATCGAGATATGTCCCGATGAGATCGCGACATCGATATTGCTGAAAAAAGATTTTTGGGGTTTTCCCATACTGGGACTGTAGGCCGGTAGGACCAAACCCAGTGTGTTGGACCACTTCAAAGATTTACATATATATAGAATTAATTAATTAATTAAGTAATTAATATATATATATATATATATATATATGTTATACGTGGAAGAAGGAGGAGAAGTCTAGCTTTATATATATATATATATATATATATATATATATATATATATATATATATATATATATAAGTAGCTAACGTGGATGCATGACTCACCTACTTTGCATTTAATGTGTCTTTAAAGGTTAAAGACATATGGATATGTAAAAGTAAGATGGGATCATCTTTGGTTTTTGGTAAAAGATGAAAGGGTTTTGAGAAAATAGTTTTCTCTCTTCTTCATCACATCATCGATCTTCATTATCTTCTCCAAGCTTCTCCTTCTCTTCATCGTTGATTCAAGCTCTCCAAGGAAAAAGGTAAGAGCTAGCACTCTTTAATTTGTTCTAGCTATTCCCGGGTCAAAGGGTTTGTCCCGGTTAGGTTCTCCGATCTCTGCGTGGATACCATTGGAGACGGTCTCCTTTGGCCGTTATGGTTTGAGTTTGTTGTATAGACACATGGATCCTGGCTTTCGGGAAGGTCCCGGAACAAAAATTTTTGTTTTCCGCATCGTGGGCATGTGATGCTCACATCGGGATTTTCCTACAACATCATCGCCAGATAATATGACATCACAGACGATACATCCTCAATAGACGAAGCATCCTCACCAGACGAAGCGTCCTCACTAGACAATAGATCCTCACCAGACGAAGCGTCCTCACCAGATGATACGTCCTCACCAGACGAAGCATCCTCACTAGACAATCCGTCCTCACCAGATGATACGTACTCATTAGACGATGTATCTTCACTAGACGACACGTCATCACCAGACGATACGTCCTATACTCCTGAGCATCTCCACTTATAAAGACCATAACTTTTGACTCGGATATCCAAAAATTTCATACTTTATGATGTTCGAAAGTTGGAAAGACAAGCTACAACTTGCATGAAGACAACTTGTCAAATTCATCCTAAATCAATCTAGATTTTGCACTAAAATTAGAACACAAAATTTTCCCTTATGGAAGACTTGAAATTTTGCATTATGAAAACTTGGAATGTTCTCAGCATAACCATTCAGCTACCAAAATGATTTCATTAAACTCTCAAGACTCAACTCATTTTTCTCATCACCTTTAACTACATTTGATAAGTTATGATTCCTATCTTCCTTTCCATATTATCTCGGTTACGCGTACATATATATGTCTATCAACGATTTAAGTCCCAAAATCATCAAATCAAGTTGATTGCTTCTTCACGGATAACTCTTTTCAACTTACATCATCCATGCACCATTCATACTTTATTAACATCAAAAGAATAAAGTTTTTACAATGCTTTAGTGGGCATTTGAGCCACCTTACATTATAGTCCAAAAACACCAACTTTATAAGAACAATAATTTCTCAAAATGCAACTGAAGCCTTGTTTTACATGATCTAACTTCAAAAGAACAAAATATGCAAATTGGAGTGATGCCTTAACTCTCAACTCATTCACTCAATATCTTGTTCATCGCCTCTAGATAGGAGGAATGGGGTGAGCTTAAAGATCGTAAGTAATAGTTTTATAATCAAGAACAAGCAAAAACCCTTGAAAACTCTCATAATCATAACAAATTTTCATGAAAATCCATACAACATAAATTTCTCAACTTGCATAAGTCAATCAATAATCAAACTTGTCAACAAATGTAAACATATAAGCACATCATAATGGTTTGGGCAGATCCATAAACATGACGAACTACACAATTCCACATAATGGTCTTATGTAGTCGTAAACTTGAGGGAGTCTATGAAGGAGCTATGTGCCACTAGCGGGCAGGCGGGAGAAGCCTTTAACTTGATCAATGTGCACGTGAGATTCTTGAATGGACTACACCAAACCCACATAACATGTAATTCATGAACTGAAAACTGTTTGCCCAAATGGCAGATTCTTGGAAACTTGTTTTTCATATACTTGGTATCCTTTCAAAAATCATTTCCATTTTGGTTTCAAAGTTCATCCACAAACTTCATACACACACATATAACACTTTCTCAAAACATTTAAAGAACAATGAATGCACATTTTAAAAGTAGTTGAAAACATTTATTTCTCGTTTCTTGAAAGAAATATTAATAGCTTATTATTCAATTATAAAAATATAACCCACCTTAGTCTCCTTTCTTGAAAACTTGCTCAAGGATGTCTCTCCTCTTGTTCCTCTTGCCTCTCTTACCTCCCTTCAACATTAGCAAGAATCCCCATTAAAAAATAGACTCCAGTTGTAAAACCCAAAGAAACCTATGCATGAAATTGATCCTAGAATACCTAAACCCATGCATTTCATAAGCTTCATGAACTTAAAACCCTTTCAAAAATCCGAAGCATTAAAAATGTTGTTACCTTAAATGTTCACCAAAAGAAGAGATGTTTAGTTCCAAAGAAAGCTCTTATCTTCCTCTACCTTTTTCCCTCTTACACAACCCTAAAATCTCTTTAGAAGACTAAGAAAAATTGAAGCCTAGATGACCTCCCTTCTTTTCTCTTCTTTCTCTCTTTTTTCGTGCTTCCCTCTCTTCTCTTTTTCTCAATCATGTTTTTGGTTTCTTCTAAATGCAAGAAAACAATTTTTTTCACCCCTTTTATACCCTTCCTTCAATGCCTTAAAACTTTACAATTTAAGTGATGTTCTAACAATACCCCTCACGCAATCTTACCACCATAACACTTTAATTCAATTAACCTATGTCATATAATTTCACTCACATTAATATGCTAACTAATTACAACACAAATTAATCTAGCTTGACCCCAAAATTAATCTAATCATGCTTATTCATCAAGACAAAAAGTTTAGGGGCCAACTAGAGAAGTTTATTCTTCTAAATTTTTTTCTTACATCAGGACAGGGGGTGGGAAAAGAAAAGATTCTGAAGAAAGAAATGCGGCTTTCTAATGCTTTTCTATGCCTAATAAGATGAGCCAACCTCGAGATGCTTGACTCCTAACCCCACCCCATAAGGTTCCGAGATGGAGCTTAACGTGAGTCTAGGATAAGAATGGGGATGATTTATGCTTCACAAAACATATGATTCCATGGATAGTTTCATTCAACATCATGATGGAGCACATAGCTTATGATCATCTACTTTGAACATATCACTATGCATTTTATTAGGATATTGCATCTCTTTAATACAGATACAATAATGATCATAGCAATCCCCTCCGATACCTACTGGTACATCAGGATCTAATTGGTCATAAACATTATAAAGTGCTACTTTTTGTAAATCCCAACATACCCCTAGTTAGGATAGATAGGCCCACTAATTCACTTTCACTTAGGCATGGAAAAAGAAAGTAGGGGGACCTAACCAAAGGCCTTAAGCAACAGATCTAGCAGAACACTTCAAAATATAAAGAACTCTCTTTAATTTCTTCATGCTCGCTCCATGGTCAAAGTATCATTTACCCCATCGTTACATTTTTTCTTCCTTATATAGATAGATAGAGGATCTCTATAGGGAACTTACTTAGAAATAAATTTTGTGGTAGGGTGATTTATCATGTTCTCAATCTCATCCATTTCAAAACTTATAAAAAATAAAAAGGAAGTAACTTAGACAAAAAAAAGGATGTAACTTCAACAAAAAAGAAATAACTTAGACAAAAAGAAAGGAAGTGACTTAGACAAAAAATAATTTTTGATAATCTCAAAATAATCAATCGAATATTGATTAATACATAATCAATCGAACACTACTTGAAAAAGAAAATTGCTCTTTTGCTTAGAAATGTAATGTTTAAAATATTCCTAAACATTCTTGCTCCCATTAGACCATTTGTACCTATATGCATTAGGATCCTATTTCATATATCTCTCGGTTCTTGAACCATTGATTTTGAATTTATTTCAAATTTGATAAATGTTGGTTGATAATATATTTTATTATAGTTCTATGGTTAAGAGCATCATTTCCTATTTGATCCCTTTTAATTCGAAGTTGTGATCATATTTATTCATTAGAAAGAATTGATTCAATACATTGATTATGCACACATAGGTGCTATATTGTACTTGAATTAAAATTTGGCTCAATCCATATTGATTGACTACCTTTATTATGTTGTTGCTAACAAATACCACTCTTTTTGTTTTGCATATACCAAATCATTCCAAAAGGATATTGAGACCCCTTTCTTTCTAATCCTTCAATAAAAAGATTCATTCTCTTCATAAAAATAGGAGGTAGAACCAATAAATATTGATTTTTTTCATTCATCACTAAAGCCTTATTCAATATTATTTTATCTAATCCGTAAGAATCAATAAAAAAAAATCCCTTATGATACACCAGACCTAGCTTGGTTATTGATAGAGTGAATAGATATGTCATTTAGGCTCTCAATTCATACTAAGACAACCAAGAACCTTATTTAAAAACTTGCTCTACATATGAACCTCATAATACGATAGTCAATTCGAAGTTTTATTTTCCTTTTCCTAGGCTTGGTTGCCTAAGGAGGCTAATAGAGAGGGATTTGAGATCAAAGTATAATTGACTAGCTTATATTCCTATAAAAAAACGATGAAGACTATCTTGAAAGGGGAGAGGACTCACTTAATTTTTTTAGGTTCTTTCTTTATACTATGATTAAACCGAGCTGGCATGGCTTCCTTTCTTAACTATCCTATCTCATAAACTCTTCAAAAATATGTCAACTCTTCACTAGAAAAGGAAGTTAATTCAAAGAAACTATCTCGTTAATAATCGAACTGGCTACCTGACCTTTTAGATAATTGTAATCAGTATTTGATATGAGGTTAAGTCAAAAAATAGGCATACCTTTAAGGTACAACATTTGTTGTTTCATAAGTAGCTTGAGTACTTTAAATTTATGGTCTTATCAAAACTACATTCTAGAGGATAACTCACCTAAAATGAATTTACCTTTAACCAATCTGCTAGTAAATCAAGTATCCTTAAAGCTAAATGTTTTCTATCTATCTATCTATCTATCTATCTATTTCTATCCGAAGACCAATTTTTCTTATTATAGATAGTTATAAGGCAAGCAATAGAAGCACCCTATCAACTTAACATGAGTTACAATTAGTACCATACCTAATCATTTTTAATAGAGAGTAGAGAGGGTCTTATTTTCTAGCTCCATGAAAACTAGGAAAAACTAACGCTTAAAGTTCGGTGGCTCAAAAAATATGATCACTTATCAAGTATGTGTGTTGTATAGGCTATTATTGATTGTTCAGTCTAGCCATAGAACTAGGTCCCGAGGTATCACTTTAGGAATCATTCCCCTTATAGAGGAAGAATAAAGGGAACTTGGTCCATAAGTTCCAAGATAAGAAGTCCTTAAATTTAAAATTTTAAAAATCCCATTTGTAGTTAGAGGGGGTATGATTTTTCCTTCCCTTCGGGACTCTTCTTTCTTCCAATTTGTGTCTTTAAAGAGACTAGTATTCAATACCAAAACCTTGTCTTTTGAAGGGGACTAAGATGATATTTCAATTTCTATCTACTACTCAGAAATGAACCCTATGTTGATTAGGATGGACAGATAACCATAATAGGGAAGTGGATGTACTAAATGGTGGTGGTGTGTTAAGTAACTCTGAGTTTCATTCGCTAAGCCTTGGATAATAGGATATAAAGTAGGCTAGAGACTTATGTTATATGCTACCAACAATACGATGAATTTTTGGCTCTTGTGAGTAGGGATAAACAACTAGACCGTTGAGTAAATTCTCTATAAGACTATTGAATGACTAGTACATAGGGCTAGACCATTCCTTCATAGGGTATGATTGTTGCATTGCAGGTACTGACCTTCTTTCTTCAAGGAACACAATTAACAACACTTCCAACACCTTAATCGGAGCAAAAATAGGTAAGGAAGTTGCTTCGTAGTACTACAGGGTAGTTTACTTCCCCTTACCCAACTATGGAAGAAGAAGGATTTTTGAAACTCCTATAATTTGATGATTGTTTTAATCAAGAATGGGTTATGCATTTCATCATTGTTCCATTCTCTAAATGAGGGAACCTATTACAATGGTAAAGCGTAAGCACTCATATCTTGAATTACTTTGAACCCATTACCAATATCTTTTCAATAACAAAGCCCTTGGCCAACAAGCTTAAGAGAAGGATGATAAATGTTAAAGAGATTAAAAGATAAAAGAAGAGGAGAATCAAGCTCTCATTTAAGGAGACGTTAAGGTGACGAGCTAAAATAAAAAGTCCAACTAAAAGACCTATAAAGAAGAGTTAGTTAGGAGGACACACAAAGATTTAAGTGTTTTCATTTTAGCTTAGTAGCTTTAGGATCGTCAAGATTATTTTTAGCATGTGCTTACATAATTTGATGATTTTAGATAAAAATCTATTTTAGTTTATGGATTAAAAAGTGTTTCAAAATTAATTCATTAATTAAATCATAATACACACTCCAGTTTATACTTCTTAGACTTTAGTTATGGAGACTTTCATTGTCAGCAGAGTGCCAATTAATGTATTGTACTTTTTATCCATTTTTTTCTATTTTTCATTGATCTTGTAATTTATGTACATTAAGGCCAATATACAACTCAAGCATTAAGGAGGAAATTTACTCTTACTAATGCTTACCAATTTTGTTATATGTAGCTTAATAGAGAATAATTTAAGAAGTCTTTTAACTTTGGAGATAATTCATAATAAGTTTGGTTAGTATTGTGATTTTAATTGTTTAGGTAAATAGTTATGAGCATTGATGATTGAGTTTATTGTAATTTGCTTAATTATTTTGAAAATGGATATTTTATTTGAACCATGACACCTTTTGTTTAATTGGGATATAGAATTTAGTTAAGAGTAGATTATGTTTAATACTTTTTAGCTTTTACTAGAAAAGAAAACAATGTATCAAAAGTGATCATTAAATAAATTCACCTCACTAGCTTCAAACCAAGTAAAAGTTTGAAATTAAAGTGTGGTGCTAGTAGCCATTTGAAAAAGTAACCAAATTAATGACTATTCATGATAAGGAATTTACCTCACATCAAAAGGTTATATGACATTCCAAATAATTCTTAAAATGCTCACATGTAAATTTAAATTCAATGTTTGTTTTTCTTTAAATTAGTATTAGGAGAATCTTTGAAAGTTCAAGCGCTTGTGTATATTCACTTTATTCATTAGGTTGAAAATTTTCAATTAAGTTAAAATTTAAAGGATTATAGAGTTGAATTGAATTGATTTATGGTAATGATGTAGCTAAAAGCTTGATAATTTATGAACTTCACAATTAAATGAATAATGGAGAGGCTCAACTAATGTGAATGATTTGTTAAATTCTTTCTTAAGTTGCTACCTATTTAAGTTAATAATGATATAATTAATTTGTTTGAGGTAAGAAAATAATTAAGTGTGTGTGAATTTGATATATGATAATTATGTTATATTTTAGCATGATATAAGAACATTTACTTATGTTTAGATTATTTCTAATTTTATATTACTTAATATGGAATATATTTTATTTATACAACATGTTTAAGCTCTTAATGAATTAGGTAAAGTTAAAGTCAAGTTAAAGAATATTTTGCATGATTTTAGAGAAATACAGGTCTAACAAGGACTTATGTTTTTAAAATATGGGACCAATAAGGGTCAATTTTCCTTTCATGTGTCTACCCTGATCCATTATGCTTTTAAAGAAATATTGCATGAACAAGTATGGGTTAAATAAGGAACTATATTCCATAACATAGACAAAAAGGGACCTATGTTCATGACTTCAAGACATATATTCCTAAAATGAACCCTTGAACGAATGATAGAGAAGTTACTAAGCTAACACATGTATAATAAAATACCATCTTGGTTGTGATTTTTACATAAATTAGGGTTCAAATTTTTGTGTTAACTCATATTACTAAAATTTTAAGAGTTTTCTTGAAATGAAAAGTAATAGATATAGGGAATTAAAAGAGATATTTAGGAGTATTAGAAAGAAATCATAAAGGGTTATAGAGTATCTTGCCATAAGAAGAAAGCAATTTTGGAGTAAGGAAATAATTTCTTTTAACATTCAATCAAGAACATCAAGATTCAAAATCCCTAAGAATGATCTCTTTTGTTTTGTGTTATTTTTTATTATTGCTTTCTTTTACTTTACCAAAAACTGAATTTGGACACAAATATATATAGGATAAAGCTTAAAGCTATTTATTTCAGATTGTATTTTAATTTAATAAAATAACTAAGTTTTATTATGAGTTGCTCATATTTGCATTATGTTAAATTGAAATATGTTGGTATTTTGATTCAATTTCAGATTTCAAACATAGGGATTAAGAAATCATATGTATGAATAGATCATGACTTGAATAATAACATTTATATGGAATCTTAAAAATAGTATCATTCAAAATTTTGGATTATATTCAAATTTATCATGCGAACTTATAGAAAAGGGCTTTAGTTAGAAAGAGATTTCAATCAATTAACTTAAGGATAGAGGTTGTATATCTTGAAAAGAAATATGGTTGTAAATTTGAAATATTTACTAGTCTAATAAACTAGGTTAATTATTGAATTAAAATAAATATAAGGATAAAAGGTTATAAGGAGATTCTATATTTAGATCATATTTATCTATTAGTTGCTTCAATCTTACCTATTACTTTGTTTTGGTATCTTAGGTTATTTTAATTAATTATTCCTTTAATCTAATCATTCATTTTTATATTAGATAATAAAAGATGGTTATTACTAGTAATTGTAATCCTTATAAGATCGACACTCATATTCACCTAAGTTATACTATAAGAATGATATGTATACTTGCCTAGTGATTTATAAAATAGTTTTAAAATCATACATATATTATCATGTGATCAAATTTCTATTTTAGTTGACACTTCATAGAGGAAGGCATTTTACCTTATATTAATTTTGAAGGAGAACCAACCTTAGTCAATTTCTTAACTTTTATTTCCTCCAACTCTTTTTAAATCTTTATATTGAAAGAAAGGCAATATATTATTGGTTAAACATAGATCTTTGTGTAATTGGTCTTCATAAAAGATCAAACATAGACACTATTATTACTTTCTTTTATTAGTTGGATCCTTTTCTTTGGTAAACTCATAGTAACTTGAATATTTATGCATCTTTAGGCTTAGCGAAGTTTATGTGACATACTTTATATCTAATCTAAAAATTTAGCTTCTACTTTGCAATAAACCTACTTAGATTCTCCATAAAATCAATAATCAAGCCCTTAATTAAATACTTGTAAAAATAATCGACTAAAAGTCGATATCGTTTGAATTAAAACCACATACTCTTATCTTTTATAAATGATCTCTTTCTTCATCTTAAGGATGCATTATTTTTCTTGTTTCCATATTGGTGATTGGAAGAGTTAAATCCTTTACTTCCTCTAGCATAGTTTCTTCTCTAGAGAGATATATTTTAAGTTTAGATTCTTTTTTGAAATTAAATTGAAATGTGAGTTTCTAATTAATCTCCTGGACAATGTTGGTCTTTTTTTTTGCACTTTCTTCTCCCAATATATTTTAAGTTAGGTGGAAGTCACTTAATGATATTCTTCCTTTATTCCTTTTAGCTAACAATTTGTTCGTCCTTTTGAGGTTGCTTCATGGTAGAGTTTTGCTTCACAAAATAAAATTTGGATATAGTAAAAGGATTAGTGCCTATGATAGCTTGTTGCTAACTACCAAATAATAAATTCCTAACTACCAAACTATGTAGTAAATGGTGAGCTAGGGTCGAGCCACAGAAAGTTGGGATGCAAATACTATTTCAAATGTTGTAACAAAATAAAACCAAACACCTTGAATTGATGAAGACGAGATAACTAATATGCAATGAATGTAACCAAAAGACAAGCATAAAGCAAATTTAGAAAAGTCTAATAACAATGGTAAAGAAGTCATCTGGAGATATCTTTAGGATTCTAGAATGTTCATTGATCATTGAATCTAAATAAAAGGTACGCTTATCATGGTGTTAGCCTATGGACTCGATTAAGCTCTCGAAACCTTAATTTCTCTAAAATAGGTAAAACTAATAAGTTATAAAAATGCCTCCTATCTCCACTATAACCTAGAATAGGCTCTCTAAGTTCAATAGAGAAGATGCATTAGGTATTAAGAAACATCTAACTTAGGCCACCTACTTATAAGCTCAGAAGGTGTAACTTAAAGGTATGGGATCCTAGATTAGTTGATTAAGTATCCTAACAAATTCAACTAATCTATTGCTACTTCCGGGAATCACTATGGACTGTTACATATCACAAGCTCAACCTTAGCCTTCAAATTAGAAAATTACCTAAAGGGTGATCAAGTCTACAAAAAATTCTTAATTTATGATATTTATCCTAAATTGCAAACCAACCTAGACCTACAAGTACCAATTCAAGACAAGTTTAACTCCATTCTCACAATTTCCATCCCTTCACCCTTATAATATCTCCAAACCCCAAAGTAGTCTAGCCACACTTGTTCATATCAAGCACAATTGATATTAAATAAAAAAAACCTATAACATAATCATTTAACTTTCAAATACCCAATAAATTCAGATCTATAAAAATGCATAAATAAACTCAAACAACCAAGATTAAAACTGGAAAGTTTTAGGAATAAACATCCATTGATATATCACAAAGGTTCATTACAAAATTCAAGAGTTTCAACTATAAAATCCATCAAAACATTCATTCTAAATATTCTAGCACATGTAAAAACGTGATTAACATTAAGAAAGTTCTAAACTAATCGAATGAATAGATTAAGACATATGAAAACAAAGTATAGAAAATGAAATAAACTAGCTAAGTATAAAGAAAATAACAAAAACTTCTCTACTCTTTCCTTCCCTCTTCTTTTTCTCTCTTTTTCAAGTTTTCCAAAAATGGTAGATTGTGTAGCCTCCTTCTAGGTCCTCCTCTCTTTCTTTATGTAGTATGTTCCATTTAGGCAAAACCTAGGATTTTTCTCTACCTCAAAAGTCCAAAAAGTCCCTTAAAAACTTAAGTTCGAAAGCTTGTCCGCACCTATCTGTACACAAGCCACGATCGTGGCCTTATGCTCAAGCTTCTATTATGATCATGGCTGACTCCCCACAATCGAGGCCTTACGCTCAAACTTTTGTCACGATAATGGCTGACTCCCTATGTTGGACCCCGAATGTTTCATGGAAGTTAGAACTATTTGAAGGAGAAATTTTGGCAAGTAGTCATGAGTAAAGAGCAAATAAATGAAAATTCTTGAACCAAGAAATGATAGGCAAGGGTAAAGTAGCAAATGAGAAAAGTGGATATGTCCAAGTTTTGTTTTGGTGTTTCTGGTGGATACAAGATTTTGAAGTGAAAAGAATTAAGGTGAAAGTTAGAAGTAGAATTAAAGCCAAAAATGAAGTTGCATTTGTGTAGTAAGTAGATGAAGAATAGGTACATACGTGTATGTTCTGTTATTGGTGTTCATGATTAAACATGGACTATATATATTTTCTTCGAATGCTATTGATTTGAGATGGAGTTGAGAATGAGGAGTAAATGAAGTAGAAAAGATTCGCCTTAGTATGATTTGTGTTAAGGAAAGATGGTGACACTAAAAGGATGGTTGATTTGTCTTCTTCTGGGTTTTGTTCCTTCTGGGTTTTTCTTCTTCTGTGTTTTGCTGACGCGTATTCTTCTGCGTTTTGTTGACGTGTCTTCTTTTGGGTTTTGTTCCTTCTGGGTTTTTCTTCTTATGTGTTTTGTTAATGCGTCTTCTTCTGTGTTTTGCTGACGTGTCTTCTTTTGTGTTTTGCTTATTCGCTTCTTCTGTTTTCGTTTCATCTGTGTTTTTCTTCTTCTGGGTTACTGTTCATAAACTTCTTCTATCTTTTTCTATCTTCTTTGTTTTGTCGATTTGCTTCTTCTGAGTTTTGGCTTCGTCAAATCTTATCGTTTGATTCATTTTGACCCTTTAGATGATAAAAATCTGACCTCAAGGTTGTCTTCAAGATTGTAAATTTCAAAGTTAAATGAAGTGATTCTTAAACCCTTAGATTCCTAACATTCTTTTTTAGCTTCTCCATTGAAAGTCATAGCTCTTGGTGTTGATTTGAAAGAGATGTATTAAATCAAGTAAGGGTATTGATTGGAAGAGTAGGAATTGGATCTTTTACTAAACATGTTTTAGTGTTTTGATGATTTCTAGATCGGTAGAGCTTCGAATGAGATGATTCTCATTTCAAGATAAGCTTAAGACACGGAGCTACAAATGGTATGAAGAAGTTGTAATATAATTCAGTTTCTAAGATGTTTAGATTTCATATAGAAGTTTGTGCATAAGTATACTGATTGGACAAGAGCAATCTAAAAATGTTTAAAGTGTATCTTCAAGTATGAACTGAATTGAATGATTTTGATGTCCTTAGAAACGTAATACAATAGAGAAGATTCTTCTAGAATAAAGTGTTATGTCAGAATATTCAAAGGTGTTTTTGGTAAGACATTTAAGTATAAAAGACATAAGGCATAAATGGAAGGGCAAGTGGGACAATTCTCAATCATTAAGGGCATAATTGGAAGAAGAAGTGTTGTCTTTCTTATAAATGAAGTAGAAGAGAACAATGAAGAGGGGGAGAAAGAAAAAGAGAGTTTTGTGGTTGGAGAGAAAATAAGAGAGTTAAGCCAGGGTTTTAATTTCTTTAGCCTATAAGAAAGATTTTGAGGTTTTTCGAGAAAAGAAAAAGGTAGAGGAAGAGATGAGCTTCCATTTGAGCCAAAGATCTCTTCATTTGGTGAAGAACCAAGGGGGGATCAAGGAGGCCTATTTCAATTAGATCAACTCACGGAGTACACATTAAAGATACAACAGGAAAAAGCCTTAAATACCTCAGGTCGTTTGAAAAGAGAAGAGACATTCTGAGCAAGCCTATAAGCAAAGAAATCAGGTGGGTTTCATGTTTATAATTGAATAATGAGCCATTAAAGTTTTTCCAAATCAATAGAACAAAATGATTTCAATTACTTCATATATTGCTTTTAAACGATTTAAAGAATTTGCTTATGTGGGTATATGATTAATCGATTGGATTTGAATTGTTGTGAATGTGGAAAAATGCATGTGTATTGTATTTTTTTTAACTTACTTGAAAATGAATTATTGTGATTATTGAAAATGCATTGAGATTTATGAATTAAGATCAAGTGATGCCATTGAAACATGTTATGGCATTTTGTATGAATGAAAAGATAGAAAAGGTCAAAAGTATGAGCGTTTGATAAAATGATTTGAACATGATTATGCGCTTCTGTTTGGGAAAGAATGGAACCATTCTATTCGTCACGTGCACATCTACAAGAGCCTTCTCCCGGCTGCCTTCTTGTAGCATATGAGCTCCGAAAAGGACTCATTATATTTATGGTGTAAACTTTGGTTTCACCATTCTGTTTCCATAGAATCCTTAAGCCATTTGTTTGTACATTGCATCTTTGCATAGTCATGAATGGTGCATAATTGAGTGTTATATGATGATATTTGTTTAACTATGAATTTTGAGTTGAAATTATAAATTTGGTTGAGAATTTGAAAACTATGAGTTTTATGCATTCAATATGAAATGTCTATAACAAATGAACATTTAAATGATTTTTGCTTATTCTCCGTTATAAACTTGTTACCCATTATCTTTTAAGATCACCCCCCTTCTGTCCCAACTTCAGGTGATGAGCAAGAGATCGAGTGATCAAGAGTATAAGGACGTTACTTCAAATTCAGTATATCTTGGAGTTTAAGTTACCTTTGTAAAATACAAGGATTAGTCACATTTCAAGAATATGTAATTCATGTAACTTTTATAGTTTGAGATTTTGGATTATGTTGTGAAATGGTTTGAAAAGCCATTATAGCTTTATAAAACCCTTTTATTTTGAGGGTATTGAAATGTAGATGACAAAAAAATTATTTGTATGTAATGTATTAAAGAATACGATGTGGTAAAGATATGCTCAAGTCTTCTAATATTGGCAAGAGGTTGGGTTCTGAAAACGGGTCCCAACACCCCATGATTATGGCCCTATGATCAAGCTTCTATCATGACGTGGCATATTTTCCATGATTGTTGCCCTGGGTTATTTCTCGGGTCTTCCCTGATTCTCCTTCGAATTCCTTTGATAGTTTCTCCTCCATCGATGGATCTCTAAAATTTGAAAAACTTCTTCCTTTTAGCATATATTTGTGTTCACTCCTTTAATCTATATGTAAACATAAGATGTGTTAGAGAAATGCTCTAAAAGCAATCACCTTTAACACTTATTGTACAAATCATTTTATGATTAATAAAGGAATTATTCATTATTTCGATGTTCATATGTTTATGGATTTGATGTTGATCTTAAATTGATTTAATGAAATCCTTGATACAAGACATAGCATGGAGGAATCATGATAATGAGATTCCTATCATGTGTAATTATGTTAGTATCTCAACTTTCCCTAGTCATAGGATTAATGAGATGTGATATCTTTAATCTAGATAGACTTCTCATTAATTCCATGACTAGCGCATATTATACTCCTTGATTAGATCAAACAGTAGATCTCATAAGTTGTAGACATGAGTTTTTTAGAATTAACATATGGATGCTTACTAAGGGTAATAAGTATATTGGATTGACCTACTATAAGACAATCATATGGATATTCTATTCTAGTGTCAATGAAAGTCTCATCATAACAATGGTGCAAGTATCCTTTGATTTAAGGTGCCAAGGATATCTTAAATACTGATCCTATGTTTTGACTCCATTCATCAGTGCCTTTTAGGGGTTACTCATAGGGTGGTGAGTGGGTACAACTTGAGGTATTCTAAGGTAATTGAGTAGCTAATAAAGGATTCACCATTCCTGATAAAAGGAGATGGTACCAACGGCCTCTTATCATTACTCGGGAGTCTCTAGCCATAGTAGATATGTGTTGAGAAGAGATTCTTCAATGATATATAGAGTAATGTGAACCTCAGGATAAGATCTAATAACACTTAGACTATGACATGTTGTTAGATACCACTCTTAACTTGAATTAAGTGTCAATTCAAGTGGCCATCATAACCAGGAACCTAATCGGTCACACACATAGGAGATTTGAAGGATGAGTAAAATGACCTTGAATGGTGATTCAAGATATGAGAGAGTGTTTTGAGATTGTATTGCTAGATACCACTCTTAACTTACTTAAATTAAGTGTCAATTCAAGTGGCTATTATAACCAAGAACCTAATGGATCACACACATAGGAGATCTGAAGGATGAGTAAAATGGCCTTGAATGGTGATTCAAGACATGAAAGCGTGTTTTGAGATTGTATTGCGATGTTATTGTGGTAGAAAATGTTGCATGGAATGGATTAGAAACAAGTGTTGTTGACTTCTATTAATGCAAGCAATTCATGGTCATTAACTTCCCATAACTTCCATTAATGCATGTTATTTATGGTCCTTAACTTCTCATAACTTCCATTGATGCATGTTATTCAAGACCATTAACTACCCATAACTTTCCATTAGTGATGGGGTTATAAAAGGCCAAATGGTTCAAAAACTTGAGATGATTTTCATGCACCTTGTATAAGGCATAAGAAAAGAAAAAAGGTTCTTTTCTTACATACACTTTTTCTTTCTAATTCTCTCAAGAGTTCTTGTCTTTGTTAGCACAAAGAAAGAATTCTAGTCATCTCCTAGTGAGGTTTCATCCTTCTATCTTTGTGTAGACTTTCATTAGAGACGTTCTGCATTAATCATTGTGGTTTACAACAACCCAACGTGGATAAGATTAAAGAACGAAGGAGATCGTCAAAAAGGTATGTAAACATCTTACATTTCATGATTTTGTTTATATATATATATATATATATATATATATATATATATATGCATGAGTAGATTTGGTTTTAAGGTATTTCTACTGCATATATTTGATATATATTATGTATAAGATGCATGATCGAAACTTAACAAGAGTATCGAGCCATCTTGTGCCTTGTTAGATGTAGAATATATGACATATGAAAACTGTTTTCATGGTTATGACGGCTTAGGTTCTGCAATGTTTTGTTCGAAATTAATTACAGAAAAATGTTTTTCATTATTTTATTTAACCAATATGTTCATAAGATGTAAGTGAATAATTGATTGTGATTATTTTTTTAATGTGATTAAAATGTTTAATTTTGACATTACAAGAACATACATGAAAATGTCTTTCTCTTTGGGCATGTGATGTATGTTGGCTAAACTAATGAGGTTAAACATGATTTTCATGAAATTTGATTCTGTAAAAATTATGTGAACATATTTGGTATGTGTTTATGCCTTTGCAATTTTTTAGAATTATTAAAATGTTTTAATAATTTTATCAAACAATTTTCCAGATCTGGATAGTTTTCCGTAAATTGTAGGATTTGTTTTGTTTGATGTTTTGTATGTTTACATTTTGGTTCTAGAACCTTAAAAATATTTTTACCTGATAAAATGTGTTAATTTGATTTTTATGAAATTTGATTTCCATACAATTTTAGAAGTCATATTTGTCATTTTGGTGTCTTATCGATATTTGGTGATCATGATAATTTTGAGTGATTCCTAAATTATTTTGATCATCATAAACGACCTAGAGATGCTTGGAATGATGATTTTATGTTTAGAAAATTATGGAAAATTATAGAAATTAATTTTGAATTAATTTTAGTTGAGTAGTAGATTTTTAGTAAGACTAGAAAAATTGGCATGTATGACAAAATTGAATTTGTTTAAATTTGAAATCAAATAATTACTTTAAGTTAAATTAATTATGAATTAATTTATAGAATTAGGAATTCATGTTAATTAGATTAATATTAATTCCAATCAAAATAATATACATTAGTAATTTTAGCCAAGTTAGTAAAAGAAAGATAGTAAATATAAGATTTAGATTGGGCTTAGATCCAAGTGTTGGATTGGGCTTTCATATTAGGATGGATAAGATATCAAAACCAAAATGATGAGTTTACATATATGCATTAGAGAATGCATGGTTAGGAGAATGTGTAGGCTTATATGATGGATAGTTATAAGCTTAGGCCCAATTTGATTAAGTAGTCTATATCATGTCATATAGTTATAGTGTATATATATATATGAGTTATATGTATAAGACCATCTAAGTTAGATGAGACCTTAGTTAAACCCCTCACTTAGAATATTAAAACTAACGCCTTCCTTTAATGTGACAAGAATTAGAGTCCTTTTAAAATTAGGGTTGTTGTGCAAACCCAAGCCTACTCTATATGGAAATGTTCGAACCATAGAAATAAGATTTTCAGATTAATGAGTTCTCTCAGATTTATATTGAGGGTTATGAAATTGTGAAAATAATGGGAGTCATAATCCATGTTATTAAAGTCCTTATAGATATGCATTTAAGTTTATTTTAATTTTTCTCTATTTGCTGATAGGTTGCTATTGCCCGAGTCAACACCATGAGTACTTGTAACATCCCATCATCGATGGGAAGGGTAAAATAGTAATTTGGAACAGATTAGGAGTGTTTAAAATTGTCTTGGTATGTTCATGCATACTCATACTTGTAAATAGTGACTTTTGCACATGTAAAGGACTGTACATGCATGCATGACATTTTCCCGGTATATTTGGTCATAAATGGGATTTTTGTGCTTAAAAATTTAATTGGAGTGGGTCTTTGTATGTTTTGAATTTTGGAAGATTTTTAGAAATTTTTTTGGAAATTTTCGGGAAAAATTTCTTGACTGGAAAAAAATTGCCAAGTGGCCGACTAAGTGGTTTCCGGTACTAGGACTGTCCAATGGCACTGGAAATTAGATACATGATTTTAGGAATTACTAATTTTAAGCCATTGGAATTTTGGGAAGAAATTGGATTAGAAATTGAATTGAATTGGAAAGAAGCTAGGTGAGCATTTTAGAGTGTGACATGTGGCAAGTGACACATGTCACTTGCCTAACATGCCACCATGTATGTTTGTTAAATAAAAACCCACCCTTTCATATGGTCTTTCACGAAGCTTCTTTTATTATAAAGCTATTAGTGTTTAATTCATCTTAGGTGGCTCTCTTCTCCTCCTCCTTCTTCGATGGTTTCTTCTATTTGTAAACCCACACGAAAGCTCTTATTTTACTTGCCTTCTCTTCTTTTGTTCACCAAAAACAAACCTAAACCTCACCCCCTCAAGTTGAAGGATGATGATAGTGTATGGTATGGAAGAGGTAGGAGAAGAGTAGGTAATAATCTGGAAAATTGGATTTGTTTATGTTTCCATGTTTTTGCCATAACTTTTTATATGATTATGCTATTGAGATGAGGTTTAGCTTGAATTAAACTTAAGAAGTTTGGCTAAAATTTTTATGAAGAAAGTTCTGTCTAATTGTGGCTTTAAGGGTTTCGAATTTTGCTTTGAAAGTGAGATTTATGTGCAGAGTGAATAGTGGTAATTATAGCATGTAGAGATTTGTGACCTGAAACTTTGGAGAATATTTCTAGGCTAAAGTAGACAGATTTTGTGAAATTGGTCTTCATGAAAGTTGAAGATTTTCTTGTTAGCTTTCTATCGCCACTAAGTATGATATTGTTCAAGTTTTAGATTAAAAGTTATGAGTTGTGAACTTTCAGGTGGTGTTTCAAAGAACGAATGTGCTTTGTGAGTGAAATGTCTCTAAGGATAGGTTTTGTGATTTCTGTACTTCGAAGCTAATTCTGAACTGTTATGGTTTAAATTAGCTCAAGTGATCTTATGGAAAGTTATAGAGGAATGTCTTAGCTTCGTAATGAGGTATAATATGCTAATTTTGGATGTAGGGATTGTAAGTTACGAATGTTTCAAGTATGGTTATGATTTAGGTGATATACTGATTTAATACTCTTTATTAGGGCAGCCACAATCATATGTAAATTTGATTTAGTTAGAGGTGGAATTTTCTTTTAAGTCCTTAATGAGAATTGTAGCATGTTTTCTAATATTTTCAGTGAGATAAGTATGGAATTTTTGGACAATGGGATATGAAGTTATGAGTTTGAGAAGATTGTAGTACTGTTAGGATGACATGTGCAGGGCAGAAACTTTGATTGAGAAATTGATCTGTTTAGAGGTTGAATTTGCTTCCAAGTCGTTCATGAAAATTGTTGAAGATGTTCTGATCTTTCTTTTTCTATAAAGCTTAGAATTTTTGGCAAAAGGAATAGGAAGTTATGATTTTTAGAAGTTTCTATGACTGTTTGGCATGATCATTAGTAAACAAAAACTTCAAAGTGGTTTTTGATCCCCTTAGAGGTCAAATTGATTTTTCTGCCCTTCATGCAAGTTGTAGGTGCCATTTTTATCTTTCCATTGACATAAAGTATAGAATTTTTAGCTAAGGGGATAAGAAGTTATGACTTTAGAAGAATGTTGCACTGTTTTGGAAATTTGTGATTTGGCAGAAACTTTGATTGCATTTTTTACACCCTTAGGGGTGAAATTGGTTTGTGAGTCCTTTATGGAACTTGTAAAGTTTTCTATGATATTTCCAATGAGACCCAATTTGTCCCATTTGGACACTTGAGCAAAAAGTTAGGCAAGTTGGAAGAAGAGGGAAATTAAGTGTTTTTTTTAATAAAAAAAGGGCGATAAAAAGGCTTACAGCGTCGCGAGTGCGACGACGTCGCCGCCAGTTCGTGATCGTGAGCTGATCGGGTGGGTCCGACCCAACCCGAACCCTTTTCCTTTCTTTTGTGCATAACTTTTTCATCCGACCTCCGATTGACCTGATTTTTTAGGCATCGGATTCGTAAAAAATTTATCTACCTCTCCATGGAAATTAGTGATTTTTTGAGATTAAATTGGAAATGAAGGATTAAATCGAACCGATTGTTTATTTTTCTAGTCTGTGTTTTATCAATAATTGGACCTATAGAGATCCGAATTAAGTGATTTTAGTGTCTATGGATTCCTAATGCATAGAAGAAGTTTTCTATCAAGTAGAGGTTGCCGAGGTTACCCTATGTGGACTGGTTTATCAATCGAGAGTCGTAGACCCGAAAGTATGGTTTTAGAAAAAATTTCAATAAGCATAAATGACGAATTTAAGGATTTTAGTGCGGCTAAACCCTAGGTATACCTAAGTTGTGATAACGGAATGATTTTTGAGATAAAATTTATAGATTGATACCGGGATAGTCATGAACATGCATCGTACATATATGTGCATTAATGATTATAATTGTGCAAAATTATTAATGTGTGTGCAATGTATTGAATAAATGGGTTGTGCAGGCTAAGAGTTCGCAGTTAGGCGTTTCCAGAATTTGCAAACAATGCTAATCTTGAGCGTACTGTGAGTAGATCGAGATGGTCTTATTTCACCCTTTATTCTAATTTGTTTTATTTTAGATAAATTGATTCTTGAATGTGGTGAATAATGGTGGGTTTGAGAATTGTTGTGATTGTGAATTCCGGACAGAAGGTCCGATAACTGTGTACTGGGGAGTTGAATATAGAAGTGCTACTTGCATGTGAATTTGCGACCTATATGCCTATGATGTGACTAATTGGGATACATGTGATTACTTAATTGTGATACACAAATGTTGATTGTGGCATTCATAGGCTGATTGATTGTGACATTTGCATGATTTAAATGTGGTATATGCATTTCATTCATGAATGCATAACCAGATAATGATAGTTGTGACCGGAGCAGCCACCGAGAGCTGAAAGCTCAACGATTGTATTTGGGCCTTGAGCCTTACAGTGATTTAGAGCCTCAGGTTCAATGATTAATGTGCTCATAGTGGGACAGTTCGGGCGCTCGGTCACAACACCGTAATAAATTGGAAAGTGTCACATGGGCATTTCCTATGCATCTGCTTACATATATTTGATTGAGTGAAAGGTAAAATGCCTTATGTTTATGTGAAATAAATGTGTTCTGATGCTAGACTACGGTCCGATGATGTGTAAAAGTGAGTAGATGTGACTAATGCATTGTATGGCAATAAGTGTATGAAATATAAGGGATGTTGTAACCAGAGTCGCCACCGATAAGAGTTTTAAGCTCAACGAGTGAAAATGAGCTTCGAGCTCATAAGTGGTTCAGAGCATCCGGCTCAACGTTTAATGAACCCTGTATCCACCAACGGATAAGGAACAGTTATTAATGAGCCCTACAAGGGACAGTGTAGGCACTCGATCATAGCAAAATAATAAATAAAAAGTGATTCTCATATGCATGTATCGAATATGAATATTGTGAATGTGTACTATGAAATAAAGTGAGATGTATGATTATTGTGTTATGTGACTGGGTGAACCATCGATGATGGTCACTCACTGAGTTCGCAAAACTCACCCAAAATTTGCAATTATTTTTCAGGACCCAGAAGAATACCCCGTTAGGCAACGGGCATATAGCATCTGCATGTGAGTGAGAGAAGAGGTCGGGATCAGTTCGCGTCTGCATTAGTGTCTAATAAAATTGTATTTTCTGAATTTTTGTACAAATGATTAGGTCAACTTGTAAAGTCAACGGACTGAATTAATTTGTATTTATAAAAAGGGGCCCCGTGGTCATTGTAATTACCGGTGATTTATGTATAGTAATGATTTCCAGCATAGTGTATGCTTGTATTTTGAAAAAAAAAATTATGCCGAGTTTTGAGTGAGTGATATAGCACACCACCCTCGTAGGACACGGAATAGGATATCACTATCGATATCGGGTTCGAGTCATGCGGGAGTGGGGAGTTACAGTACTAGTATGAATCTGATGGAAGCTAACAAGTTGACTAGACCAAAACTCCTTAACTGGCTCAGGAATTTGGGAATAGTTCTTAAGTCAGAGAAGCTTGGTTTTGTCTTGGAAGAACCACTTCCCAATGCCCCTAATATTGATGCTTCTAATGATAATCGGAGGGCATATAGGATGCATCTCGATGATGGTGAGATAGCTAGTTATATTATGCTAGCCACTATGTCACCGAAGCTGCAAAAGCAACACAAGGCGATAGATGCTCATATCATAGTCTATCATCTTAGGTAGTTCTATGATGAGCAAGCAAGGTTCGAAAGGTTTGAGACTTCGCGATTGCTCTTCTGATTCAAGATGGTTGAGGGGATATCTTCAATATAGTATGCACTGAAGATAAATAGCTACATCGAGTGGTTAGCTTCCTTGGGTTTTCTTTTGGATCATAAATTAAGTATTGACTTAATTTTGTCGGGTTTAATTAATAGTTACTCACAATTTGTGCTTAATTATATGATGAACAATATATCCAGCACAATTCCCAAGCTGGTCAACATGCTTAAGACAGTTGAGCCATCTATCCACAAAGACAAGGTTGTGATGCTGGTGGACTCTTCTGGTTCGAAGAAAAGGAGCTAAAAGAAGAAGAAGTTTGCTGGGCCTAAGGGAGGTGTCAAGAAAGCAAAGACGATTGCGAACTTGCTTCCACTATGGCAAGGATGGCCACTGGAAAAGAAAATGCAAGGCCTATCTAGAGTATGTGAAGTAGAAAAAGGCATTTGATGCCTCATCTACTTCAGGTATTTATGTTATTGATATTCATACTATTTCTTATAACAACATATGGGTATTAGATACTAGTTGTGGCTCACGCATTTATACTAACATGAAGGGCCTCAAGAATAGTAGATAACTTAAAAAGGGAGAGTCAAACCTGCGTGTGGGTAATGGAGCAAAATTTGCTGCATTAACTATAGGAACATATGTATTGACTCTCCTGAGTAGGCTTATACTAGAATTGAACAATTGTTTTTATGTAACTACTTTGACTAAAAATGTAATATCTATTTCTAGTCTTAATAAAATTAGATTCCATTTAAATTTCAGTAACAATGGTTGACCAAATTATTTGAATGGAATGTTATATACTTTGGGGATGTTGTGCAATGGTATATATATATTGGATGTGCCTAATCCAGTTCTAAATATCAATAATAACAAAAGGATAAAACGAGATAATGTGAAATCATCTTACTTATGGCATTGTCACCTTAACCATATAAGTGAGAGATGCATGTCTAAACTACACAAGTATGGTAATTTAGGGTCATTTAATTATGAATCATATGATACATGTGAATCTTGATTATTAAGCAAGATGACTAAGTTAACCTTTAAGGGAAAGGGTGAATGAACTAGTGGAATTTTAGACCTAATACATACTGATGTATGTGGTCCAATGTCCACACATGTCAAAGGTGGTTTCTTACACTTCATTACCTTTACTGATAATCATTCTCGATATGTGTATGTATGTCTAATGAGATACAAGTTTGAAGCCTTTAAAAGGTTTAAAGAATTCATAAATGAAGTTGAGAAACAACTTGGGATAAGTATTAAATCACTTCGATCGAAACGAGGTGGTGAATACTTAAGCCAAGAGTTTTTGTATTATCTCAGGATAATAGAATATTGTCCCAATGGGCTCCACCTTACACACCACAACACGATGGTATGCCTAAGAGGAGAGATCGAATTTTATTAGACATGGTGAGGTCTATGATGGGTTTAGTGAATTTACCAAAATCCTTTTAGGGGTATGCACTCAAAACTTCTATTTATGTGTTAAACAGAGTCTCATCCAAGTCACTTGATGTTACTCCATATGAGATATGGACTAACAATAAACCCTATCTTTCTCATATGAAAGTTTGGGGTTTTCTGGCTTATCTGAAGCGGATTGAGTCATATAAGCTTAAAGTTAAATCTGACAAGTGTCTGTTTGTAAGATATCCTAAGGAAACTATAGGATATCAGTTCTACTATGTTTCAAAGCAAAAGATTTTTTTTTCAAAACATATTGTCTCTTTAAAGAAAGATTTTCTTTTAAGAGAAGACAGTGGGAGTAAAATTGAACTTGTGGAAATTCAAAATGCTCAAGCAGACGCATATCAACAACCTGGACCTGAGACTATTATTCTTGAAGATGAAACAATAGTTCAACATTCTAACACATAAGAAGTTCGTAGGTCAGGTAGGATAAGTCATGTTCCCAAGAGATAGAGATGTCTCAAAAGTGAACTTAACGACATATTGCACATAGAAGATAATGAGCTTACTACCTATGAGGAGGCTCTGAAGAGTTTAGAATATAAAAAATGGTTTCAAGCTATGAAATCCGAAATGGATTCCATGTATGAAAACTAAGTATAGACTTTAGTTGACCTACCCCAAAGGACAAAACCTATAGGGTGCAAATGGGTTTTAAAAAAGAAAACTGACATGGAGGGTAATGTAGTTACCCATAAAGTTAGGTTTGTAGATAAAGGTTATCGTTAAAGGGAAAGTGTTGACTATGATGAAACGTTTAGCCCAGTAGTTATGCTTAATACTCCTAGCCACTGTCACTCATTATGATTATGATATATGGTAAATAGATGTGATTCCTTAATGGAAACCTAACTGAGAATGTGTATATGACATAACCTGATGGTTTCTGATCCATGAATAGAGAAAAGGAATGCAAGCTTTAGAAATCCATTTATGGATTGAAGCAAACATCTAAGAGTTGGAATATCTAATTTGATGAGACAATCAAAGAGTTTGGTTTCTCAAAAAATTAGGATGAGTTGTGTATGTATAAGAAGGTTAATGGAAGTGTAACCATGTTCCTTGTACTATATGTAGATGACATATTGCTAATAGGAAACGATGTCTCAGCTTTGCAATTAGTAAAATTTTGGTTAGTTAAAAACTTCTCTATGAAAGACCTAGAGAAGCAACTTATATTTTGGGGATAAGGATCTATAGAGATAGATCTAATAGGTTACTTGGTCTTTCTCAATCTACATATACAGACAAGATGCTAATGAGGTTTAACATGGAGCAGTCCAAGAGAGGTTATTTTCCCATGGAACATGTGTTGAGCCCGGGTCCGGATCCCTATTCCCAAGGTAGCCCCTCGGGCTGTGCCAGCGACGAGCTCCCCAAAACTTCAGACCCGATCCCAACATCCATACATAATTCAATTCACACAAACATACATACACACACATTCTACACATGCATTTCATCTATGAATTAACACCCCATAAACCAAGGGCTTCATTCCATTACAAACTGAAGGAAATTCAAACAATTCTCAAAATAGCATAATGCATGTCAAAGTTTGAATCCAAAATACATGAGAATGCTCCATGATGATATGCTCAGAGGGCCAACCAAAATACTAACTTAATACAAAGCTCCTAACTATCTTGGAGTTTCCGATGCCTTGCAAGATCAACGATCGTCTCGTTCTGCACCTGAGGAGTGGGAGATAATAGGGTGAGCTACGAAGCTCAGTGGCATATACATTTATAGCAATTGGCAACGAGCCACACATTCAAGCATTTACATATATATATACAAGCATATAGCAAGTCATCAATCTATCAATTTACAATCCTCATAAGAATGTCATATGATTACACAATATAACGATTCACCATGCATCATGCCCAACAAATCAATAATGAATGCACACAAATGGTTTGAGAGTTCTGTAAAACGATCCGGATAAACTGAAGTTTATACCGTAAACTATCCGAGTCTGATTTCTCAAAGATCTCGTGGCCTCAAGCGGGCAGCCGGGAGAAGGCTATACGTCGACGTGCACGTGACTATCCATCCGTTACTCTCTCACCCAAACAAAGCACATAACAATTCGTTTCATACTCAAAGCATTTTATCAAAGCTTTCATACTTTTCGTTCTTTTCATTCTTGCAAAATGCCATAATGCCTATCAAGGCAGTACATGATCATGATCACAATGCATGTTTAATATTTCTTATAATTCAACACATACAAGCAAGCATACACATATTGCCCATACACACAACAACCATAAATATATTACCTACCTAATATCGCTCGAGAATCCAACTCACTGTTGTCCTTTCTCTTGCGATTGGATAAGGTCGGCTTGGTTTCCTAAAACAAATCAAGTTTCCATTCAAACAATATTCAAAGGAAATAATCAAAAGCTTCGAAAATCAAAAACGCTATCACTAACAATCTATATTCGACTTCCATCTAAATCCCGAATCCTAAGAGGCAAATTCTGAACTTCCCTTCTTCATAAAACTTGTAGCTCTATATCTCTAGCTCACAACAAATCTAAAATCACCTCATTTGGAAATCTACAGCCCAAGTTACAACCAAAATACCAAAATGCATCGTTGCTGGAAACAAGGGGCTTGCCGCGGCGAAGCCCCTCTCGTCACGGCGAACGCTCGTGCTCGCCGCGGCGTGCACCATTTCCTCGCACGTCACGGAGAATACAAATTCGTACGTCGCGATGAAGGCCTGCTGCTCGCCTCGACGTGCATAAATTCAGACGTCATGACGCGGCATACCTTCCTCGACGTCGCATGACAATACAAATTAAGACGTCATGACGTGCGGATCTGGAGAACAATTCAGAACCTGATTTTTCAGCTTTTTCTTCCCCAAATCCTTCCCTTAAACAAATGCAACACATCTAAACCTTGATTCAAGC
The DNA here is from genome assembly GCA_029891385.1 of Erythroxylum novogranatense. Classification (NCBI taxonomy): domain Eukaryota; kingdom Viridiplantae; phylum Streptophyta; class Magnoliopsida; order Malpighiales; family Erythroxylaceae; genus Erythroxylum; species Erythroxylum novogranatense. Next base: position 128,262 of record JAIWQS010000229.1, read on the forward strand.
CCTATACTACATTTCTAACCTATTCAGACCTCAAAATCCATCACAAATCTAAGAACCCAAGGATTTCTAACCATTTTCCCGAAAACCCTAAATCACCGATTCTAACACATTCAACCTATCTTTAGGCTTAATCCAACCAAAACAAGATTAAACGGTTAAACTTACCCCTAAAAAGTCCCGAATCGTTTAAAATCTCTTGGATCACAAACCCTATTCTCCTCTTCTTCTTCTTCAAGCTACGACACCTTCCTCTTCTCCTTCTATTTTCTTTCTTTCCTATTTCTTCTTTTCCTTGTAATTTTATCACTTAAGTCTAAATAGAAAAGAAAAGACCAAAACACCCCTCTTGTCAAGCCTTAACCTATCTAACTCAAGTAACCTTCCCAAAATGCCCTCATGTTATTTTTACCCTATAATTCCCATATAAACCGCAAAAACTCAACTTAATCTCAATTATCCACTAACACTCCCAATTTAATCAAACCAAGCCTTAAGCACATAATTAACACAATTCATGCTTAAAGACATCATAAAAAAATTCAGGGCCCAACATTTCTCCCCCTCTTAAAAGAAATTTCGTCCTCGAAATTATTACCTGAATCATCGAAGAGATGCGGATACCTCTCCTTCATGGTTTCCAATGGCTCCCATGTAGCCTCCTCTACCGAATGATTCCTCCACAGGACTTTGACTAACTGAACCGTCTTGTTCCTGAGGACCTTATCTTTTGTATCCAAAATCTGCACTAGAAGCTCCTCATAACTCAGATCATCCCTCAGCTGAACCTCACTAGTCTGAATAATATGAGAAGGATCCGATCTATACCTCCTCAACATGGAAACATGGAAAACATCATGAATTTGAGACAATTCCGGAGGTAACGCCAACCTGTAGGCGAGTGGTCCAATCCTCTCAAGGATCTCATAAGGACCCACATACCTCGGACTCAACTTACCCTTCTTACCAAACCTCATTACTCCTTTCCAAGGAGACGTCTTAAGAAACACTTTCTCACCGACTTCAAACTCCATCTCCTTTCGATGTGCATCAATGTAGCTCTTCATCCTATCATGTGCTGCCTTAAGTCGCTGCTTAACCAAATTGACTTTCTCAACTGTCGTCTGAATCAATTCTGGCCCTACCAGTTTCCTCTCTCCTTCTTCATCCCAACAGATCGGAGTTCTACATCTCCTCCCATACAAAGCCTCATATGGAGCCATCTGAATACTCGAATGGTATGAATTATTATAAGCAAATTCGACCAATGGCAAATGCTCATCCCAAGCTCCTCTGAAATCCATCACACATGCCCTAAGCATTCCCTCAAGTGTCTGAATGGTCCTCTCAGACTGACCATCTGTCTGAGGGTGAAAAGCCGTACTAAAATTCAACTTAGTACCCAAAGCTTCCTGCAAACTTTCCCAAAATCTCGAAGTAAACCGAAGATCCCTATCAGACACAATCGAATCCGGTATCCCATGCAATCTCAATATCTCATCAATGTACTTCTTTGCTAGCACATGCAAAGAATCAGTCTGCTTAATCGCCAAAAAGTGAGCTGACTTCGTCAACCGATCCACAATAACCCAAATTGCATCGTGTTTCCTACTAGTCTTAGGCAAACCCATCAGAAAGTCCATGGTCACCCTTTGCCACTTCCATTCTGGGATGGACAATGGCCTCAACTTGCCTGAAGGTACCTGGTGTTCAGCCTTGACTTGCTGACACACTAGACACTTACTAACAAACTCTGCTACATCCCTCTTCATGCCTTTCCACTAAAAATGCTCTCTCAAATCCCTGTACATCCTGGTCCTACCTAGATGCATGGCATAAGGCACATTGGGTGCCTCATCCAAAATCTCATCCTTAACCTCCTGCACATCTGGGATACACAGCCTATTCCCCACTGTCATAAGTCCATCATCTCTCACTATTACTTCAAAAATCTTACCATTCTGAATTTCCTCTCGGAGCTTGCTCAAATCCGCATCTTATGCCTGCAATTCCCTAACTTTCTCCCTGAGTATCGGTCTCACTCGGAAGTTAGCTAAAAGGCAATCGGGCTCCTCCTGCTTCAAGCTTATCTTAAGCTTGGCCATCTCTTCCAATAAAGGAAGATAAATCGTCCGAACATGAGCAATCGAAGACTTCCTGCTCAAGGCATCCACACTACATTGGCCTTGCCTGGATGATACTCAATCAGCAAGTCATAATCCTTAAGCAACTCGATCCATCGTCGCTGTCTCAAATTCAGTTCCTTCTGGCTCAACAAGTACTTAAGACTCTTATGATCGGTAAAGATCCTCATCTAAACTCCATATAGATAATGCCTCCAAATTTTCAAGGCAAAGATCACTGCTGCCAACTCCAAATCGTGTGTCGGATAGTTCAACTTATATGGCTTCAGCTGCCTGCAAGCATAAGCTATCACCCTGTCTCCCTGCATCAAAACACAACCAAGACCCTTCCTCAAAGCATCACTATACACGGTATAACCCTCCTCTCCAGAAGGCAGAATCAGAATCGGAGCACTCGTCAATCTATGCTTGAGCTCTTCAAAGCTCTTCTGGCAGTCATCACTCTAGATAAACTTCTGATTCTTCCTCAATAACTTAGTCATCGGAGCGGATATCATGGAGAATCCCTTCACAAACCTCCTGTAGTAACCTGCCAAACCCAGAAAACTCCTCACCTCTGCTACGTTCTTCGGTGCTTCCCAATTCACCACAATTTTCTATTTTCTTTGGATCCACATGCACTCCTTGTTCTGAGATTACATGTCCAAGAAATGTAACTTCCTTCAGCCAAAATTCGCATTTATCGAATTTGACATACAACTCGTTTCTCCTCAAAGTCTCCAAAGAAATCCTCAAATGCTCCTCATGCTCCTCATCACTCTTAGAATAAACCAATATATCATCAATAAAGAAAATGATAAATTGGTCCAAGAAAGGCTTAAATACCCGATTCATCAAATCCATAAAGGCTACAGGAGCATTCGTCAATCTGAAAGGCATAACCAAAAACTCAAAATGCCCATACCGTATCCTGAAGCAGTCTTTGGCACATCCGACTCCTTTATCCTCAACTGATGATAACCCGATCTCAAGTCTATCTTGGAGAAGACTTTCACCCCTTGCAATTGATCAAAAAGATCATCAATGCAAGGAAGCGGATATCTGTTCTTCATCGTGACCTGATTCAGCTTCCGGTAATCCATACACATCCTCAACGATCCATCCTTCTTCTTCACAAAAAGGACCGGAGCTCCCTAAGGTGAAGAGCTCGGCCCTATGTACCCTTTCTCCAATAACTCCTCCAACTGCTCCTTAAGCTCTTTCAATTCCGCCGGAGCCATCCGGTAAGGCAGAATTGAAATCGATGCAGTACCTGAAATAAGGTCAATAGGAAACTCAATTTTCCTAGGCGGCGGTAGTCCTGGAAATTCCTCGAGAAAGACATCCTAGAACTCCTTGACTACTGGGATATCCTCAAGCTTCCCTCTATCTGCTCTTAAGTCTACCACATAAGGCAAAAATGCCTCACACCCTTTCCTCATCATCTTCTCTACTGTCATGGCTGAAACAATTCTGGGTGGACTTGCTTTTCTGTCCCCAGTAAATACCACTCTTCTGTCGTCATCCAATTCAAATTCCACTGTCTTCAGCTTACAATCCAGTCGGGCATTGTACCTCTCTAACATTTCCATGCCCAAAATCACATCTAATCCTCCCATCTTCAGTGGCATCAAATCCACCACTAGAAGTTCCCCACCAATACATAGCTCACAGCCTCTATAAACTTGACTGATAATAATATACTGACCGATTGGAGTACTCACCATCATCGGAGTATCCAAAGGGCTCAAATTCCTATCACACACAGGTCTACTCGAAGAAACAAATGAATGAGTAGAACCCGGATCAATTAAGGCAATACATCATCAGAAAAGAGTCTAACCATACCAGAGACAACATCCGGAGCGGTCTCTGCATCCTCCCGAGTCATCGCAAACACCCTAGCTGGTGCCTACCCCCTCGGTCTCCTTGGAATGCTCACTCTCTTGGCTGCATCAGAACTGCCCACTTCTGTAGAAGTCTTATGTCCCATCTCTCTTCTCTGGAAGCTCAGATCCGCTTCTCTCTTGTCGTGGAGGCTGAGGACACTCTCTAGCAATGTGCCCCTTCTCCCCACAGTTAAAGCAAGCTCCTGTCAATCTGTAACACTCTCCTCTATGGGCTCTTCCGCAGTGCTCACACTTCGGAATAAATGGCCGATCCCCATCTCCCCTTCTAGTGTCGCCCACCGTTGAGGCTTGGTGAGAAACAGTAGAAGTCTTCATAGGCTTAGGTCGGCCGCACCACCGCTCCTCTCCTCGATCGCATAGAAAGGTTCTGCACTCTGTCGGGTATAGGAGTACTAGTACTACCTCCCTCTGAATCGCTCTCTTCCTTTTCTTTTTTCGCTCATCGACTCTTGATATTCTCTATGTTCTCAACCTCGGTCTTGCCTCAACCAACTCGCTAAAATCACAAAAGTTCGCAGACTATCACTTTCCTCCGATGGACAAATATAGTCCCGACTCAAACCGGCGACATCTAGCAGCCTCACTCAGCATGAGATCTGAAGCATACCTCGCCAACTGAGTGAATCGACGCTCATACTCACCGATCGTCATCTCCCTCTGGGTGAGACCGAGGAACTCCTCTGCGCTGCTGAATGTACACCTCAGACATGATATTTCTTCCGAAAGCAAAGCAAGGAAGTCTGTCATGCCAACCCATCGGGTCTCATCCGACTTCGCACAATCTCCCACCAATGCGAGCATCCTCAGAGGCGACTTGCAAAGATAGATGACTCTCTTGTCATCCTCACACTCCATCCGATCTACCACCCTCTCGGTCTTTCTCACCATGTCTCGGCTTCCTCAGATCGTGGTCCCGTAGAATTCCATCGCTTCATACTTCCTCACTGTCGAACTGCTCCCCTTCTTCATTGGGTGAAGGTAGGATGTGGCATCGACCCATAGCTTTGAACAAACGCTGGGGAACGCTCGAACAACCTCGATCCGGAGGAGGCACTCGCGCTTAATCGGGCGACTCGAGTCTCTGCGATGGCATGAGCTCACTACCTAGCCCTACCGAAGCCTCAGCATTTCCTGGGGCTACCGACTCATCAGTCCTCTCCTCTCCAGTCAGAGAGTCAGGTGTAACAAATCTTTGTAAAACTCCTCGTGTCCTTCTACGAGGTGGCATCGTACTCCTTCAAATCCAAACACTAAGGATTAGCTACATGGCAATCTGAATGCCTACATGTATGCATGATATGCATGTCACTTAATGCAATCAATCAAATGCAACAAATAACCATATATCAAACAATTCATCCTACTATACATTCTAAGCCGAGGACACATAACCTAAAGCTCTGATACCAAACATATTAAGCCCGGGTCCAGATCCCTATTCCCGAGGTGGCCCTTCGGGCTGCGCCAGCGACGAGCTCCCCAAAACTTCAGACCCGATCCCAACATCCATACATAATTCGATTCACAAAAACATACATACACACACATTCTACACATGTATTTCATCTATAAATTAACACCCCATAAACCAAGGGCTTCATGCCATTACAAACCGAAGGAAATTCAAACAATTCTCAAAATAGCATAATGCATGTCAAAGTTTGAATCCAAAATACATGAGAATGCTCCATGATGATATGCTCAGAGGGCCAACCAAAATACTAACTTAATACAAAGCTCCTAACTATCTTGGAGTTTCCGATGCCTTGCAAGATCAACGATCGTCTCGTTTTGCACCTGAGGAGTGCGAGATAATAGGGTGAGCTACGAAGTTCAGTGACATATACATTTATAGCCATTGGCAACAAGTCACACATTCAAACATTTACATATATATATATATATATACAAGCATATAGCAAGTCATCAATCTATCAATTTACAATCCTCACAAGAATATGTCATATTGTGTCAATCTATCAATTTACAATCCTCACAAGAATATGTCATATGATTACACAATATAACGATTCATCATGCATCATGCCCAACAAATCAATAATGAATGCACACAAATGGTTCGAGAGTTCCGTAAAACGATCCGGATAAACCAAAGTTTATATCGTAAACTATCCGAGTCCAATTTTTCAAGGATCTCGTGGCCTCAAGCGGGCAGCCGAGAGAAGGCTATACGTCAACGTGCACGTGACTATCCATCTTGTTGGGACCCGATTCGGGAATAAGATCCCAACCGAAAAACAGAGACGGATACGAAGGATACGAGGCGAATTCAAATTGGATAATCGCATCCGAATCATAAATAATGACAAACAAAGCGAAAGCAAGCGAAACGAATCAAATAAGCAAATCGGATACGAATCGAAAACGGATACGAAACGGATCGAACCCAAGCAAACAAATCCAACATCCGGAATGAAGAACAGAGAAAAGCGTCGCGTTGGAATTCCTTGACTCAAACTGTCCCAAAATCTGGTATAATTTTTTTTCTTTTTCCTTTCTTTTTCATTCGTTCTTATATCAATCACATCCATATAATTTCCCATAGGAAATTCATTCTTAAATCCAAAACTCAACAATCATACATAATCTTATATAACTCCATACAAATCTCAAATTTCATTTTTATCCCAATTTTATCAAAATTTGGCAAAGATAACTTGCGATTTATTCTAACCCAAACCCGCAGTATCGAAAAACACACTTCTAAATCCCCAACCAATCACACAATCAATCAAAATCTACCGGACCCTCCGTCCGGGATCTCAGCAGATAAACACACTCCTATATCTAAACTACTTCAAAACATTAATCATGTCCAATTCCAATACACATTTCAATCTTAAATTCCATACACAAATTCCTAAATCAATGTCATTATCATACACAATGTCATACACAATTTCATATACAAATTCAAGACCATTCACAATACTCAACTTTATATGCAAGTACACTTTCCCAAACTTATCTTAAGCCATATACATATCCATACTAAAATCCAAACTTATACAAATATCGAAATTGAAGTCTTGACCATCTTTCATCCGATCTCACCGTCAATACCGGAGATGGGGATGAAAGGGGGGTGAGCTCGAAAGCTCGTGAATAACACATTTATAAATTGACAAATAAGCATAAATCATTTTTTCCATAAACTTTTTGCCAAAAGGGCTAATTTTTTTCAAACTTTGTAACTTTTCGAAACGGTTTCCTCAAACCTTTCAATTTTTTCAAGCTTTTCATAACAAAAGTCACTTTTTTCCTTTCTCAATTTTTTTAAACATAAATACAGCACACAGAAACAAATCAAAACACGTAACATATCGAATAGTGCAGTTCGTTCAAAGCGACGCATCGCACATTCCGTTTAGCGGTCATGTAGCAAGTGAGCAGAACGTACTACACTTTCCCGCATTGCCGTCCAGTGTAGCCGTGAAGGGAGTCCGAAATCGGAGCTCCATGCCACTAGCGGGCAGCCTGGAGAAGGCTATAACGAATAGAGACAATGCACTGACTCACAAGGACTGACCAAACCCACTTAACACATGTTTAAAACGAAGGTCGGAATGCTCAAGGCACTTTTCAAAACTTGCTTTTCTTCAAAATTTTCATATTTTCACATAATGTCAAACTTGACACACTCACATTCACAAATCACATCAAGACATACAACAATTCACATTCACTAATTTAATCAATGATCAATTCAAATCATAAATATGAATGCAATGTATTTCTTTAAAGCACAACTCAAACAGATACATATTCATAATGCACATTTTTCAAAAATTATCTAACAATTCAAAAATCATGAATTTCTTCAATCTTGTAATTTCTGAAAATCATTTCTAAAATAAGGCATTTAATCCTTCTTTCAATCATTTACATAAATATAAACAATAATTTATCAAAAATTCATTTTCGCCTTCTTTAAAATTTCAAAACTTGCTTTCTTTAATTGTTCAAACTTTCATGTATAGCTTACAAATCAAAATATAAATATGCTACCCACCTCGAATTAATGCCCGAAACTTGATTTCAAGCTCCAATTGATCCTTGCTTCTTTCCTTCTTTCAATTAACATTGACCTAAGCCATAATCATCCAAATTCCATATCATAATTTGCATAATTCTCAAAATTAACTATAGGGAACCCAAATTCATCACTTTTCCAAGCTTTCTAAAACAAGAATTTCTAAAATCCCCAAATTCAAAATTTTACCTAAACCAATTCACTCAAATTCAATCTCATTAATAACTTAAATTTCAAAATTGATGTCATAAATAATCAATTCATACTAATTTCAAGATATCTAAACCACCAATTTCAAAATCCTAAATCTCAAAATTGGCCTAAACCAATTTATCTAAATTCAATATCATAATTCACAAATTCTTCAAAATTACTTTCATAATTCACAAACCCATCATATTTCCTATATTTCTAAGCTATTAATTTCCAAAAATCTCAAATCACAAAATTAGGCATAAACTCCAAATTAATTTCCAACTAAAATTAAACCCTTAATCCTTAACAATCATCAAAATTGACTTTATATACCACCTACCTATATCATTTTCCATGTTTCTCAATCAAAAACTTAACAAAATCTCAAAGCTCAAAATTTTCCCTTACCTCTTTCTCCTTCAAATTTCGGATTTCTTGGTTCCCAAAACAAGCTTCCTTCATTTTCCATCTTTTTTCCTTTGAAACCAAGCAAAACTCAAACTCAAAGACCTAAAAATTTTCGAAATCTCACTTTCTCTTTCTTTTTCCTCCATACGAAAACTTCTTCTCTCCATTCTCTTCTTATTCTTTCTTTTCTTCTTGAATAATCGAGCTTCTTCCTTTTCAAAAAAGACAATCCCTTATATGTGTAGTGCCACATCATTTAAAAATGATGGCTTAAAAGACCAAATTACCCTTCCTTTTAAGTGAAATCCCAAAATACCCCTGCACAGGATTTTCAAAATCTGATAGCTTGCGTCCTATTTTCAAGCATCTAAACGAAATAATTTGGACAAACTTTCTTCTTGAAAATTGTTCCTCTAGATCATACGAATCCAACTCCACAGACCGCGTTCAATTCGGATCAGAAACGAAGAATGTATAGCCAAAATACTATCGGACCTTCACAAAATCCGAGACTGAACATTACGCTAATTTAATTCCATAAATTAACAATCTTAGGGATGAAATTAAATTTCGATCCCTTCACAAGAGTTGTAGCGCTATATCTTAATTTTATTTTCCCTCAAGAATCAACTCAATAGGAGTTGTACAGCTCCCAAATTTTGCAAAATACTGAACTATATTCAGAAAATTATCCAACTTATAACCTATAACCAAATCTCTTACTTTGGTTCAATCAATCTCTTTCCATTTAATCTCCTAAAAATCATAATTCTTCATAAAAATGAAATTAATTGTCTTAGGAATCCAACGCTTTGAGAATCAAATCAATCGGATGTCGGACGAAGGAATTATAAGCAAAAGATTACAAAAGACCTCAAGGTTTTGTTCCACTTTAAGTGAACGCCTCTCACCATTGACCAAAGAGGACAGTACTGATTATGGTTGGATGTCGCGGTATAACCCGCAAACACCCGTCGTGGTATAACCCGCAAACACACGCTGGGTGGGAAATGTTAGCCCAGGTGTGGGGGGGTGGGGTCCAACACATCCGTTACTCTCTCACCCAAACAAAGCACATAACAATTCGTTTCATACTCAAAGCATTTTATCAAAGCTTTCATACTTTTCGTTCTTTTCATTCTTGCAAAATTCCATAATGCCTATCAAGGCAGTACATGATCATGATCACAATGCATTTTCAATATTTCTTATAATTCAACACAAGTAGTGTCACACACATACAAGTAAGCATACACATATTGCCCATACACACAACAACCTTAAATATATTACCCACCTAATATCGCTCGAGAATCCAACTCACTGTTGTCCTTCCTCTTGCGATTGGATCAGGTCGTCTTGGTTTCCTAAAACAAACCAAATTTCCATTCAAACAATATTCAAAGGAAATAATCAAAAGCTTCGAAAATCAAAAACGCTATCACTAACAATTGATATTCGACTTCCATCTAAATCCCAAATCCTAAGAGGAAAATTCCAAACTTTGCTTCTTCATAAAACTTGTAGCTCTATATCTCTAGCTCACAACGAATCCAAAATCACCTCATTTGGACATCTACAGCCCAAGTTACAATCAAAATACCAAAATGCATCGCTGCTGAAAACAGGGGGCTCGCCGCGGCGAACGCCCGTGCTCGTCGCGGCGTGCACCATTTCCTAGCACGTCGCGACGAATACAAATTCGCACGTCGTGACGAAGGCCTGCTGCTCGCCGCGATGTGCACAAATTCGCACGTCGCGACGTGCATACCTTCCTCGCACGTCGCGGTGAATACAAATTCGCACGTTGTGACGTGCGGATCTGGAGAACGACTCAGAACCTGATTTTCTAGCTTTTTCTTCCCCAAATCCTTCCCTTAAACAAATGCAACATATCTAAACCTTGATTCAAGCCCTATACTACATTTCTAACCCATTCAAACCTCAAAATCCGTCACAAATCCAACAACCCAAGGATTTCTAACCATTTTCCGAAAACCCTAAACCATCGATTCTAACACATTCAACCTATCTTTAGGCTTAATCCAACCAAAACAAGATTAAACGGTTTAAACTTACCGGAAAAGTCCCGAATCTGTCGAAAATCTCTTGGATCACAAACCCTATTCTCCTCTTTTTCTTCTTCAAGCTACGACACCTTCCTCTTCTCCTTCTATTTTCTTTCTTTCCTATTTCTTCTTTTCCTTCTAATTTTATCACTTAAGTCTAAATAGAAAGGAAAAACCAAAACTATTAGACCCCGATTTTTTTTAATGATGTCATTAAGCATGAATTGTGGTAATTATGTGTTTATGCCTTAGTTTGATTTATTTTGGAGTATTAGTGGATAATCGAGTTTAATGTGGTTTTGATGAGAATTATAGGGTAAATATGTTTGAGGGCATTGTAGGAAGATTACTTGAGGTGGAGTGATATAAGATTGTCAAGAAGGGGTGGTTTGGTCTTTTCCTTCCCTTGAGACTTAAAAGACTTAGAAGAAATTAGAAAGAAAGGAAAAGAGGAGGAAAGAAAGAAAAGAGAAGAAGAAAAGAAGGAGAAGCCGTCGGTGGAGGAGAAAGAGAAGAGAAGAGAGATTTCGATCGTTGAGGATTTCCGAAAGTTTGAAACCATTTCTGGGTAAGTTGTGCTTTGTTTAATCTTGTTATGGATAGATTTAAACCTAGAGAATGTTAAATATGACAGAATCGGTGGTTTTAGGGTTTGTAAAGCAGAAATGGTTAGATCTCTTGGGTTGATGTGTTATGACTGATTTTGAGTTGTTAATGGGTTAGAAATGTAGTATAAGTCTTGATCTAAGGTTCAGATGTGTTGCATTTGAGTTTGGGAAAAGATTGAAGTTGGAAAATGTTGGAAATCGGGTTTCGGAGTCGTTCTCCAGACCCGCACGTCGCGACGTGCGTATGAACACACCGTGGCGTGTGAGAAAGGGAAGCAACGTCGCGATGAATTAACGTTTATTCGCCGCAACGTGCGAAGAGGTATTCGCCACGACGTGCGAAGAAGTGTTACGCCAGAACAAGACGCTAAGGCACGCCGCGAAAGCACAAATGCTCGTCATGCATGCGCGCGAACCCCTGTTGTCAGCAAAGGTGAAGTTTGGTATTTTGGGCATATCTGTTGATGTAGATGTCCAATTGAGGTGATTTCAGGTTCGTTGTGAACTAGAGATAAAGGGTTACAAGGTTTATGAAGAAGAGAAGTTCGGAATTAGCCTGTAAGGGTTCGGAATTTTAGGTGGAAGTCGAGTGGAGACTTTTAGTACTTTGCCTTATGGATTTTTAAGCTTTTGAATATTTTCCTTTGAATGTTAATTGAATGAGAAATTGGTTCATTATAGGAAACCAAGCCGACCTGACCCAATCGCAAGAGGAAGGACACCAGTGAGTCAGATACTCAAGCGATATTAGGTGGGTAATATGTTTATGGTTATTGTGTGTATGGGCAAATTGCCTTATGTATGCTTGCTTGCATTATGTGACCTTGCGTGTGTTGAATTATATGAGAAATATTAAATTTGCATTATGACTATGATTATGCATGGCTTTTATCGGCCTTATGGAATTGTGCAAAAATGAAAAGAATGAGAATTTCGAAAGCTTTGATAAAATGCTTTGAACATGAAACGAATGGATTATGTGTTTTGTTTGGGTAAGAGAGTTACGGATGGAGTCACGTGCACGCTGACATAAAGCCTTCTCCCGGCTGCCCGCTTGAGGCAACGAGATCCTTGAGAAATCAGACTCGGATAGTTTATGGATTTAACTTCGGTTTATCCAGATCGTTTACGAAACTCTCGAGCCAATTGTTTGTGCATACACGAATGACTTGTTGAGCATGACACATGTTAAATTGATATATTGTGTAATCATATGACATGAATTGTGATGCGACGATTGTATAGTGATGGATTGATGATTTTTTATATGCTTGTATAAATATATATGCTTGATTGTGTGGCTCGTTGCCAATGGCTATAAACGTATATGCACTGAGCTTCGCAGCTCACCCCATTACTCTCCCCTCCTCAGGTGCAGATCGAGACGATTGTCGACCTTGCAAGGCATCGAAAACTTCAAGCTAGTTAGAAGCCTTGTATTAAGTTAATACTTTGGTTAGCCCGCCAGCATATCATCATGAAACATGCTCATGTATTTTGGATTTCAATTTTACTTTGTATTATGCTACATTTGAGAATAGTTGCTGAAATTCCTCTAATTTGTAATGGCATGAAGCCCCTTGGTTTATGGGGTGTTTAATTATGTTTTAATGTGTGCGAAATTGCATGAATGAGTATATATGTGAATCAAATTATGTATTTGTATGGATGTTGGGATCGGGTCCGAAGGTATTTGGGCGCCCGTCGCCGGCGCGACCCGAGGGGCCGCCTGGAGAATCAGGGATCCGGGCCCAACAAAAACACCCCTCTTGTGAAGCCTTAACCTATCTAACTCAAGTAACCTTCCCAAAATGCCCTCATGTTATTTTTACCCTATAATTCCCATATAAACCGTAAAAACTCAACTTAATCTCAATTATCCACTAACACTCCCAATTTAATCAAACCAAGCCTTAAGCACATAATTAACACAATTCATGCTTAAAGACATCATAAAACAATAGGGGCCCAACAACTTGGGATTACACTCTCTAATTCTATGTGTCCAAAGACACAAGATGAGAGGAGTCGTGTTGGACCCCGCTGCCGGAGCCCAACATCGGACATGAGAGCGTGGTATTGTATGCATGAGGTGAAACATGATAATTATACATTTAAGTCAAAGACCCGCGGAAGATTAATGGGCCTACTGGAAAACAAACTTGAAACCTGCTTTCATGTGATTTAAACAAACAAATCCATAATTCATGCTCCAAAAGATGAGTTTCATAAAGCTGTAAGATTATCTCAAACCAAATTACAACTTTGAGTTTAAGAGCCAAAAATACAAAATACTCTTGAACCAATAATACTTTAAATGTAACTAAAGCTTAAAAATAAACATGACAAAATGGAGTGCTGCCGTAACTCGTGACTCACTCGGTCTATTGCTCGTCACCTGAATGGGGGAAATTAGAGGGGGTGAGCTATAAAGCTCATGGGAACATATTTATAATATAGAAATAAGCAAAAGTATTCAAAAATAACTCATTGCCTGGTACTTGTTGAAGTCATAACAATTGAGCATGTATGAGTCATTGTCTTGAAAAATGCTTGATTCTTGAATAATTCATGATGCATGACACATAACAACAAATCATAAACACATAACATAACATAATGGTTTGGGTTGTCCCTGGTTCATGACGTACTACACATTCCATCGAAATGTTGATGTGTAGACGTAGTTTCGTGAGGGAATCCTTGTGAGAAACCCTGTGCCACTAGCGGGCAGGTTGGAGAAGCCTTTTCGTGAGTCAATGTGCACTTGACTGTTCGTGAGGGACATACCGCAAACCCATATAAATATGCATGGTTCATGTTCTTGTAAACTTGTTTGCCAAACTGGCACTTGTTTGTAAACTTGCTTGTCATATATTCGTAAAACATGATTTCATGTACATGTATTCTTAAAAGAAGAAAAACCCCTTTTGGAATCCTTTTCATAATTCATGAATGCAAATCATATAACAACCTATAATCATTCATAATAGTATGTAATGCAATCGTTGATGAAGCAATTTAAATGCATTAAATCTTTCTTGCTTTGAACAAAACAATGAATGACTTATATCTTTTATTATAAACATGAACCCACCTTGAATTTCTTGCTTATTCTTGCCTAGGAATGAGCTTCCTCTTGAAACCATTGCTCCTCTTGCCTCACTTGATTTCCTTAACCAAACAACCAAAATTCCAATCAATTTGGTGAAGAAATCGAAAAGTCAAACTTTAACCATTCAAACTACAACAAAAACTGAAATAAGAATTTCATGCTCAACGTCCATCCAAAATTTAAGATTCTTAGAGACTGATTCAGAACTTCATTTCTTCATGAAACTTGTATCCTTATGTCTCTAGTTTACAACGCAAAAATAAATACCTCATTTGGACATCTACATCAAAAGTTATGCCTAAAATACCAAAACATGTCGCCGTAGGAAATTGGCCGCTTCATGACAAGAATTTGAGCGCTGTCATGACGAACAGCTGCATGACGACGTGCACATCCATGAGGTCACGACGTGCGATGGCGAGAAAGCTCCGAAACTCAAATTTTTCACATTTCTCAACCATAATTCTCCCATCTTTCAATTATAAACACATCTAAACATTAAAACACCTCCTAAACTTCATTTCTCCCCCTCTTAAAAGAAATTTCATCCTCGAAATTTACCTGAATCATCGAAAAGACTTGGATACTTCTCCTTCATAGCATCCAAGGGCGATACTTCTCCTTCATAGCATCCAAGGGCTCCCACGTGGCTTCTTCCACTGAATGGTTCCTCCACAGGACTTTTACTAGCTGAATCGTCTTGTTCCTGAGGACCTTTTCCTTGGTATCCAAAATCTCCACTAGAATCTCTTCATAACTCAAATCATCTCTCAACTGAACCTCCATAGCCTGAATGATATGAGAAGGATCCGATCTATACCTCCTCAGCATAGAAACATGGAAGACATCGTGAATCTGAGATAATTCTGGCGGCAACGTCAACCTGTAAGCTAGAGGTCCGATCCTCTCAAGAATCTCATACGGACCTACATATCTTGGACTCAACTTGCCTTTCTTGCCAAACCTCAATACTCCCTTCCAAGGAGACGTCTTGAGAAACACTTTCTTACCAACTTCATACTCCATCTCCTTCTGATGAGCATCAGTGTAACTCTTCATCCTATCCTAGGTCGCCTTAAGTCACCGCTAACCAGATTGACTTTATCCACGTCATCCGAATCAACTCGTCCTACCGGTTTCCTCTCCCTTCTTCATCCCAACATATCGAGTTCTACACCTCCTTCCGTACAATGCCTAATATGGAGCCATCTGAATGCTCAATGGTACAATTATTGTAAGCAAATTGACCAATGGCAAATGCTCATCCCAAGCTCCTTGAAATCCAACACACATGCCCCGAGCATTCCCTCGAGTGTCCGAATGGTCCTCTCAGATTGACCATCCGTCTGAGGGTGAAATGTCGTACTAAAATGTGGCTTCGTTCCTAAAGCTTCCTGCAAGCTTCCCCAGAATCTCGAAGTAAACCGAGGATCCCTGTCAGACATTATAGAATCTGGAATTCCATGCAATCTCACTACCTCATCAATGTACTTCCTGGCTAGCACATGCAATCTAATCGACCGCTGATAGCGGAAAATGGGTTGACTTCATCAACCTATCCACAACAACCCAAATGGCATCATGCTTCCTACTGGTCTTAGGCAAACCTATCAGAAAATCCATGGTTACTCTTTGCCACTTCCACTCAGCCTTAACTTGCTGACACACGAGACACTTACTTGTTGGAGTTATGTAAATATAGTGCCCTGGAAAGCAAGTGTATTTACATGTAACTTTATCTTCTTCAGTTATAGTTTTGTAATGAAAATATTTATTATTAATAAAATAAAAGAGTTTGGTTTTATCTGTATGAGCATTATATATCGGTCATAAGGTACCAAGATTCATTTGTAAGTAATATACATATACATAGAGATGTATGGGAAACATGTATATTATTAGAATCAATTAATTGATTCACGATTGAATAATCAAGTTGGTCGTTTGATTATGGTTTAGATCGTAGTGTTGCGATTTATCTCCATATAAGTATAGGAGTTTACTTAAAGGGAATGATGAGTTTCATATCATGATAGTAGTAGACTATCGATAATGGCACTATTAAATGAATCTGGAATCAAGTATGTTTTCAAGAATAAAGTGGCCGTTACTTTAATCTTAACACATACAACTTAAGCATTCGCTTATTATGAACCACAATCTTGATGAGTGGTGAACTCATATGTGTTTTATTATAATTCTTGATATGATCGGAATGGATTTTTACAGGTATTAATCCGATTCTGCGCATGTTGGAATTATTAATTGAAACATGTATCGTGGAACATTCACTCAAATAAAGAGTTTATAGTGTTATCATCTCTCTACAGATGTTTTAAGGAGATTTGGTGATTAAATGGCGCATGCCAGAGTTTGATGGACTAGCTACCCATCAAGTCTTAACACTAAGATGAGATCTTATGTGTTAATCACCATATAAAGTAAAATGAGAGATCTAGAAGGAAAAACCAACATAAGGGCAAAACGGTAATTTTACCCTTTGTTGTGCGGATGGCTATAATAAGGTTCTAAATAGGGTTTGCAATTGGACATATTCTCATAATATTTAATAATTCAAGAGTTCAACTAATTGTCTTTAGTGGAATGACATTTAGTTAATAAGCTAGAATTAATTCCAATGAGATTGAATTATTTCGGGCTTATTCGAGCTGAATTATCAAAATCCAATAAGATTCCCACTTGGCTTTAAGGAAGGTTATCAAGCTAAGTAAGAAGTAGTTTGGAGGCTTTAGAAGTCCATAATTGAATGATGGGCTTATACTAATTAATGGTTAATTGAAGCCCATATGTTCATTTAGAAATGGGCTTTTTGGTTTAATGTAATTGATTAGATTAATTATATTAAAATAATTTTTTTAAATGGAGAAGAAGCAATTTCGAAATTGTGTTAGGTTAGATGTGTAACCACACATTTGAAATTAAAATACTAAATAAAGATGGTC
Organism: Erythroxylum novogranatense; assembly: GCA_029891385.1. Lineage (NCBI taxonomy): Eukaryota > Viridiplantae > Streptophyta > Magnoliopsida > Malpighiales > Erythroxylaceae > Erythroxylum > Erythroxylum novogranatense. The sequence continues at coordinate 145,704 of JAIWQS010000229.1, forward strand.
TTTATTATGGTTCATCATTATTAAATGGAGTTATGAACTTACCATTAAATGGTTTAACGGTTGGCTTTTAATGTTGGCATGTAACCTATTTGCATTCATTAGATTAAAGATGAAAGATGTGCATTAGATGGACCATCTTCCTTCTTTCTTCTTGCCAAAACCGAAATGGGTATTCAATTATAGGTTATGGTTTTTCAAATAGCCATTTTAAAGATAAATGAAGTAAGTCTCATTTATTGGCTATTTGATGAGTGATTAATGTAAGTGATGCATTGGATGCCTCTCACTCTTTCCATTCATGCATATTTCGAAATTGAGATGTAAGAAAGGGTTCTTGCATGGTTTTAGACATTCTCTCCTTTCATGCAAGGTAGAACCGAAATTCCTAAGTGAAAGAATTGAAAGAGTTTTAATTTTGGTTCTTCTTCTTCTAAGAAAATCTCCTCCAAATATTTCTTCTCCTTTCCCACCAAAGGATTTTGTTAACCTAGTTGTCCTTGAAGAACAAGTGGTAAATCTAATTGGTTGAGGATACTACAACAAGGAAGAAGATAGATTGCTAAAGGAAAAGACTCAAAGGCAAAGGATTTGGATATAAGAAGGAGAGGAAGAGCAGCGAGGATTTAAAGCTGTAGCGAAGGAGTCGGTAATTCCTTTTATCTTGTTCTTGGTTTTATTATCCTTATACCATATCATGTATGGATTAGCATGTTGATTTGGATATATTGCTTCCGCTGCAAGATGATTTCTTAAAAAGTTTTGAAATCTATCGTTTCTCCATACTAAGCATGCTTTCTTTTTCCGATCCAACAATTGGTATCATAGTCGGTTTTTCATGCATGATTTCGGTTCCTATATGGTGGATGCATGGGTTGGCAATCTTTTTATGTATACTTCATATTTTTATGTGATAGAAATATATATGGTGTATGTTGCTCTTTTGGTTGTCCATAGAAGTTAAATTTTATCTTGTAAGATTTCTTCATTTGGTTGTAACAAGGAGGGTGGTCTATCATCACCATGTTTCCTCCTTGGTTTCTTTTTTCTATTTTATTTGATTTTGTAATGTACAAATTGATGTAATGATAAAGAAGGAGCAGCCATGGATTGAAGAAATGGAAAGGTAAAATTTTCGGTGTATCCTTTTGTGTTTTGGCATAAGTTTTGTGAAAACTAAGTTGCTGGAATTTTTGTTTCAATGAATCATATTTCAGTTATGATTGGAAAACAAGTGCTGGTTTTTTGTTTCAAAGAATCCAATTTGGTTTGCTAAAATACTAAGTGCTGTGTTTAATTTTCATGAAATGAGTTTCGGTTTTAATAAAACAAGTGCTGGAATTTTTGTCAAAACAAAGATTTGGTTTTCTAAAATCTAGTGCTGGAATTTTATTTTCAAAATGACAAAATTTTAATTTCATAAATGCCATTACATTTTGTTTACCGAATGGGCCGGATCATGTTAGCGAAGAATTCGAAGCGGAAGATCCAAGATGAAGAAGCATATTTTGGGCCTAAAAGGCTTGTAATTATTTTATGTTTCTAGGATGGACAATCAAAAGTGGCTTTATTAGTTCATGTGATGAATGGAGAAATGAATGCTTGTAATATGTGATATTATGTGATTGCATGTCATTTAGAAAATTGCCAACCCTAGGCCTTGCCATGCATTCATTATGTATGAGATATATAATGAAACAATATAAGATGGATAATAAATTGCATCTAGACAAGATGGTATTTAAAACTTAAAGCCCAAAAAGATTGAGTGGGAGAGGATGCTCCTGTGAGAGTCCACGGTCTCCAAACGATGGCCCGTTTGCATATGGTGAAGTGTTACTCCCCATCGGAGGGCATGGATCCTAGATCTTGCATGGTTTGGGTCTCCTTAAGGATAAGTCCACTTAATGATAGCAAATGTGACCTCCCACCGAGGCATGATTTGTAGGTATCTTTAGTGAATGAATCAAATGGTTATACACTCAACATTTTTTATCAATAAACTGCCCACCGTAGCTCTGTTGGTAAAAGTATGGACCAAATTAAGACGCTTCTTAAAAAATTGAGCATGAGATGCTTGGTAATTTTTTGAGTGGGAGGGTCCCAGTTTTTCTTTAATAGATAAGATGGCCCACCGTCACTTAGTCTGTTATAGATAAGAAAATAACCGTCAGTATAATGTTTTAATTTTTAAGTTTTGTTAAATCTATCATCATGCATACATGCATCATGATTTTATACAAAGTTCCATAAATTGTTGACTAGTATGCTCATGTTTTAATAATTTATATTTTCAGACATAATCAACCACAAAATGAATCCACTCACCCTGCTCTTGACTAATAACAAATTGGAAAATGGAGACAAGTTTAATGAATGGAGACGTAACCTTGACATTGTTCTTCAATATGAACGTATTTCATGGGTGTTAACTGAAAATGAGCCTACACCTCTAAGTGGAGATGCAACTCCGAGTAAGTCCAACAACATGGCGTTGCGCGAATCTTCGACAAGACTACTAAGTGTTATATTCTGGCTTCTGTCAGCGGCATGTTGCAAAAGCAAATTGCTTGTATGAAAACTGCTAGTGTAATGGTCCATCACCTACATGAGATGTTTGGTGTGAGGACTAGGTCTGCAAGAGTGAAAGCTATCCAAACCTTTCATAATCTCGAGAGCGAAACACTCGTGAGCCGGTGCGGGATTACATGATGAAGGTAATCTCTGCGGTCACCGAGGTGAGATGCTTCGGCGGATATGGATGCGGACACGCAGATGATTATGATCATCAATAGCTTAAACTCTTCTTTTCAGCAGTTTAAGTTGGACTATGAGCTCAACAACAAGGATTACACCTTGAGTGAGTTGATGAATACCCTCCAGAGCACGGAGGAAATATTGAATATTAAGGCTCATGGGCCAGAAGCTAATGTAGCTTCTTCTTCTAAGCCAAGGTAAGGGCAAGGAAAGAAGAAGGGTCCGATGAAAAGAAGGCCCAAATAGGGGTCAAGGCCAAACCCATGAAAAAGAAGGCCAAAGAGAACATCAAAGGAAAGTGTTTCCATTGTGATGAGATGGGCCAATAGAAAAGAATCTGATCTACCTAGAGTCCCTCAAAAGCAAACAAGGTATGGGCTTCCTAAGTTTGTTAGGAACTAGAAATGTGGTAGATTTATCTACTTCTTGGATATTAGATTCAGGAGCCACTAACCATGTTTGTAATTCTTTGCAGGGTTCCAAAGAAGGAAAAGACTTCCTAAAGGCCGATTTCAAGTTAAGATAGCAGATGGTTCCTATGTTTGATAGAATCGGTGGGAGTAGTTATCTTGGACTTTCCTAGTGGTCATAGGTTATATTTGGAAGATGTTTATTACATGCCAATGATTGTAAGGAACATGATTTTGTTTTTGTCTAATAAAATCGCTATTCCTTATATTTTGAAAAGGTTGTTTCAATATATGAGAATAAGGATTTTATTTGTGAAACGATAATTAAACAGGATTTTTTATAGAACCTATGAAAGGCTCACTAAACACCACAGAATTGATAAAACCAAGACAATCCAATATCTCAGCATTAATTCAAAGTATACGTGGCATCTAAGGATGGGTCATATCAATCGAAAAGATTTGTGAGGCTAGTAAAGGATGGGATCCTTATGGGCTTGGATAGTGATCCATTACCCACTGTGAATCTTGTATTGAAGGAAAATGACAAAAGCCTCATTTCCTTCTAAAGGAAGCAGATTTGAATCCACATTGGACATGGTAAATCTTGATGTGTGTGGGCCCATGAATGTACAAGCTAGAGGAGGTTATGAATATTTCATAACTTTTATAGATGATTACTCAAGACATGGCTATTTGCATTTGATGCATAAAAGAGTGAATCTTTGAAAAGTTCAAAGAATTCAAAGTGAAGTCGAGAAGCAACTTGGCAAGCCATTAAAGCGACTTCGATCGGATCGAGGTGGTGAGTATTTATCTGGAGAGTTCCAGCAATATTTAATTGACAATGGAATTATTTCCAATTTTTCAGCTCCTCGTACACCTCAACAGAATGGTGTAGCAGAGAGGAGAAATAGAACTCTATTGAAAATGGTAAGATCAATGATGTCCTATGCTAGCCTTCCAGAATCGTTCTGGGGATATGCCATACAAACGATAACATATCTTCTTAACTTTGCTCCATCCAAATTGGTGCCTAAAACACCTAGGGAGTTGTGGACTGGCCGAGTGCCTTCATTGAGGCACTTGAGAACTTGAGGCTATCCAGCCCATGTTCTAAAGCCTGAATCCACAAAGATGGAACCAAGGTTAGAAGTATGTTTGTTTGTAGGATATCTACGGAACTCGAGGGTACTATTTTTACAAATCCTCATGATAGGAAGGTATTTATGTCGACAAATGCAAACTTCTTAGAGGAAGAGTTTGAAGAAATCACAAAGGAAGAAGTGAAGTAGTACTAAAGGAGTTAGCAATTTCATCAAACCAAGAGTTGTTTTGGATATGATGAACAAGATGTCAAAATGGATTCAAGAGTTGAATCGAAGTGCAACTGAACATCAAGATGTGCCTAGGCGTAGTGGGAGGTTGTGAGACAACGAGATAGGTATCTGGGTTTAGGAGAAGGCTTAATTGCCATCTCGGACAAGAAGAAACAGATCCCCACGTATACACGGGCTATTAATGATGTTGATGCAGAAAATGGCTCAAGGCAATGGAATCGAAAATAGATTCTATATATACTAATGAAGTCAGGTCCTTGTAGATCTACCACGGTGTCTAAAAACCATAGGGTGTAAATGGATCTACAAAGGAAAAGGATCGATGGAAAGGTAGAGACCTTTAAAGCTAGATTGGTAGCTAAAGGCTATACTCGAAAGGAGGTATAGACTACGAGGAGACTTTTCTCCGGTTTCCATGCTTAAGTCCATCGAGATTCTTTTGGCCATGCATGACTATTTCGATTATGAAATATGGCAAATGGATGTCAAGACCGCATTTACGAATGGAGATCTTGAGGAGACCATTTAATGGCCCAACCGGAAGGATTCATTGAGCTAGGTAATGAGCATAAGGTTTGCAAGTTGCAAAGGTCCATTTATGGACTTAAGCAAGCATCTAGGTCTTGGAACATTAGGTTTGATAAGGATATCAAAATCTATGGGTTCATACAAAACCTAGATGAGCCTTGTGTTTACAAAAGAATACAAGAAGGTAAGGTTACTTTCCTAATCCTGTATGTTGATGACATTCTGCTCATTGGGAATGATGTGGGAATGTTATCTGCGGTTAAGGGATGGCTGAATGAACAATTTTCAATGAAGGATTTGGGAGAGGCTACCTATGTTCTAGGGATCAAACTTATAAGGGATCGTAAGAACAAAAAGATAGTTTTGTCTCAACTAACCTACATTGAGAATATGCTCAATAAGTTCGCCATGCAAGATTCCAAGAGGGGTTTCACTCCTACTAGACATGGAATCAAACTTTCAAAGGAACAAGCACCTAAAACCCAAGAGGAGGTTGAACGCATGCGTAACATTCCATATGCTTGGCAGTTGGTAGTTTGATGTATGCAATGTTGTGCACTAGACCGGATATACATTACGTGAGTGGATTTGGTAGCGATTTCATCCAATCCAGAATGGAACATTGATTGCGGTTAAGTGTATACTTAAGTATCTTTGTAGGACGAAGAACTTAATGCTTTTTACTCTGGAAGTAATCTTATTAGAAAGGATATCTGGATTCGATTTCCAATCGATATTGATTCAAGGAAATCAACTTCGGTTCTATATTTACTTTAGGAGGTGGAGCCATAGTTTGGAGGAGTGTCAAGCAATCTTGTATTATTGATTCGACTATGGAGGCTGAGTATATATCGCCAGGAAGCAAAGAAAGGAAGCGGCCTGCCGGAAGTTCCTAAATGATTTGGAGGTAGTTCCAGAGGCGTAAAAGCCATTACACTTTATTGTGATAATAGCGGGCGTGGCTAATTCTAAAGAACCTCGGAACCACAAAGTCGCCAAACACATTGAACGAAAGTATCATCTCATAAGGAGATAATATAACGTGGAGAAGTGGATGTGGTAAAGATTCTACTGAGCAAAACCTCACGATCCGTTCACAAAGACATTGACTCAAAAGAGCTTTGAGGGTCACCTAGAAGGATGGGAATGAAGGATATATCAAACTTGCTTTAGGGCAAGTGGGAGATTGTTGAGTTACGTAAATATAGTGCCCCGAAAGCAAGTGTATTTACATGTAACTTTATCTTCTTGATTCTGATTTTGTAATGAAAATATTTATTATTAATAAAACAAAAGAGTTTGGTTTTATCTGTATGAGCATTATATATCTGGTCATAAGGTACCAAGATTCATTTGTAAGTAATATACATATACATAGAGATGTATGGGAAACATGTATATTATTAGAATCAATTAATTGATTCAGCTTGAATAATCAAGTTGGTCGTTTGATTATGGTCTGGCGTAGTGTTGCGATTTATCTCCATATAAGTAAAGGAGTTTACTTAAAGGGAATGATGAGTTTCATATCATGATAGTAGTAGACTATCGATAATGGCACTATTAAATGAATCGGAATCAAGTATGTTTTCAAGAATAAAGTGGGTCGTTACTTTAATCTTAAAACATACAACTTAAGCATTCGCTATTATGAACCACAATCTTGATGAGTGGTGAACTCATATGTGTTTCATTATAATTCTTGATATGATCGGAATGGATTTTTTAGGTATTAATCCGAAAGGTGCGAATGTTGGAATTATTAATTGAAACATGTATCGTGGAACATTCACTCAAATAAAGAGTTTATAGTGTTATCATCTCTTCAGATGTTTTAAGGAGATTTGGTGATTAAGCTGGCGCCGATAGTTTGATGGACTAGCTACCATCAAGTCTTAACACTAAGATGAGATCTTATGTGTTAATCACCATATAAAGTAAAATGAGAGATCTAGAAGGAAAAACCAACATAAGGGCAAAACGGTAATTTTACCCTTTGTTGTGCGGATGGCTATAATAAGGTTCTAAATAGGGTTTGCAATTGGACATATTCTCATAATATTTAATAATTCAAGAGTTCAACTAATTGTCTTTAGTGGAATGACATTTAGTTAATAAGCTAGAATTAATTCCAATGAGATTGAATTATTTACGGCTTATTGGAGCTTGAATTATCAAAGTCCAATAAGATTCCCACTTGGCTTTAAGGAAGGTTATCAAGCTAAGTAAGAAGTAGTTTGGAGGCTTTAGAATTCCATAATTGAATGATGGGCTTATACTAATTAATGGTTAATTGAAGCCCATATGTTCATTTAGAAATGGGCTTCTTTTGGTTTAATGTAATTGATTAGATTAATTATATTAAAACAATTTTTTAAATGGAGAAGAAGCAATTTCAAAATTGTGTTAGGTTAGATGTGTAACCACATTTGACATTAAAATACTAAATAAAGATGGTCTTTATTATGATTCATCATTATTAAATGGAGTTATGAACTTACCATTAAATGGTTTAATGGTTGGCTTTTAATGTTGGCATGTAACCTATTTGCATTCATTAGATTAAAGATGAAAGATGTGAATTAGATGGACCATCTTCCTTCTTTCTTCTTGCCAAAACCGAAATGGGTATTCAATTATAGGTTATGGTTTTTCAAATAGCCATTTTAAAGATAAATGAAGTAAGTCTCATTTATTGGCTATTTGATGAGTGATTAATGTAAGTGATGCATTGGATGCCTCTCACTCTTTCCATTCATGCATATTTCAAAATTGAGATGTAAGAAAGGGTTCTTGCATGGTTTTTAGACATTCTCTCCTTTCATGCAAGGTAGAACCGAAATTCTTAAGTGAAAGAATTGAAAGAGTTTCAATTTTAGTTCTTCTTCTTCTAAGAAAATCTCCTCCAAATATTTCTTCTCCTTTCCCACCAAAGGATTTTGTTAACCTAGTTATCCTTGAAGAACAAGTGGTAAATCTAATTGGTTGAGGATACTACAACAAGGAAGAAGATAGATTGCTAAAGGAAAAGACTCAAAGGCAAAGGATTTGGATATAAGAAGGAGAGGATAGCAATGAGGATTTAAAGTCATGCGAAGGAGTCGGTAATTCCTTTTATCTTGTTCTTGGTTTTATTATCCTTATACCATATCATGTATGGATTAGCATGTTGATTTGGATATATTGCTTCTGCTGCAAGATGATTTCTTAAAAAGTTTTGAAATCTATCGTTTCTCCATACTAAGCATGCTTTCTTTTTCCGATCCAACATTACTGACATACTCTGCTACATCCCTCTTCATGCCCTTCCACCAGAAATGTTCTCTCAAATCTCTGTACATCCTGGTGCTACCTGGGTGCATGGCATAAGGCGCATTGTGTGCCTCATCCAGAATCTCATCCTTAACCTCCTTGCTATCTGGAATACACAGCCTGTCCCCCACTGTCATGAGTCTATCCTCTCTCACTACTACCTCAGAAACCTTACCATTCTGAATTTCCTCCCGAAGCTTGCTCAAACCTGCATCTTGCGTCTGTAACTCCCTAACCTTCTCCCGGAGTATAGGCCTCACCCTGAAATTAGCTAGGAGGCAATTTGGTTCCTCCTGCTTCAAGCTTATCTTAAGCTTGGCCATCTCTTCCAATAAAGGAAGATAAACTGTCTGAACATGGGCAATAGAAGACTTCCTGCTCAAAGCATCAGCCACTACATTCGCCTTGCCTGGATGGTACTCAATCAACAAATGATAGTCTTTGAGTAACTCAATCCACCTTCTCTGTCTCAAATTCAATTCCTTCTGGCTCAGTAAGTACTTGAGACTCTTGTGATCAGTAAAGATCCTTGTCTGAACTCCATATAGATAATGCCTCCAAATCTTCAAGGCAAAGATCACTGCTGCCAACTCCAAATCATGAGTCGGATAATTCATACTGCTTCAGTTGCCTAGAAGCATAAGCTATCACCCTGTCTCCTTGTATCAACACACAACCGAGACCCTTCCTAGAAGTGTCACTATACACTGTATAGCCCTCATCACCAGAAGGCAAAATTAACACTGGAGCACTTGTCAGTCTGAGCTTGAGCTCCTCAAAGCTTTTCTGGCATTCATCAGTCCATATGAACTTCTGATTCTTCCTCAATAGCTTGGTCATCGGAGCAGCTATCATGGAGAATCCTTCTACAAACCTCCTGTAGTAACCTGCCAGACCTAGAAAACTCCTTACCTCTGTCACTGTCTTGGGTGCATGCCAATTCACTACGGCTTCAACTTTCCTCGGATCAACATGCACACCATCCTGCGAAATCACATGTCCAAAGAATGTCACCTCATGAAGCCAAAACTCACACTTGCTGAACTTGGCATAAAGCTCTCTCTCCCTAAGAGTCTGCAATACAATCCTGAGATGCTCCTCATGCTCTTCTTCACTCTTAGAATACACCAGAATGTCATCTATAAATACTATGACAAACTGATCCAGAAACTCCTTGAAGACCCTATTCATAAGATCCATGAAAGCAGCTGGAGCATTGGTCAAGCCGAATGGCATAACCAAAAACTCATAATGCCCATAACGGGTCCTGAATGCTGTCTTACTTACATCAGACTCCTTGATTCTGAGCTGATGATAGCCTGACCTGAGATCGATCTTGGAGAAAACCCTTGCTCCCTACAGCTGGTCAAACAGATCATCAATCCGTGGCAACGGATACTTGTTCTTAACTGTCACCTTGTTGAGTTTCCGATAGTCAATGCACATCCGCCATGATCCATCCTTCTTCTTAACAAACAGAACCGGTGCTCCCCAAAGAGACGAACTCGGCCTGACATACCCCTTCTCTAACAGTTCCTCCAACTGTTCCTTAAGCTCCCTCAACTCAGCTGGAGCCATCCTGTACGACGGTATAGAGATTGGCGCGGTTCCAGGAATCAAGTCAATGGCAAACTCGATTTCCCTCACCGGCGGCAAACCTGGTAACTCATCTGGGAAGACATCTGGAAACTTCCTCACAATCGAAAAGTCCTCTAACTTCCCTTCATTCCTATTGGTATCCACAATATGCGCCAAGAAAGCTTCACACCCCTGGCCCATCATTCTTTCAGCTAACATAGCTGAAATCAATCTTGGCGATGGTGTCTTCCTATCTCCTCTGAAGATTACCTTCTCACCATTGCCCAGATCAAACTCTACCTCTTTCCGACCACAATCCAGCTTGGCCAGATATTTCTCCATAGTATCCATCCCCAGAATAACATCTAACCCTCTAAGGTCTAGCAGTAGTAAGTCCACTACCAATCTAGCACCATCAATGAAAAGGTCACACTGCTCATACACCTGACTGATCACCACATTCCTCCCTAGAGGAGTACTAACAATCAAAGGCCTATCCAAAGGCACAGAATTCACACCATTTAATGCTATGCTTGCAGAAACAAATGAATGCGTGGAACCAGAATCAATCAAAATAAATACTGCTGAATCAAATAACTGAGCCATACTCGTGACAACCTCAGGTGCGACTGCAGCTTCCTCCTTAGTCATGGCGAAAAATCTTGCCGGCGCTTGACCCCTTGGCCTTCCTGGAGGAATAGTCTTCCTTGCAGTCCCAGAGCTACCTACCTCAGTAACTGGCCTGGTTCCCACTGTCTCTGCACGCCTTGGAGCTTAAAACTGCGACCCCTCTTATCTCGGTGTCTGTGGACAATTCTTGGCTATATGTCCCTTCTCTTCGCATCTAAAACAAACTCTAAGTGACCTGAGGCACTCTCCATGGTGATGTTTCCCACACTGGTCACATAAGGGATGGGTGAACCAGCTTCTTCTAGCTCTACCGGTGCCTCCCACATTAGAGGCTTGCCCTGATACTGTCCTCACCTGCTTGCTCCTGGTAGCCCCACTGCTACCCACTTCACTCTGACTGTAAGAGCTCCTCGTGCTCCTCTCAGGCAATGGAGCACTAGTACCCTTCCTGAAAGTCTACTCCATGTTCTTCCTCTTCTTGTTCGCTTCATTTATGATATTCTCCAGCTTCTCATCCTGGAGAGCAGCATCCACCAACTGCTGGTAGTCACAGAAATTGTGAATCAGGACTTTCTCCCTGATCCCCAAATGAAGACCTCCCTCAAACTTGCGGCACTTGTCTTCCTCTGTTGCCACAATATTGGCTACATAACGGGAAAGCTGTGTGAACTTCAGCTCATACTCGCTCACACTCATGTCCCTCTACATAAGATTCAGGAATTCCCTGGCCTTATCCTGCACATACACTCTAGATAGGTACTTCTTTCGGAACACTTCTATAAAATCCCTCCATGTCAGCACCGAAGGAACAACCTGACTATGAGGCACTGATTCCCACCAATGCAGTGCATCTCCCTGCAACAAACTGACTGCATAATCTAGCTTCTCCTCATCTGAGCATCTCATCTGAACTAGAACCCTCTCGGTCCTCTTCAACCAAGCTTCAGCCTCTTCTGGATTTGTCGTCCCACTGAAATCCACAGCCCCAAACTTCCGGAGCTTGTCATACTATCCACTCCTGTCTAATGGAGCTTGCATAGGCATCTGAGATCTCTGACCCATGGCATATGTGAAATCCTGAGCAAAGACTTGAAAGAAACTCGGATCCATGGGAGTTCCCTGAGGCATAGGAGGAGGCGGAGGAGGCACTTCTTGCTGCAAACTAGGTGCCTCTGAAATCGGAACAGAATATGTCCCGACATCTTGAGGAATATGGGATTCATCCGTGCTCCCTTGACGAGAATGAGACCGAGTCATAGCTCCCCGAGTTCTCCTTCGAGGTGGCATGTTCACTCCTTGAATAGAAAACCATTGAAAGTTTCAGTTCAAGTAAGACAAGTTTCCAAAATATGCAAAAACAATTCCAATCGTGTAAAACAATGCAAGTTATTTCTTGAAAGCAATGTCATGCAGCCCTAGATAAAAAACCTAAGCGCTCTGATACCACAATATGTTGGACCCCGCTGCCGGAGCCCAACATTGGACATGAGAGCGTGGTACTGTATGCATGAGGTGAAGCATGATAATTATACATTTAAAGCAAAGACCCGCGGAAGATTAATGGGCCTACTGGAAATCAAACTTAAAACCTGCTTTTATGTGATTTAAACAAACAAATCCATAATTCATGCTCCAAAAGATGAGTTTCATAAAGCTGTAAGATTATCTCAAACCAAATTACACCTTTGAGTTCAAGAGCCAAAAATACAAAATACTCTTGAACCAATAATACTTGAAATGTAACTAAAGCTTAAAAATAAACATGACAAAATGGAGTGCTGCCGTAACTCGTGACTCACTCGGTCTCTTGCTCATCACCTGAATGGGGAAAATTAGAGGGGGTGAGCTATAAAGCTCGTGGGAACATATTTATAATATAGAAATAAGCAAAAGTATTAAAAAATAACTCATTGTCGTGGTACTTGTTGAAGTTATAACAATTGAGCATGTATGAGTCATTGTCTTGAAAAATGCTTGATTCTTGAACAATTCATGATGCATGACACATAACAACAAATCATAAACACATAACATAACATAATGGTTTGGGTTGTCCCTGGTTCATGACGTACTACACATTCCATCGAAATGTTGATGTGTAGACGTAGTTTCGTGAGGGAATCCTTGTGAGAAACCCTGTGCCACTAGCGGGCAGACGGGAGTAGCCTTTTCGTGAGTCAATGTGCACTTGACTGTTCGTGAGGGACATACCGCAAACCCATATAAATATGCATGATTCATGTTCTTGTAAACTTGTTTGCCAAACTGGCACTTGCTTGTAAACTTGCTTATCATATATTCGTAAAACATGATTTCATGTACATGTATTCTTGAAAGGAGAAAAACCCCTTTTGGAATCCTTTTCATAATTCATGAATGCAAATCATATAACAACCTATAATCATTCATAATAGTATGTAATGCAATCGTTGATGAAGCAATTTAAATGCATTAAATCTTTCTTGCTTTGAACAAAACAATGAGTGACTTATATCTTTTATTATAAACATGAACCCACCTTGAATTTGTTGCTTGTTCTTGCCTAGGAATGAGCTTCCTCTTGAACCCCTTGCTTCTCTTGCCTCACTTGATTTCCTTAACCAAACAACCAAAATTCCAATCAATTTGGTGTAGAAATCGAAAAGTCAAACTTTAACCATTCAAACTACAACCAAAACTGAAATAAGAATTTCATGCTCAACTTCCATACAAAATTTAAGATTCTTAAAGACTGATTCAGAACTTCATTTCTTCATGAAACTTATATCCCTATGTCTCTAGTTTACAACTAAAAAAGAATCACCTCATTTGGACATCTACATCAAAAGTTATGCCCAAAATACCAAAGCATGTCGCCACAGGAAATTGGCGTCTCGCGACGAGAAGCGGAGTAGCGTCGCGGCGTGCACATCCGCAGTCACGACGCACGACGGCAGAAAACTCGAAACTTAATTTTTTCACATTTCTCAACCATAATCCTCCCATCTTTCAATTATAAACACATCTAAACATTAAAACACCTCCTAAACTTCATTTCTATCCTCAAAATCATTCATAACAACAACATGATCATCAATCCTAAAAGATTTAATCATAGTTTCCGAAAACCCTAACTCAAATGATTCTACCTCATTTCAAGCAATACTAAGGTTCAATCCATCTCAAACAAGAATAAAAGAGCTTAACTTACCTGATGAATGCTTCAAAACTTCGAAAATCCTTAACCCTAGCTTTCCTCCTTTTCTCTTCTCCTTCCTCTCTTCCAACGATACTCTCTTCTCTTCCTCTCTTCTTTCTATTTTCTTTTCTTTCTTTACCTCTTCTTTTAACTCCTTAAGCCTACAAGAAGATACAAAGACTAAAATGCCCTCCTTTGCTTAGCCTTAAACATCCTAACTCAAGTGCCTTGCCCATTTTGCCCTTAAACATTTTTACTCTTTCATAAACACTTATTCCATACTAAACTCAAATAAATTCTTAATTTTCCTCTAACACCTCCAATAAATTCAACTATGCAACAAATAACACAATCAAATTTATTCATACTTAATAACATCAAGAAAAATAATTTGGGGCCCAACAAGTCGCATGAGTTTGATTCCTTATGCTTTGGCTATAGGATCAATCATGTAAGCTATGTTATGTACTAAACCCAATGTATCATATAGTTTAAGTGTTACGAGCAGATATTAGTCGGACCCTAGTGAGGGTCATTGGGTGGCTGTTAAGAATATCCTTAAGTACTTGAGAAGAACTAAAGATGTATTCTTGGTATATGGAGAAGGTCAACTTCTGGTAAGTGGGTGTACTGATGCCAGCTTCCAATCTAATAGGGATGACTCCAGATCCCAATTTGGATATGTATTCACACTGAATGGTGGTGCAGTCAGTTAGAAAGTTCCAAACAAGAGATGACCATTGAATTGACAACAGAGGCGGAGTACGTTGCAGCTTTAAAAGCGACAAAGGAATCGGTTTTGATCAAGAAGTTCATCATAAAACTTGGTGTGGTTCTGAGCATCACTGACCTAGTTCAGTTGCACTATGACAACAACGGGACTATAGCGTAGGCGAAGGAATTGAGGTCTCATCACCATTTGATTAGAGAGATCATTAGTAGAAATGATGTTAAGATAGAGAGAGTTCCTACTGATCAGAATATAGTTCATACGTTGACTAAGCCTATTTCCCAAAAGAGCATTATGTCGCGTGTACACGTCCATGGTATTAGATATCAAGGTAATTGGCTTTAGTGTAAGTGGAAGTTTGTTAGATAAGTGCTCTAAAGGCAATCACCTTTAGCACTTATTGTACATATCATTTTATGATTAATAAAGGCATTTTTCATTATTTCGAAGTCCATATGTTTATAGATTTGATGTTGATTTTAAATTGATTTAATGAAGTCCTTGATACAAAACATAACATGGAGGAAATCATAATGAGATCATCATAATTAGATTTGTATCATATGTAATGATGTTAGTATTTAAACTTTCCCTAGTCATAGGATTAGTGAGATGGGATATCATTAATCCAGATAGACTAACACATGTTATACTCCTTGATTAGATCAAATAGTAGATCTCGTAAGCTATAGACATGAGTTATTTAGAGTTAACATGTGGATGCTTACCAAGGGGTAGTAAGTACATTAGATTGACCTACTATGAGACAATCATAAGGATATTCTATTCCAGTTTTAATGATATTCTCATCGTAGCAATGGTACAAGTATCCTTTGACTTGAGGTGCTCAAAGATATCTCAGATACTAATCCTGTGCTTTGATTCCATTCATTGGTGCCTTTCAGGGGTTACTTATAAGGTGGTGATTAGGTACAATTTGAGGTATTCGAAAGTAATTAAGTAGCCGATAAAAGATTCACTACTCTTGATAGAAGGAGATGATACCCACAGCCTCTTATCGGGGTCATTACTTGAGAGCCTCTGGCTAGAGCAGATAGATGTCATAAAGAGTCTTCAATGATATATAGAGTAATGAGATCCTCAAGACAAGATCTAATAACACTTGGACTAGATGTGAAGTAATCAATCTAGTGAAAGTCGACACTTTGACCATACTCTAAACCAAGGGGGTATAGATGTGAAAGGACAAATTACATGGAAACATTGCATTGGAAGGGTTCATAGTCAAACCACTAACTTTCTAGTCAATTGGGGGTCATGACGTGCTGCTAGATACTGCTATTGACTTACTTGAATTAAGTATTAATTCACGTGGCCAACATAACCTAGAACCTAATAGGTCATACACATAGGAGATCTAAAGGACAAGTAAAATGGTCTTGAATAGTGATTCAAGAGAGGGTGTTTTGGGATTGTATCATGATGTGAT
Organism: Erythroxylum novogranatense; assembly: GCA_029891385.1. Classification (NCBI taxonomy): domain Eukaryota; kingdom Viridiplantae; phylum Streptophyta; class Magnoliopsida; order Malpighiales; family Erythroxylaceae; genus Erythroxylum; species Erythroxylum novogranatense. The sequence goes on from JAIWQS010000229.1 coordinate 161,614, forward strand.
CGTGGTAGAAAACATTGCATGGAATGGATTAGAAATAAGTGTTGTTGGCTTCCAATAATGCATATTATTCATGGTCATTAACTTTCCATAACTTCCATTATTGCATGTTATTCATAGTTATAATTTTCCATAACTTCCATTAATGCACGATATTCATGACCATTAACTTCCCATAACTTTCCATTAGTGATGGGGGTTATAAAAGGCCAAATGGTACAAAAAATTAAGATGATTTTCATACATCTTGTGTAAGACACAAGAAAAGAAAAAGAAAGGTTCTTTTTCGTACACACACTTTTTTCTCTCTAACTCTCTTGAGAATTTTTATCTTTGCTAGCACAAAGAAAGAATTCTAGCCATCTCTTAGTGAGGTTTTATTCTTCTATCTTCATGTGGATTTTCATTAAAGATGGTCTACGTTGATCATTGTAGTTTACAATAACCCAATGTGGAGAAGATTAAAGAATGAAGGTATGTAAACATCTTACATTTCATGTTTTTGTTTTTTCTATATCTATATGCATGAGTAGATCTCATTTTTTAGGTTTTGTTTTATTTCCATTACGTATATTTGATATATATTATGTATAAGATGCATGATCAAAACCTAACAAGATGAACACAAATTGAGTATTTAAATACAACAATAGGGTTAAAAAGAAATTGAATTGCATAAGAAAATATAAGATGATTCAATCCTATCAGTCTACATTAGCCTCTCCTACTATAACATCTTTTTAATATTTGAAGCATTTATAAAGCAATGAAGAAACTACACCATTTGCATATGTCCAGGTACATCCTAGGAGCATGTTATAAGTTGTTATTGCATCCACGATATAGAATATGATTTAGATTGCATATCTTTTATAAGAAGGTTGAACTTGATTTTCCATATGGAAAAATTTCCCCTTGTTTTTATAGAACCATCATCAACTATAATATGACTTACCTTTTCCTCTCAAGTTATTCAATAAACAAAGAGTGGGTTAATGTGTAACTTGGAACCCAATAAGAGATCCTTATTAGAGAAGCAAATTCATTGGGAATGATTCTTGCTATTCCCTTATAATTATGATCCCTAAATTTGTTTATCTCATATAAACTTCACAATTTTGTTCATCCTCACCATCTTGGTTCATCCTAAACATTTATGTTTCAAGTAAAATTTTATTTTGTTCTTTAAATTTTCACATGGAATTTCTTTTTGTTATGAAATATTTCTATTTGATCTTCTTTATTAATCTTAATCTATTTAGAACCAATCGATGTTAGAGTGATTGTTCTTAAGATGCCTTTATGAATGATCAAAATCTACCATTGTTCTAAACCATCATCTTTTAAGCTTCTAACTTTAAGGAATTGAGTAGTTTTGGCTAGTTTGTTATTCCTATTCACCTCTTTATTACTTTTATGGGATTGAAGGATTTGAATTCAATCATTAAAGTCACACAAATCGATGCAGTTTCTAACCTTATATAGGTATGTAGCTTAATCCTTGAAGATAATTATTCATTTCTTTACAAACTATGATTTTTTACTTAATAACAAAACGTTTTTAAAGAGCATGATTGCTCAATTAATAATATGTGAAGTACTTTTGATAATCCACCTTATTTTCACCCTCGTTTTTTCACTTTAGGTAATTTAATGAGCTTAGTTTCAAGGAGTCTCTCTGTTATGGCACCTTATTATTTGGGAAGGTGTATTGCTTCTCTTATCTATCTTTTAAGTGTTGGACCAATGGTGGTTGACAAATTAAATGCCACTTATGTTTTGATAATAATAAAATGTATAGAATTTGTTAAGAAATTATTTAAGGTGTTTTGGACTGAAATAAATCTAGAAAGCATTATAAATCATGGTAAAATCAAGAAGGAAGTAATCTTCAACATGTTAGAGACTTAAATATGAAGATTTGGGAAGATCTGAATGAATATATCCATTGGAGTCAGAACAAGTCGACCAACATTTCACAAGTCGACTAATAAATTAAAGATCATCAGATGGGGGTTGAAACAAGTCGACTAATATGTTACAAGTCGACTACAAATCAAATGGAATAGGAACACTAGTCGACTATCATGTCACTAGTCAACTGATAGAGGAGCGAAGTTAAAGCCTGCACTAAAAATGTTAATACTAGTCGACTACAACAGCTCGACTAGTCGACTATCAGGTAGAGCTGAACAAGATGCGTCCGAATCATTCACAAATGGAAAGGAGAAAGTTAAGGAACGTCTATTAGCAATCAGGCAACGGCTAGTGGACTTCTCCAACGGCTATAATCATCTTAGAGCCTGCAAATAAATAGAGATACATCAAGGGAATTGATAATGGACGTAAAAATCAAATTATACTACTATCATTCCAAAAAATTGCTCTCATACTACTCTTAGCTTGGTCTGAATTCCATTCATTTTTGTACTGAGAGTTATTGCTTTCATTTTCTATCCTGTTGTTATTGTGAGTTGAGTGATTAGTGAAAATCACTTGTGAGGTAGGATTTGTGTCGGGAAAACAAATCGATTTTAAGGGTAGCTTGAGCCGGAAATCAAGTGGTGTTGTAAGAGTTCACACTAAACTAAAAAGTGTGCAATAAAGTGGTTTGCAAAATCCTAAGTGGGAGCTTAGGTAGAGGACGTAGGTCTTAGTACCGAACCTCTATAAAAACAGTGTTTGCTCTTCTTCTTTATTCTCTGCATTTAAATTTGTTTAATTTGTTTTTTTGTGTGGAATTAACTTCTGATTTTTTATAGAACTTTGCGAAAAGTTTTAAAGATCTATTCAACCCCCCTTCTAGATCGTTTACAATTGGTATCAGAGCAGAAGTATCCAGGGATGGCACACAATAACTTAGCAAAAAAAGGTAACACTAATAATCGTCCTCCTTTGTTTAATGGTACTAACTACTCTTCTTGGAAAAATCCTATGAAGTATCATATTATAAGCAAAGGAGTAGAATATTGGAAGATTATCATCTTCGGTCCACGAGCTCCATTGAAAGAAAATGGCGAGGTAAAAACGGAGCTAGAGTATGACGACAATGATTGGAAGCAAGCATACATAAACGCAAAAACTATGAAATTGATATATTGTGCTCTCATGGTTGAGGAAAGAAATCGAGTGAATTCATGTACGAGTGCTAAAGAAATGTGGGAAAGACTTCGTATCACTCATGAAGGAACTAACCAAGTTCAAGAGACAAAGATCAACGTGCTTCTCCATGACTATGAAATGTTTGTCATGAAGGAAGGTGAGTCTATTTACACTATGCTTGATCGTTTTGCAGAAATCATAAATGGATTAGGAAACCTTGGAAAGCATATGACGGATAACGAAAAAGTTAAAAAGATTCTTCGCTCACTACCGAAAGAATGGGACTCTCAAGTCACCGCTATTATGGAGTCTAAGGATCTCAATCATTTGGAATTCAATGCCTTGGTGGGATCTCTCATCAACTATAAGATCATTCTCAAATCAAGAGGAGGAAGAGGTAAGTTACAAAAATCAATTGCTTTAAAAGCTAATGCTTCTTCTCTTGATGAAAGTGACGAAGAAATAGATGAAGAAGAAGAAGACAAAATAACAATGTATGCCAGAAATTTGAGAAAGTTCAAAGGACTACTCAAAAATAGGAGGAAAGAATTAAGTGGTGGAAGAAATGGAGAAAGAAAGAAGTACACAATGGAAAGAAGATCTAAGGGCTATGAAGAAAAGAAGAGCAATGAAGAATGTTAGAAATGTGGAAAAAGAGGACATCATGCTAGAGAATGCAAAAGCTCATCTTTCACTTAAAATTTCCAGAAAAATGTCAAGTATGACAAAGGGAAAAAGAAAGCTAACCTAGTAGCCACTTGAAGTGATGATGAAGAAGCATACCAAAGTAATGATGAAAACAACTTAGCGCTTATGGAAAATAGCTCCTCAACAAGTGATGATGAACATGAGATAACTTTCATTGATCAAGATCTTAGAGATTCTTTTAATGCTTTACAAATCGATTTTGAAGAAGCTATTGAGATCAACAAGAAATTGAGAAAGAAAATAAGAGAACTAGTTGCTGAAAATAGTGTTTTACATGATACTATTGATGATTTAGATTGTCCTAATGAAGATCATTCTACATGCCTTGTTAAAAAAGAAAATCTTACTTGTGAGCTTGATAGACTTAGAAAGGAGTTTTCTTATGTGGTTGGAAAATTTGTTGATGGAAATGAAAAGTTTGAAAAGATGTTGTCTTTACAAAGATATTCAATTTCTAGACATGGTTTAGGATATGATCCATTTGATAGAGATTGTTCCTTGATTTCTAAATTCACTAAAGATGGAAAAGTTGCTAAATGTGCTAAGTGTTTGAAAGATGGTAATATAGAAATTGCATGCAAGAGTATTATGAGATGTATTAATGTTAAGAAAATCTGGGTGGAAAAAGATATCACACCTCCATATATGATTTATATGACTAACCAAAATGGACCCAAAATAGCTTGGGTACCTATAAGAAGAAAGAATGTTTCTGTTGCAGGTACAAGCAAGGAATGAAAATTCATCAAGCACATGGTACATTGATAGTGGATGTTCAAGGCATATGAGTGGAGACAAGAGCCTATTTGCAGAAATTAGACCAAAGAATCAAGGATATGTCACATTTGGAGACAACAAAAAAGGTAAAGTCATTGGTATTGGTAAAGTGGGTAAAGAACCTTTGCCTACCATTGACAATGTCTTGCTTGTTGATGGCTTAAAACATAATTTGCTAAGTGTTTCTCAATTGTGTGATATGAATTTTAATGTGACATTTGAATCATCTCATTGTATGGTTAAGAAGGATGAAAATGTTGCATTCATTGGTTTGAGACATGGTAATACGTATATTGTTGATTTGTATGATGATAGTTCTTTTAATGAAAAATGTTTGGTGACATTAGAAGAAAATGCATTTTTATGGCATAGAAAGTTGGGACATGCACCATTGCCTTTAATTTCTAAACTTTCTAAAAATGATATCGTGAGAGGTTTGCCTAAGATCAAATTTGTTAAAGATCACTTATGTGAATCTTGCTTGAAAGGCAAACATGTTAGGGAATCGTTCAAACCAAAGAAAGAAATTTGTACATCTCGCATTCTTGAACTTGTTCATATGGATTTTATTGGACCATCTAGGCATGCTAGTCTAAGTGGTAAATTATATGTTCTTGTAATTATTGACGATTTTTTCATATTTACTTGGGTGAGATTTCTTACAAATAAAAGTGATGCCTTTAACTAGTTTACTAAGTGGTGTAGGTTGGTTCAAAATGAAAAGAATTTGACAATTGTTGCAATAAGGACCGATTACGGAGGTGAATTTGAGTGTGAACCATTCGAAAGGCTTTGCAACAAATACGGAATGGAGCACAACTTCTCAACACCTAGAACACCACAACAAAACGGTGTTGTAGAAAGAAAAAATTGTTCACTTGAAGAAATGAGTAGAACTATGCTGAATGAATACAATCTTCCTAAAATATTTTGGGCGGAGGCAATCAATACCACATGCTATGTTATCAACAGGGTACATCTCAGATGAGACAAAAACAAGAAACCATACGAGTTATAGAAAGGTAAGAAACCCAACATTTCATACTTTCACCCATTAAGTTGCAAAATTTTTATTCATAATAATGGAAAGAATAACTTAGGAAAATTTGATTCAAAATCTGATGTCGGTGTATTTCTTAGTTATTCTCTAACTAGTATGGCATTTAGAGTTTATAATATTAGAACTAAGTGTGTTGAAGAAAGTATTCATGTTAAATTCGATGATATGATTTCACCCCCGAGAAAGGTTTGTTTTGATGATGATGTAGGAAATTTAGGAAATGGAGTTGAAGAAGTGGAATCCAAGATTGAAGAATTAAAGGTAAATGAGGAAGATCATGTACCAAGCACCAAAACTTGGGCAAAAGCAAAGAATCATCCTATGGAGCAAGTTATTGGCAGCTTGGATGATGGTTTGAGAACCAGCTTGGTCTGAATTCCATTCATTTTTGTACTGAGAGTTATTGCTTTCATTTTCTATCCTGTTGTTATTGTGAGTTGAGTGATTAGTGAAAATCACTTGTGAGGTAGGATTTGTGCCGGGAAAATAAATCGATTATAAGAGTAGCTTGAGCCGGAAATCAAGTGGTGTTGTAAGAGTTAACACTAAACTAAAAAGTGTGCAATAAAGTGGTTTGCAAAATCCTAAGTGGGAGCTTAGGTAAAGGACGTAGGTCTTAGCACCGAACCTCTATAAAAATAGTGTTTGCTCTTCTTCCTTATTCTCTGCATTTAAATTTGTTTAATTTGTTTTTGTGTGGAATTAACTTCCGATTTTTTGTAGAACTTTGTGAAAAGCTTTAAAGATCTATTCAACCCTCCTTCTAGATCGTTTACATTAAGAACTTTCTACCTCCTTTTTCACTAAAAGAAATAACACTTTTTTCTTTTTGTACTTGACTTTTTGAGTGAACTTTAATGGTTCCTTATTCACTTCCATTACTTGTTTAGTTTCATTTAATAAAGACATATTGCTTTGTCCATCTCCTATTTCTCTTTAATCTTATTAGGATCTTGAACTAATAACATTTTTGACTAGTTTCTTCAATATTCAAATCTATTTCATGCATATGAGTTATTAAGTCTTCAAAAATCTTAGTTCTTATGGCTAGTCTCTAATGCATGCCTTTGATGCATATTTGAAGAAAAGATTATTCTAAAATTTGATCTCTACCATTGAACCCCAAATCCCTCCATCTATCACTATAATCGACAATAGATTTATCCTTCAATTGATTTTTGTTTGTCAACTTGATCATAATTATAGTATGTTAAGTATTAAAGAAGCGATTGAAAATTCTCACTTGAGTTATTACCAACTGCTAATTGAGCTTACATCAAGGTTTGTATATTAACCAAAAGCGTTTCCTTTGTGATGGACCCCGTTTCCAGAGCCCAACAATCGTTCCGAATATCATAAGATGTGAGCGTATTCCACGAAAACCACCTTAGTCGTTATTGGTTCATCCTCTTTCTATGATACCAAACATGAAGCTCTATGTCTCTTGTTCATTTTGAAGAAAGAATCATCTCAATCGGAGCTCTACAACTCAAGATATGCTTAAAAATCCAACGTATGTTCATAACCCCGTTAGGCTCTTCCAATCGACCTCTCATTTTCTTTCAATCAAAATTTTTCAAATCAATACAAAAAGCCACAAATTTTCATGTTGAGATAGATATATGTCTTAGGAATCTATCGCTTTAAGAATCACTTCATTCGGAGGTCAGATAAGGAAGTTATGGACAAAAGAATCCAACATGTTTCTGTCCTAAATCCTTTTGTACCTCTCTTGGAGAAATTGTCATAACTTTTCCCAAAAATGTATGATTGGTTTCTTTTTCAGCCCATTTGAAAGTAGACTTCTATATCTACAACTTTTGTGAATACTACAAAGTCAGATTCTGCCTCTAAAATGGTCAAAAATTGCAATTTACGGAAGCTGACCCGTGAATGTCTGTTTAACGGACATTGTTGGGGTTAGGAGTCCCTTTTGGTAGCGAAGGTCCGTTTAACGGACACCCATGTCCGTTTAACGGACATAGAATGGCTTAGGAGCCCTTTTTCACCCAAAAAGGTCCGTTTAACGGACCTAAAGTCTGCCTAACAGACATAGGGGTTCCCAAAATCCCTCCAAAGCCTCTCCAATGCTTCCTACATCCAACCTAACATCATATTCACTCATACTCTTCCCAATTTCACTTCTTCTAATGCAATAACACTCTTAAAACATTCAATTACCAATTTGGGTGCATCAAACTCCAAAAATTCAACTCAATTTACTCATCACAAACACAAACTCTCATTATTCACCATGATTGTCATGTTTAAACTTCCTATGCAGCATCATCGCTTATAATTCCCATATCCGTCAACCCTGATACCCAAATTTTGCATACCTTATAGCGTTGGAAAGCTAAGAGGATAAGTTACAACTTTCCAGAAGACAACTCTATCTAGTTCTATCTAGATTATTGCAAAACCCTTAACCCTTATTGCAGAAAATACTTGAAGTTTATCCCAACTTCACTTCCTCTATTACACATCATTCATAACAATTCAACTACCAATTGGAATTCGTCAAACTCTCAACCTCAATTTGTTTGACTCTTCAAATCCAACTACCTCTCATCATTCACAATTCCTATGTGTCTTTTCCATAACATCTCACTGATGTTATATATATATATATATATATATCAACCATTCATGCTCAACATTCATCATCATCATCCATATACCAATTCACATTTCATTAACATCACCATTTAAGAGTTTACAAAGCTTTATTGGCATTTCAAGCCACAATACAATATTTTGCAAAATCCCGAAATACATAAGATACTTGAAAAATAGTTTCTCAAAATGCAATTACAATTTTTTTTTACACAAATTACTCCAAAACAAAACAAAACGTGAAATTTCGAAGTAATGCCTTGATTCACTTTCACTTGACCTCTTGATCATCACCTGAATAGGGGAAAGAGACTGGGGGTGAGCTTTATAGCTCGTGGATAACACGCTTATAACAAATAACAAGCAAAACCGTTTAAAAAGTTTATTCTCATTGAACATTTTGATAAACATAGTCAATCCGCATTAAATTCACAAAACTCTTATTTCTTCAAATTCTCAACCAATTCACAATATACAAATCATGTATGCATCAACTTAACAATTCACAAATGCAATGCACAACAAATGGCTTGAGGGTTTCGTGGAACAAAACGGAGAAACTGAAGTTTACACCGTGAACAAAACGAGTCCATTTTTCGGAGCTCGTGAGCCACAAGCGGGCAGTCGGGAGAAGGCTTTCGTCGACATGCACATGACTACAAAACGGTTCCTCTCTCGCCCAAACAAAGCACATAAGCAATGCTCAAAATCATTTTATCAAAATGAAATGCTTTCATACTTTTCATATTCTTTTTCTTCTTCCCATTCAAACCAAAATGCCATGACGCAATTTGATGGCATAACATTATCATATTTCACAATGCATTTTTGCATCTTCACAACAATTCAAACCCAATCCATGAAGCATATACACATAAATAAGCAAAATCTTAAAATCATTGAAAAGCAATATATGCACATTGATGAAGTAATTGAAATCATTTCATTCTTTTGATTTGGAAAAGCTTTAATAACTCATTATTCAATTATAAACATGAAATCCACCTCATTTTGCTTAGACATCCAACCTCAATGTTCCCTTCCTCTTGCTCTTGGATGGGGTTTCTCTTATTTTCCTAAAACAAACCAAAATTCACATTCAATTCCAATTCAAATGGAAATCCCCCAATTTCCACAAAATCCCTAAAACTTCAAATTCACAACAATTAAAATTAACATAAATCAATCTCAAATCTAACTTACCCATAGTCTATCTAGGTTAGAAAATCCAAAACCTATCTTAGAAACCCTAAAAATCAAATGGGTTCCTTAAATCATATTCTTCCAATCCAACACCCATTCTCTACACAAACACTTTCTCTTTCTAACTCTTTCTCTAACAAAGCAAAAAGAAGAAGATAAACTTACCTTGGCAAGATGATTCCCTTTCTTTTTCTTCTTCTTTCTTCTTCCTTCTCTCTTCTTCTTTCCCTCTTCTCTTCTTTCTCTATGACTCTCTCTCTCTTCTCTTCTCTCAATTTCGTGCTTCCCTCTTCTTAAACATAAGACCACACCTTTTATTTACAATCTTGCCATTAATGAGTGAAGAATGTCCAATTTACCCTTACATGTAAGCCTTGTAACTTAAAAGCTTAAGTGGTCTTCCCAAAAAGCCCCCATACATATATTCTCTTGCTACTTAATTCAACCAATCCATATCTTAAAATCCTACTAACATTAACACAATAATTAACTCCAAATAAAATAATTAATGTAGCAAGACCTCACAATTATTCCAAATCATGCTTAACTCCTTCCAAAAAATCAAGACCTTTTTCTAATCATGAAATTGAAGGAATTTGATAGCACTTCCTTCTAGAAAAATGTTCCTCATTGTCTCAATTTTTCAATGACACCAAAATCATTCAATTGGGTTTAGAAATCCGAAAGTTATATCCCATACATTTCCAAACTACTCTTATACTGAAACAATATTCTGTACTCAATTCCCATACAAAATTGAAATTCTTCAAGAGCAAATTAGAACTCGATTTCATCAGATAAGATCTAGCCCTATTTCTCTAGTTTAATCCAAATCAAGAATCGTCTCATTTGGATAACTAAAGAAAAAGTTATGGCGGATACATCAAGGCATACTCAGTGAACATGGTTGAACTACATTTTCAGCTTTTAACTTCCAGCGTTTCACATATAACAGTTCTAACTTCTAAAAAGTTTGGGGTCCAACACTTTGAGTGAATGAATAAACTGATTTACCATCAAATCACCATTAGTGCCAATATTGTTACATGTCTTAATAAAGTGAGCAGAATATTGCCTTGAGTTCTCTTTCTAATTAAATTATTGAATCTTTGGTGATTGGTAACTTAAGGGCATCTTCAAATTATCAATGTTTCTATAATATGGATTAGCTTACATATAATAAAATTGAACATAAACTTTTATTTGGTCTTTAACTACATCCTTTATAAGTTCTTAAAGTTATAGTGCATAAGTAACCTCTTCTATAATAGTAACAACTTAGCTAGGTTCTTGCAATATTTTAGCTTTTCTAAGTCTCCACGTAGCTTTTGTGGTGATTGATTGATATATGCTTAATTAATTATACATTTATTCCACATCACTTAGTGTTTAATGAGATGAAATGCTTAAGACACTCAGTTTAGTTCATATTTGATTTTAGGTACAATTAGGAAGTAGAAGAACTAAAGTAAGCCAAAAGTGTAATATCTGAATCGTCTTCTTAAGGTTTACACTCACTTGTCTTCGTGGATCAAGAAGAAGAATGATTAGAGCAAAGGGAGATAAGAAAATGTATGAAGATGATGAATATATGTTAAAAACACAAAGAAGAAGAATGCAGGAAGTGACTTACGACTCGCATCAATTTTTCATAATCGTGGGACAACTCTCATGCCCATAACGCAACTTGCATGGGCTTGACACTTTATGTGACGCCCATGCAAGGTGTCTCACGGCCGTGACACTCACACTCATGGCGGTGAGAAGTGACCAACTCACCTGAACCCTAAGTTTTTAGTATACAAACATCATTTTTGTGAATGTAGAAGAGATGTTTCATTGGGGTTTTCGTTTTGAGGGTGTGAGCTCTTAGTTTTGAAGAAGAAAAGGGGAAAAGCTCTATTCCTTTGGAGACCCATGGAGGGCTAGCTTCTTGATGCTGGTTCGAAGGTGATCTCGATGTCGAAGAACCCAGTTAAGCATTTCTCTCATTGTTTGTTGTTTTTTCTCTTAGGGATGATTATGTTATCCCATGTTTAATGTTTGAGTGTTGTGTAAGAATGATTGAATGCTCTATTTGATTTTTTTTATGTAAGAACCCATTGCTAGAATCTTTAATGTAATATGTAATTGTTGTTTTAATATTCATTTATGTAACTAATGGTTTGTAATTTTAGGGATAACATAACATAGGTTAAATAAACTGAGCTTGTGTGGTTGTTTCTCGATTAATCTGCTTTCCTAACTAGTAATACGGTTGTCCAATTAAATCTGAGAGCTTTTCAAGCTTTTTGATAGCTAGGTTTAATTAACGAGCTCTTCTTGATTAAATACGACCTAAGGGAAAGCCAGGGTTAACAGAGCTTATTGTTAGCCTATGATTAATAGTTGTTAGAAGAGATAAAATAACAATAATTCAATGAAGTTTATTTAATTGAGTGTAGATCAAGATAGAAACGATGGTTAAGTCCCTAAGGAATTCATCACTTTCATCATTTTTTTAATTTTCTCTTGAATTTGTTTTTCTTTTCATAAAAAAGCTTTACATTGATCTAACTGAGCACTAGTTTGAGGGTCATTTACCTCATTTTCTCCTTTCGTTGCAACTTATTTATGACATAAGCCGTTTGGTTGCCTTTCTCCTTAATCAACGTCACTAAATCTTCTAAGATTTTTATTATGTTTGTGACTTGTTCTTCCAAGGATGCAATCCTTATCATCATAACCACTTTGAAAGTCATAGTAATAATTTTACAAAAGCATTAGTCCCGTTGAGGAGATCTAAACATCACAATTTTTTTCAAAAGAGTTACTTTGAAGTGTCAGCTTTCGACCATGCTTATTTGGGACCTTAAAGATGATAAGCCATAATACAGCTAAATAAGTTGTTGTAGGCATTAATATTATTAGAATAGTCAGAATGGGCTTGATCATTATGTAAAATTTTGCCACAGGTTTTTGTTTTCTATTGAATCTAAGTGTGGAATTGAGATTGAAGATGATGTTTGAGCTTTCTCCAAACTTCTCAACATCTTTGTGGTTATAAGATTATTTGAAGAAGTCTTTAAATGCTAAACTTTGAAACTTCTTAAAGTGAAAGAAAGAGATAAGACATGAGACATGAGACATGAGACATGAAAGTGTCTCACTTGTCCGTGCTAAAAATTTATAGACATAAAATTTCTAAATTGCAAAACATGTCTTACAAATTTAATTTAATCATGATTGTAATGAAGTGGTCTTTGGTCTTAATGAATCCTCTAATCTAATCCTTTGGTCTTAGTGTTCTACAAACGGTCTTTAAAGATCATTTAACTTGTAGTAACATGAATGATGATAAGCTAAGTCTTTTTGTAGACTTGATGAAGTTCAAGGTATCATAAATTTTGGAAGCATGTGTGTAACATCCCCTCTCCTATAGGAAGGGTATTTTGGTAATTAGGTTGGGTTCGGGATATGTAATTATATCTCGGCATACGCATACAAAGATATAGCCTCTATAATTATCGATTGGTTGCACATGCACGTAGTATACATGCATTCATGTCATTTTCCCATTAGGTTGAAATTGAACTCTTGTGTGAAATTAATGGGGTAATTGAGTTTGGAAAATTATTTGACTGTGCCATAAATCGTTTTACATTTTAGGGATTTTAGGAATTTTTCTGGATTTTTCCGGAGACAATTCTTGGACCGGTAAAATCGCCAAGTGGCGAATCGGTCAATTCTCGGTAGCAGAAATCGCTACCCAGTGGCACAGTAATAGTGGGTATATTATTTTGGGACTGAAAGTAGGGTCATTTGAGTTTAATGGAGTAAAATTTTGGATGGATTATTAAATGACTATTTTGACTTTTCAAATACAAAGTAACCAATGGTATTTTGCCATTTATAAAGTGACAATAAATGCTTCTTCATCATTGTTCTCGGATGAGTGTGTTTAAAGGATGAAGAGATAAATTGTTTAGACTTTTCTATAGCCATCCAAACACAAAACTTCACTCTTCTTGAAAACCATCGATTTTTGCTTTCCTTTTCTCCATTTTCTCCATAGCTTTAAGCTCATTTCTTTGGTCTCATCAAAGCTAGATGATGAGTATGGTATATACTTGAGAAGGAAAAGGTGGTAGCTTGGTATAAAGGTTAGAAGATAAAAGTTGGAAGTAGAAGCTTTGAAGGAGAATTGTGTTAGGTAAGTTTCATTTAAGTATTTGAGTTTAATGATGTCTTTCATATGGATTAAATGCCATGATAGTGTGGGTAGTTAATAAATGGGTTTAAAGCATGTATTAGGTTTAGGTAGGCATTAAAGTGATGGTTATTATGATTTGATGAAAAGGATGAGGCTAGTGAAGATGCATTGAAGTTAACGTTATAGTTTGATGTTTGGATTGAATAGGGATAATTAATTGAGTATTTGAATTGAGGAATTTAGTGCTGCCAATTTTTCAGTGTTAGCCCTAATATATGTATGATGGTATTAATATTTAATTTGTATTTATTTTGATGTTTAGTGATGTGAAAAGATATTGGAAGTGTTTGAACTAAGGTTAACATTGAATCTGGAAAATGAGATTTGTAATAGATGTTACTGTTTTATTCATAACTTATTGTGTAGAAATGAAAATGAGGTAAGGTTAGTGGCCACTGAAACTTTGGGATGTTGGCTTTAATTTAGTGTGAAATAGGTGTTGTTGAATTTCAATGATAGAGGGGTGAAATTTTGCATGGAAAGTTACTGTTCCATTGCCTGTGAACAGTAACCGCAACCATGACATCTGAGTTTTGTTGATTTGTATGAATTTATTGAGATGGAATTAGGGAAAATGGTCTTCATGGAAGTTGTAGTATATTTGATTATCTTTCCATTGCTACTGATATTGCTATTTTTGTAATTGTGTGTTGGGAGATATGAATTGATTACTAATGGCTGGTTTTGAGCATTTTGGATGAAACCTAGCTTAAGTGTGATTTTGTGAGTTTACTGATTTGAGGTAATTTTAACATTTTATGTGGACTGAATTGGTGTGAGTGAGCTTCTGAAAAGTTGTAGAGGAAGAGATTACATTGAACTTGACATATGGTTTGTAATTTTTAGAAGTCAGAGTTGGGAGTTATTATTTTTCAAAAGTGAACCCTACATTAGGTTATGAGTGGCTGAGCATAACAGAAACTTCCTTAACAGTTTTCAAATGGTTAGAGATCGAATTGGATGATGAGTGCTTCATGAAAAATTACGTGTAAGATGTTATCTTTACAGGGATATAAAGTTCTGAATTTATTGACTTGTATAATGGAAGTTATGCTTCTTGTAAGATTACTGCCCAAAGTGAAGGAGTTCAGGGACAGTAACATTAGATGAATTAATTGACTTGGTTTGCAATAGAATTTGATTTTGGGTTGTTCATGAAAGTTGTAGAAGACATTGTGAACTTGTTGAACATATTTTTGTGGTAATTTATTACTGAAGAATCAGTGAGTTATGAAATTGTAAATGTACTGCCCTGTGTTGAGGGAAATTGTGAAGGCAGAAGGTTTGATGGGTTATTTGACACCCTTAGGGTTGGAATTGATTTTTATGGTCTTCTAGAGAATTGTAGAGCTTTTCATAAGCTTTCCAATGAGGTATAGTGGGTATTTTTCTGATTTGTGTGCTAAAAGTTAGAGTAGTTGAAAAGTAGGATTGAAATCTGAAAAAAAGGAAAAGGGCAAGGCAGGAGGTGACTCGCCGTCTCGCGAGGGCGACATATCGCCTCGCGAGGGCGAGATAATCGGGCCGGTCGCGAGGGCGACGCCTCGCCTCGATTTAAACGAGGTGATTCAGTCTCGCGAGGCGAAGTCACGCCGAGGGCGAGATTGAAGGAGGCAGGTCGCGAGGCGACGCCGCCTCGCCCACACAAGAAGGTGAAATCGCCTCGCGAGGGCGGCCTCGCCTCATGAGGCACGCGATGGAAATGTTTATTTATTTTATTTTTAAAATTTTATTTGGTATTAAATGGTACAATTGTTCTTTTGTCAATTTCTTTCCGTCTGACGTCCGATTGACCCGATTCCGAGGCATCGGATTCGTTGAATATTTAATTTCATATTATGAGAAAACGGAATTTTAGGCGGAATTTGACGTAGCCCTATCGATTGGAACTTGTAAACACTGCTTTATTTAATTGGGGACCTATAGAGGTCCGAATTGCGCACCGTCAGCTTATGGATTTCTAATTTTCATAGAATTTTATTATGGGAAATATTGGATTAGGGCCGGATTTCCATGAACATGCATTATATACATTTTCTGATTTCATGTGCATTGTTTAATCATTTACACCAATGGTAATAGTTATTCATTTAATTTGTTATAGAGGCTCCAGTGGACCATCGTTCCACGTGAATTGGCGAGACTTCCGGCGTTAGCGTGGAAGTTATTAGGTGAGTAACCTAGTTGGTTATTCCAATCTATGTGTTAACTGTGAATTGATTGCCTACGGGAATACATAAATTATTGTCAGGACTGATTGCCTACGGGATTACATGAATTATAACGTGATTGATTGTTCTACGGAATTATGTGGTATTATCGATCGTGAATTTACATGAGGTAATCGTTTAATTGAATTGAATATTGATCGTGAAATACCATGTTTATCGTTCAGGAAACATGTGCATTCATGCACAAATACATCACATCGTTAAAAGGAAAATTGTGAACCGAGGCGCCATCAGATCAACCGAGCCTAGAGCTCGATATCTTCGAACCGAGCTCGAGCTCGACGGAGATAATTCTCCCAGACGCGTCTATACCGATCATCGTTATGCGCTTTCGGTCACATCATTGAAATGAATCGGAAAAGAGTCACATGTGCATTGACATCGGATTCTATATCGACAATATTTTAATCGGGTGTATATTTATCAGACAGACTGTAATTATTCTCGTGATCAGTATTCATGTTGTGTTTTGTATAATTATCGCGGTATACTGTTTCATGCTTATATGATGCATGAATTGGGAGAACCATCGATGATGGTTTTCATTGAGTTCGCAAACTCACCCAAAATTGCAACTTATTTTTCGTGCCTAGCATGAGCAGATAGCTCCTCAGACTGTAGAGCCAGACATGTGGATTGGCGAGAAAAGCAATGGCTCAAAGGTCGGTCACTGGGCTTTCTTTTCGAGACCGATAGTTAGATCTCGTTATTGTACAAGACAAGATGTGAAACATGTGTAACTTAAAAAGTACCGACAACAGTGAATTATTAAGTTTTGAATGAATGAAATGGAATCTAGTTTGGTTTTAAAAAGTAGCCGCTTATTATTCTTGTCTTACGATTGTGATGCCATGAGGAGTGTAGTAGTTGTTGTCGGTAGTGGTCTCTTGTCGTAGGATATGTATCGGAATGACCTACGGGCGTTCTGGTGGATACCCTATGGTAAGGGGGCGCTACATTTGGATTTCAATCTTAATTTCCATCCACTCTAACGGCAGCAGCCCTCAACTCAATGAATGTACCCATGTCCGACCAAGCCAACCTGGTACGGATCTCAGTGTTGAGGCCATTTAATTCCATGTAAATACACCATTTAAACTCAAATACTTAAATGAAACTTACCTAACACAATTCTCCTTCAAAGCTTCTACTTCCAACTTTTATCTTCTAACCTTTATACCAAGCTACCACCTTTTCCTTCTCAAGTATATACCATACTCATCATCTAGCTTTGATGAGACCAAAGAAATGAGCTTAAAGCTATGGAGAAAAATGGAGAAAAGGAAAGCAAAAATCGATGGTTTTCAAGAAGAGTGAAGTTTTGTGTTTCGGATGGCTATAGAAAAGTCTAAACAATTTATCTCTTCATCCTTTAAACACATGGTTTGGCATCTTTTGGGAATAGTAACAAGATATGTATGAATCAGATGGAACTGTTGAAACTGATCAGAATTTTTGTTTTGTTTTAGGTCTTGATCTTAGGTGATCAGTTGAGCGGTCGGTGACCGAGGATCCGTGGGAGCAAGTAGGAGTATATCTCATCGTAGACGAGTAAAGGTTAGAGGTGGGATCGGTTCAGGTCTGCATTAGTGTCTTAGTAAACCGTATTCGCAATCATCGTATAACAAGGCATTGTATTTTCTTGAGCCCTTGTGGTATTAATGTTTCTTGCGCATTAATCGATTGTAATTATGGTGGATGATGTAATAACTGAAATGGGATTCTATTGAATACGGATTTTAATTACTTCTTACCGTGTTTGCCACGTAATAAAATTCTATGAAAATTAGAAATCCATAAAGCGCCGACGGTGCGCAATTCGGACCTCTATAGGTCCCCAATTAAATAAAACAGTGTTTACAAGTTCCGCTAAGGGGCTACGCCAAATTCCGCCTAAAATTCCCGTTTCTCATAATATGAAATTAAATATTCAACGAATCCGATGCCTCCGAATCGGTCAATCGGACGTCGGACGGAAAGAAATTGACAAAGAACAATTGTACCATTTAATACCAAATAAAATTTAAAAAAATAAATAAATAAACATTTCCATATCGCTCGCCTCATGGGCGAGACGCCGCCCGCGAGGCGATTTCACCCATCGTGTCGAGGGCGAGGCGTCGCCTCGCGACTCGCCTCCTTCAATCTCGCCTCATGAGACTGAATCACCTCGTTTGTCATGAGGGCGAGGCGTCTCGCGATCGGCCGATTATCTCGCCGCGAGGCGATATGTCGCCTCGCGAGACGGCGAGTCACCTCCTGCCTTGCCTTTTCCTTTTTTCAGATTTCAATCCTACTTTTCAACTACTCTAACTTTTAGCACACAAATCAGAAAAATACCCACTATACCTCATTGGAAAGCTTATGAAAAGCTCTACAATTCTCTAGAAGACCATAAAATCAATTCCAACCCTAAGGGTGTCAAATAACCCATCAAACCTTCTGCCTTCACAATTTCCCTCAACACAGGGCAGTACATTTACAATTTCATAACTCACTGATTCTTCAGTAATAAATTACCACAAAAATATGTTCAACAAGTTCACAATGTCTTCTACAACTTTCATGAACAACCCAAAATCAAATTCTATTGCAAACCAAGTCAATTAATTCATCTAATGTTACTGTCCCTGAACTCCTTCACTTTGGGCAGTAATCTTACAAGAAGCATAACTTCCATTATACAAGTCAATAAATTCAGAACTTTATATCCCTGTAAAGATAACATCTTACACGTAATTTTTCATGAAGCACTCATCATCCAATTCGATCTCTAACCATTTGAAAACTGTTAAGGAAGTTTCTGTTATGCTCAGCCACTCATAACCTAATGTAGGGTTCACTTTTGAAAAATAATAACTCCCAACTCTGACTTCTAAAAATTACAAACCATATGTCAAGTTCAAGGTAATCTCTTCCTCTACAACTTTTCAGAAGCTCACTCACACCAATTCAGTCCACATAAAATGTTAAAATTACCTCAAATCAGTAAACTCACAAAATCACACTTAAGCTAGGTTTCATCCAAAATGCTCAAAACCATCCATTAGTAATCAATTCATATCTCCCAACACACAATTCCAAAAATAGCAAGATCAGTAGCAATGGAAAGATAATCAAATATACTACAACTTCCATGAAGACCATTTTCCCTAATTCCATCTCCATAAATTCATACAAATCAACAAAACTCAGATGTCATGGTTGCGGTTACTGTTCACAGGCAATGGAACAGTAACTTTCCATGCAAAATTTCACCCCTCTATCATTGAAATTCAACAACACCTATTTCACACTAAATTAAATCCAACATCCCAAAGTTTCAGTGGCCACTAACCTTACCTCATTTGCATTTCTACACAATAAGTTATGAATAAAACAGTAACATCTATTACAAATCTCATTTTCCAGATTCAATGTTAACCTTAGTTCAAACACTTCCAATATCTTTTTCACATCACTAAATATCAAAATAAATACAAATTAAATATTAATACCATCATACATATATTAGGGCTAACACTGAAAAATTGGCAGCACTAAATTCCTCAATTCAAATACTCAATTAATTATCCCTATTCAATCCAAACATCAAACTATAACGTTAACTTCAATGCATCTTCACCTAGCCTCATCCCTTTTTCATCAAATCATAATAACCATCACTTTAATGCCTACCTAAACCTAATACATGCTTTAAACCCATTTATTAACTACCCCACACTATCATGGCATTTAATCCATATGAAAGACATCATTAAACTCAAATACTTAAATGAAACTTACCTAACACAATTCTCCTTCAAAGCTTCTACTTCCAACTTTTATCTTCTAACCTTTATACCAAGCTACCACCTTTTCCTTCTCAAGTATATACCATACTCATCATCTAGCTTTGATGAGACCAAAGAAATGAGCTTAAAGCTATGGAGAAAAATGGAGAAAAGGAAAGCAAAAATCGATGGTTTTCAAGAAGAGTGAAGTTTTGTGTTTCGGATGGCTATAGAAAAGTCTAAACAATTTATCTCTTCATCCTTTAAACACACTCATCCGAGAACAATGATGAAGAAGCATTTATTGTCACTTTATAAATGGCAAAATACCATTGGTTACTTTGTATTTGAAAAGTCAAAATAGTCATTTAATAATCCAGTCCAAAATTTTACTCCATTAAACTCAAATGACCCTACTTTCAGTCCCAAAATAATATACCCACTATTACTGTGCCACTGGGTAGCGATTTCTGCTACCGAGAATTGACCGATTCGCCACTTGGCGATTTTTACGGCCCAGAATTGTCTCCTAAAAATCCAGAAAAATTCCTAAAATCCTAAAATGTAAAACGATTTATGGCACATATCCAAATAATTTTCCAAACTCAATTACCCCATTAATTTCACACAAGAGTTCAATTTCAACCCTGTTTTAAAATGACATGAATGCATGTATACTACGTATGTGCAACCAATCAAGAATTATAGAGGCTATATGTCAGATGCGATGCCGAGATATAATTACATATTCAACCCAACCTAATTACCAAAATACCTTCCTATAGGAGAGGGATGTTACATATTCTCCCTCCTAACAAAAATTTCGTCCTCGAAATTCTTACCTGCTTGATCGAAAAGGTGAGGATACGTCTCCTCATATGCTCCTCGGTCTCCCTGTAGCCTCCTCGGTCGAATGGTTCCGCCAGAGAACCTTCACCAATGGAATACTCTTATTCCTCAATTGTTTCACCCGAGACCCGATAACTGGATCGGCCTCCACATAACTCGACATCGAGACCTCAATCTCCGAGCCAGATCACATGTGTCGGATCCGACCGATATCTCATGGAGCATACTCACATGGAAGACGCCATGTAATCGAGACATCTCACTTCAGTAAAGCTAGCAGTAGCCAAAGGTCTGGCCATTGGGCTTTCTTTTCGAGACCGATAGTTAGATCCGTTATTGTACAAGACAAGAGATGTGAAACATGTGTAACTTAAAAAGTACCGACAGTGAATTATTAAGTTTTGAATGAATGAAATGGAATCTAGTTTGGTTTTAAAAGTAGCCGTTTCTTATTACCGCCTTACGATTGTGATGCCATGAGGAGTGTAGTAGTTGTTGTTGAGTGGTCTCTCGTCGTAGGATATGTATCGGAATGACCTACGGCTGCTCAAAGTGGATACCCTATGGTAAGGGGCGCTACAATGTGTGTAGTCATAATAAAGTTTTGGATACTTAACTTAAATCTTGCTTTACAATGAATTATTTATAAGGATTAGAAGTGTTAATTTAAATGTCACATCTCATTTGTAATTAGTTGTTTGATTTTTTATTTTAAAATCATCCTTAATTTGTTATATATAGATTACGCCACATAGTGACTTTAAATTAGGTATTGTCAAAATAAAATAAAAAATTACCTTCTTGTAACAACTTGTAGTTTACTAAATAATTTCGCAAGAAATAAAATTGAAGTGAAAGGCCTTATTGAGCAATCAACATATTGCATTAATCGTTAATTGATTCTATCAACAATTAGTTGACAGCAGATTAATATTAATGATTTGACCAAATGAACGATATTAGTTGTTTATTTAAAGATGTTTGGTAAAATTAACTGCTTAATATTAATTGTTTATGAGTAAAATGACTTATAAAAGTATGACTTTAAAAGGATCTATAAGGACATGAGCATTATATTGGGCATTTTCGATTTGTCCGTGTAATTTACTTGATCTTTTCAGTTGTCTTTATGTTTACTTTCAAAGTTAAAGGAAAAATGTAATAATGAAATGATAACTATATGTATTCTGACTTAAAATTGATATTAATTTAACTTTAAAAATATTAAATTAAACAATAAACTTACTATTTTTATATCTATCTCGATCTTTATTTCCATCTACCTCTATTTTTATCTCTATCATTTTGAGTAATTTGTAATAATTTTAGATATAATAGTCTTTTAGTTCTTTAATTTTTCAACCGCTGGAAGAACGTTTTCAAAATCAACGAATTGCATTCAATTCACCAATCTAATTAACTGATCACTAAACATAATTGTCAATAATTTAACATAATCAAATAACTAAAATCTTTCCATCTACCAAAAATTGCTGATAATCTATTTACAATATAAGGCATAAGATGACATCCAATACTCGGAAGGAAATCAAAGCTCAAATAAGCATTGGACTCAGGCTCATCCTGTGGGTCCGTCCATGTAAGGCTGTGAGGAAATCCCATTTGGCGGCGCCCTGTTCACTTGTTCCTCCTCCCTTTCTCCGCTTAAACCCAACAAAGCCAGATCACAGCGACATTTGCCCAGAAAGAAGAGATCCAAACATGATCTCGCCAGTTGCTTGCGCTCATGCACCGTGTTTTCTGTTTCAACGCGGCACAAACCGAGCTCTGAAATTTTTCAACTGTCAGTTTCTTTCTTCCAATTCAGTTTTGAGGCTATCTCTGCAATCCAGCTTGCTCGTGAACAAAACCCAATATGGGAATTCTCGCTCCGTTCCCATAGTTCGTGCCTCGCAGTCTAACTTTTTCAAAGGTTGCCCTTCACTGGCTTCTCTTAGTTCCCTTAACTGTTCTTGACTAACATTTGTTTCTCTCTTTATATATTGGTTGTAGAAATGTCTTTGCTCGGCCTGAAAATTCAATTGTTACTGGAATGTATCTGTGTACTACATTTTATTTTTAGGCTTGTGTAATGATTATGGTTATCCGACTTTTTATAATTTCACACCCTTTTTTTTTCCACCTGAAAGTCTAGTTGGCCAGCATATAGGTACTCATTGCTGCACCAACTTGTTAAAGATCTTTTTCTCTAAAATTTTTGCTGTCACAGTTAATCGATTCCTTTACCTGTTAATTTATTTGATCTTCAGAAATGGGCGACTGTTCATAAAGGATTGGATACCAGTTATTTTCTCATGTTAAGTTTACACTTACTCTGGCTACGTGGTTTGACTTAGAAGCTTATGATTTGTAAGAGGTTAAATGTAGGGATCATTCTTTCTTATATGGTTCTGTTAACTAAAGCAAATTGAATAAAGATTTGATGTTCTGATTTCTGCTAATTGCTGTTCTGATTGTACGAAATAGTTATTCAGAATGTATGGAAAATTGCGGGAGATGGCATCGAAGCGGGAACTAACCTTGTGCCTGTATGTTCAGAATATTTCCCTTCCAAAAGTTGCCCTTTTGATGCTCTTCTGAAAAACGGTCCAATTTTAGTTTTCCTGTGTTTTTAATTGTAGTTGCAGCTTAGTCCAATCTTTGTTATGTTTGATTCTTAACTTCCAGGATTCCGTACCAAGACCTATAGCTAGGATCTCTGTTACTGTCGTTGCCTCGGCCATTTCACTCTTTGTGCTGAAGTCATTCCTGTCCACAGCTTTCTTTGTGCTGGTATGTTGGCTGTTTCCTTTCTATTGTCAATTTTTTGTATGAATACTATCTAAAGCAATTATGAGAAGATGTTGAAGGTAAAAGTGGAGTTGGAAGAAAAATTTCGAAACTTTCTTTTGCAGCCAACATGCAGTTGTCATGTGTGTGTGCCTTCATACATGTCCTAGTGCAAAAGCACACAAGGCAGTTTTCTTTGCAGTTGACGGTCGAGATACTTGGCAAACTAGTGATT
Source organism: Erythroxylum novogranatense (assembly GCA_029891385.1). Taxonomy (NCBI): domain Eukaryota; kingdom Viridiplantae; phylum Streptophyta; class Magnoliopsida; order Malpighiales; family Erythroxylaceae; genus Erythroxylum; species Erythroxylum novogranatense. Next base: position 185,207 of record JAIWQS010000229.1, read on the forward strand.
CTGCATGTACAGTTTCCAAATGCTTTCGGGCAGTGAATTTCAGTAAAATTGAATAGTATATTTTGCTTGATGAACAGGCGACAATGGGGCTTGTATACTTCCTGTTCATTGCTTTAAACAAAGATCAGCGGCCAAGAGGAGATCGTGGCACAAGCTCTCCTGACGATCCATTAGAAGAAGCTAAAAGAATAATGGAAAAGTACAAGTGAAAATAGCATGCTGAAACTTTCGAACTGTCCAGTCTTAACTTAGGAGAAGGAATGCAATGATGTCGTATGATGTCGTTGAAGGAAGAATATTTATAAGCGCAGGACTTTTCATCTATATGCCAAAACAATCCATTTACGACCGTTAATACTAAGCCTAATATAGTAAAGCTTCCGTATGTATGAATGCATTATTTGTGGGCTTTAGCAGCAAAATTTTTGTTGAGGGTTTTTTACAGCTTTTTTTGGTAATTCAGGAAAAGGTTCAAATCTTTGGTTTCTCTGTACCGAAGTTTTATTGTTTGAGTAAATTGGATGGAACAGTACAAATAGGGGCAAATGGGGATTAAAGACCTGTCAGATCCCTATTTGTCATCGTCTACCTTCTATTCATGCACAAAAATGATATAATTAATGTCAGTTTATGTCTTTCAGTCAATCGTTTTAGTTGTAGTTTAGTGACAATTATTTAAAGATATTATTTATCTTATACATGATAAAGTTCATGGGATAATTACACATTGCAAATAAAATTATAATGAGATTATAATTACGATATTCATAATGTATTTATGTATTATTCCTAAATGTTCTTAATAATTGTTTTATTAAGACTCGAACATTAATTAAACATAAAATGCTAGCACACGTTATGTTTTATTTATGAAGAAAGTAGTCTATCTCGTAGGCTAAAGTATGAAGATATTTAAACAAGCTTCTGCGTGCTTATTAGAGAACAAGTTCAACGAATAGATCCGATATGAGAAATCTATTTGGAACATTACTTATATGTTTATAGAATTATCATTGTGATGATTATATAAATGATCTTTTAACTTGAGGTTACCAAAGTTATCTTATATAGGACTTGCTATATTTTGATATTATTTATGACCTATTTAATCATGAGTTGTTCAATCGGTAATCATTGGATGTAACATCAATTATATAGAGGTAATTGTATAATCAAAATAAGATTCATCACCCAAAAGTAATTAAGAAAAATGTTCCATTGTTTTCAATTAGTATTGATTCGAGAAATCTTTGGCCAAGTTGAAATGACACTTTGTAAATAGTTTACAAAATAATAACATTTGAATTGATGGGTAATAGTGGGGACTTAATATGATTTGACTCAAAATAGTAGTCATTAATTTCATGTTTCATCTAATCTAACATTGTATGATAATTTTATGATTTGTCTAATAGGAATATTATATGATAAAAGAATTGAATTATCTGAAAAATCATTCATAAATATTTGGATAGTCATTATGTTTTGCAAGATGTTAATCTCAATTTATAATTATAGATTGTTTTATTGAAAATTAAAGGTAAATTAAAAGGAATTTTAATTTATCTAATTCTAATTATAAAATATAATTGTAATTTGTAATCATTGTTAACATATTTAGGAATCTAATATATCTCACATAAAAAATGAGTTGAAGAGAACAAAATAATTTTAATTAAGTTAGACTTGATTGCAAAGTTTGAGAAACTTAATGATTAAATATGAGATATTTAATAAATAAGGATCAATATGAGATATTGAATATAATTTGGGCATAATTAGTATTTAATTAGAATTATTTATAATTCTAATTAAAGTTTAATTGAAATTAGAATTTAATTTCAATTAAGATCCAAAATTTATTATAAATAGACTTAAGATCTATATAAGTAACACTTTTTGCTTAACCATTTCGTAAGTGTTATAGTAGCCTCTCAACTTATTTGTGGATACCGTCAAAGGTCAAACATGTGTGCAATTAAAGTGATTGAAATGGATCGATTCAAAACAGTTCGAAGAATATAATAAGATAAGGATAAAACTTTAGAATAAGCCATAATTAAATTTTCACTTTATTATAATTTTGTTAATTATTTTATAGAATAAAAGAGATCTTAAATTTTGAAAAATAAAGGTTTTTTTTTTGTAATTATTCTATTGCTTAAGCCACTTTCTTTATACAATTTTTATTATAGTCAATTAGGGAAAAATATTAAGTATTGTGAGGAAGTGTTACTGTAGGAAAATCCACACTGTTTTCTTGTGAGACAAATCACTATTGACAGGGATAACACGTTGTGGTAACGAAAGATACATCCCTAGAATCGCTATTGACAGGGATAACTCGATGCGGTACATGACGGAACTGTTTATGCGAAAGATACGTCCCTAGGCTGGTCATCTTCCATTTCTTTAGTGGCTGTAAGTAGGAAGGCAGACTACGTCCTTAGTCCCATTATTACCCATAATCTAGGCGTTTAAGGAATTGATTCTCTGTATTGTGTGTACAGTGGCGCATGTGAATCTGATTTTGCCACACGCTAACGAAAAATTTAGTAACTGACTCATCTTACTACGCTGGTTAACGCAATTTTATTGACCAATTTGAAGTACCGTAAATTTTTATAAATGAATATTTTGAGACTTGAAAAATTATTATTTTATACGGGTTATTAATTTATCGATAAATGAATATTTTATTAATTTTAGATAAATTAATATTTATTAATTTATAGAATGATTTTTATTTTGTACATTATATTTGTTAAATTAAACAATTAATTTTTTCTGTAACTAAGAAAGAAAATAAATAAACAATTAATTAATGATGGTGCATTGTATCTAAGTTTATTAATCTTGTCTAAAATAAGTTTATTAATCTTAAATTAGCGTGATTCAAAATAGAGTGTATGTAGGTACATTAGAATATGAAGTATTAGAATAGGTATTGTATGAGTGGTTTCTCCAATATCAAGAGAAAGTGAACATGACTGGAGAAATGATTCAAACTAAAGCAAGAGAGTTTCTACAGAAGATGTATGGTGAAGCAAATCCATAATTTAACTTCTCAAATGGTTGGCTAGAACGGTTCAAGGCGAGACATGGGATTAAATCTTATAGAAGGTTTGATAAAAGCGGTTCAATTGTCATGAAGAATATTGAAGAAGCTATACCTGAAATTCGAGCTAAATTGGACAAATTTCATTGGAGGGATATCTATAATATGAACGAAACAGGCTTATTTTATTGTTTGTAAGCAGATCATTCACTAGCTACAAAACAATTAGAGGGATGAAAAAGGACAAGGAAAGACTTACTGTTGTTGTTTGTTGCAATGGGGATGGTTAAGATAAAGTACCTCTTTGGATTATTGGTAAGTATGCTAATCCTAGATGTTTTAAAAATATGAATATTGACAATCTTACTTATCATTATCGAGCCAACAAGAAAGCATGGATGACTGGATTACTCTTTCAAGAATTTGTTCGTTGGTTTGATGATAGAATGACAGGTGGAAAAGTGCTGTTTATAGTAGACAATTGCCCATCCCATCCCAAGGTTATTGAAGGCTTGAGAAATGTTGAATTGTTTTTTTTCCTCCAAATACAACATCAAAAATTCAACCATGTGATGCTGGAATTATTCGATCACTTAAGATTTATTATCGACGTCGTTTTATTCTAGCATCTTGGAAGGCTATGAGATGAGAGCAATAAATCCTGAAAAATTAATGTCTAGATGCTATCTATTTTATTAACGCTTGGAATATTGATGTGAAGGTCACAACTATTGCAAATTGTTTTCGACATTGCAAAATTCGATCCGAAAAAGGTATGCTTCTAGAAGAAGAAACTAGTGATGTTGAAGGCATTCAAAGATTAGAGGAAGTTATTTCTAATTTACATTATCGAAATGCCATGAATGTAGAGCAGATTCTGAATTATTCTAGTGAAAATGAAGCTTTAATGGAATCGCCTACGGATGAAGAAATTATTCAAGGAGTAATAGGTATGGAAGATGATGACAATCAAGATCCAGATGATAGTAACGCTATATCACATATTTCTCCAAAAGAAGCTTTTCTTACTGTAGAGACTTTGAAAAGTTACTTGCTTCAAAATGAAAAGAATGTGTCGAATGTAGTTTATGCCATCTAAAAAGTTAAAGATGAAATTGGATTCAGTTCGTATGAAAAGAAGAATCAATTGACTACTGATTTATATTTTAGGAAAGCATAAAATTTGAAATAAAATTGTTTAGGAAGTGCTTTATTTTATGAATTATATATGTAATTTTATACTTATTTAATGAATTATTATTTTATATTTTCAATGGACCTCAAGGAATTTTTTTAAATTATTATCTTATGCATTTAGCGAGGTTATTATTTTATCCCATTGGCCTAAGTCGGGATCGGAGAAAATTATTATTTAATCGAGATTATTAATTTATTGAATATTCATTTATCGAGGTTTCTTGTATGTATTAAAATTGCATAGAACATTTAGCACTCGAAAGTTTGTCATTGGAAAACCCTTTGTCAACGCCACTTGCCACCTTAGAGTAAATAATATTAAAATTTTAGTTATTATTTCTACTCTTTAAAGATTAGTTGATGGTTAAAAAGTAATTAATATAGTCAAGAACAAATTTGTGAAAGAAATCAAAAATAAAAGGTCAATATCTTCTAATACAAGCTTATATTTTCCTCGCCATTAGCAATGTACACTCATTTGTTTATTATTTTCTTGAATTTTTCATTGTGAACCTCTTTCTTTGATTAGTAATACAACTTTATAAGTATTTTTTATGCCATTTGCCATTGTCATCATGGTTTACTAGTATATTTTATTATCAAATAAGCAAGTGAGCAAATGTCCTAGTTATGAACCATTTTCCTTATTATTTGATATTTTGTTTTCCACTTGAGTATTGTTTTGGCCTAAGGCAAGGTTTCAAATTTTTATATCACAATCGACTATTATAAGTTTTAGTCAAATATCCAGATATAGAGATTTACTTAGAATCATTTTGGTGTTTAATATTTTGAGATCTCCATATACATCTGTGAGAGTCAAAATTGTAATGTTACAATAAGAAATGAAGAAAAAAAAACTCAACCTTTTCAGAAGAGAAGGAAGGAATGCCTGTTTTCTTAGGTACTACTTATATGGGACTCACCCATTTAGAACAAAAAATAGGGTATATTATATCTACATCTATCTACTTTAATGTTTCCTTCTTTACTATTTCCATCATGGGGTAGGGTTTAACCAACGTTGGGCTTCTTTGATGGGTTTATTGTTTTCTTCTGAAGGATCCTATGCATACATAAAGTTGGGCTAATTCCTTTTATATCAACTATGGTCCAACTGTGGTCTCTTTATAGTCTTTAAGTACTTGTAAAAGTCACTATTCTTGTGACAATGATAAAGCACTTCAAAATAATAATAGGCAAACCTAGAAAACATACTTGAGATTAGGGGGAGGGTTTTAATTCTAATTCAGATGCTTAAATAATAGGCAGTACTAATGTAGAGGTAGTAGAAGATAAAGAGTTATAAGGTATAAGTTGATCCTTCATTAAGGAGCTATCCGTCAATATGGCTTCCTCAATGTCATTCATTCCTTTAATTGATCAATATAGTCACCTACAATCATGTCAAAATCAAAGAATAGTTTTACAATCTCATCAATAATATCCACATTGTCAATATAGTATAAATAATTGATATCATTGAAGTATCACATAGCATAAAATTTTTTAAACCTAATAACCTCTTCATCAAATCCCATGGTCAAGTCACCTTTGTGAATATCTATTTTCATTCTTGTTGTTTTAAGAAAGGATCTTCCCAATAGCAAATGTACCTCCTTGGATAATCAAAAGTTTCTCCCAAGTCCCGAACATAAAAATTAGCTAGAAAAACTAACTGATTAACTTACACCAAAACATCTTCAAGCACACCATCAACATATACATTCTACCTGTTAGGAAGTTGAATTACTAACCCTATCTTTTTCAAAGGACCTAACTTAAGAGAGTCATAAGTGTACTTGGGAATAATATTTATGGAAGCTCTTAAATATAACATACATCTTTCAAAGCTAGTATTTCCTATCTTACAAGGGGTGGTAAACATACCAGGGTCCTTGCATTTTGGGGATATCTTCTTTTTAATCATGACCGACGCATTCTCTCCTGTGCTTATCTTTTCATTTTCCTTGAAACACCTCTTTTTGGTGTATAGTTCCTTTACAAATTTAGAATGTCTAGGTACTTGTTTAATGGCCTCTAAGAGAGGAATTTTAACCTCAAGCTTCCTGAAAGTTTCAAGAATCTCTTGATTTGCTACCTCATTTTTTGATTTCGCTAACTTGGAAGGAAAAGGAAGAATAGTTTTAAACTTCTCAATTGATAAGTCATTAATAGTGTCTACTTTTGATGTCTCTTTATTTTCTTCTTTCTCATTTTCCTTTGTGATCCTAGAGTCACTTCTAACTTTTTTCTACCTTATGACTTTTTAGTTTGCTTTCTTTCGTTCTCTCAATTCTTTCCCATTCTTAAACAATATTGCATTTGCATTTTCTTTAGAGCTTAGGATGGATTGGTCAATAAGTTTCCCAAATAGCTAGGTTTCTACATTACTTAGGCTAGTACAAACTTGCCCTATTTAGGTTTTTAGATGTTATAAATGTGCATCAAGTTTTAGGTGTTATAAATGTGATTTTTAAAATATTTTACGCTTTGAGTGTGAACTTAATGAAATCTAATTAGCTAGTTGTTTCCTGTGTCTTCTATGGAAGGACCAGAGGTTAGTTTTAACGTGGGTTAGTACAAAAGAAGATCTTGTATTATCCTTATTAGTGGCAAAAGTAGGTGGGTTTGTCTTAGGCTCATATCTAAGGTTTGGATGATCTTTCCACCCTTTATATGAATTTAAAAAAGGTTTATATTTCATATATGATTGTCCAGGATAACTACCAATAACATTCACATCTTGAACCTGCAAAGAAGAACATACATCACTAGTATGAGTAAAATCAGTTAAAATTCCTGGCGTGAGCTTAAGAGATACCACCTACTATAAGTTTAGAAATAAGAGTAATTAAATAGGCCACTTGTTGAGAGCTTTCCTTTAATAGATCCCTGAATAGCATGAGCATTGGTCACGTGTTGTAACACTACTAAAATAACTAGACTAAATTGTAGATAGCAGTAAGTCTAGGTCGATTCCACGAGATTAATTTCAATTACGTTCTAAATTATCTATATAAGCAAAACAACGGAGTTTTGGTTTGAAGAAAATTAAAGACAAAGTAAAATTAAATCTATAAAAAAATCAAATTAAATTGCAGTAAATTGATAAAGTTGATAAATGAGATGAAATCCGGTTTGTGGTTTAATCTCAGCCTAAGCACAATTTCGCATATGTCATTGAATTATCGTTTTTACACCTCTATTCAGACTACTGATCATGAACTAACAACAAGCTCTATTAATTATGATTTTTCCTTAGATCATAGTTAATTAAGAAGAGCTCACTAAATAACTCTAACTATTGAGAAACCTAAAACAAGCTCTCTAAGTTTATCTAGACAGTCGCATTACAAGTGAAAAAACAGATCAATCTAAGTAACAATCACACAAACTCGGATTATTTATTTTGTGCTATATTATCTTTAATGATTTAATATCGCTAGTTGCCACATACAACCTTTAACACGAATATTACGTATCGCATTCAAGATCTAGCTATGTTTCATGAAAAACGATTCAATAGAGCATTAAAATCATTCTCATACAATACCCAATCAATCCATATAAGATAACATAAACAATCCAAAAAGAGGTAAAGAAAATGATACACAGAAACTATCTACTTAATGTGCTTTTTTTCTTTGATTGCACCTCCGAATCAATGTTTGGAAAGTTAGTTGTCCATCTCTATCTTCAAGTTTTCACCATTGGCCATCCTCTCCATCGCCACTGTCACTGTTGAAGAATGAAGAAATAACCGAAGAAAAAATAGAAGAAGGTCCTATCAGCTAGGTCTATTCTTTTTTCATCCTTTGTTATACACTCTTTGCCTTATATAGAAAAAATTAGGCTTAAAACTGAGTGACACCTAGCCAGGACACCATTTTGTTCTCCAATTAATTTCTAGATGTGAGAATTCACGGTCGTGCCTTACCATGTACGGCTGTGCATGGCCTTCTCACAGCCATGACTTACCATGCAAGGAAATGCATGGCCTTCACAGTCGTGCCTTATCATGCATGGCACTCTCACAACTGTGAGAGTTTTCTATCGTGCCATACCATGCATGGTCGTGCATTGCACTCTCACAATTGTGAGAGATTTCTCACGTCTGTGAGAGATGATGCATCGGCGTGAGACTCTCCGTTCCTTGATCTTAATTTGACATTCTCTCTTGCCTATTCTTCTTTCAACCCTATTCTTCTTCATGCTCTATGAATCAATAAAGTATGGAAATTGAGAAGATGGCTTCAATGACACGCTTTCAGGTGACTTTATCTTCTTTACTTATGAAAAGTACCTAAGATCAAATATGAGTTAAAGTGAGTGTCTTATGCATATCTAAGGCATTAATCACTAAGTGTAGAATATCAAATGAATCAACATTTAAACACATATCATGTTGCCCTACATTTAGCTTTTGACCGTCCTCGAGAAAATCGTCAAAATCAAAATGACAAATCAAAACTTTTACTCATTTTCCATATTTCCTAAGAGTAGATAACCATACGTAAAGATTAATGACTTTCAAAACTTATAGCAATAACTTAACATCCAAAGCTTCTACTTTAGATCAATTAACATTCATCATAATTAGAAATTGAGTAATCTATAGGTAGACATAGAAAAAAGGTGTTTAAATAAGATAGTTCCATAGGTACACTTAAACACCATTCATGATCACAACAATCCACAATTTTGCATATCATTTTCTTTCTCCACGACTAAAAATCACATGCATAATAATAAATCAAAGGATTTTTCTAGGGTTTTAATATGGGTAAGGGTAAGATGACTTGTATTTTGGGTAATGTAGTATAAAATGCATCAAGCTAGTGAAGAAAAAGTAACACTGAATAAGATATCAATCGCACAAGTAGACATTCGTTGAAAACTAGGTACCATTAGCATGAAGAATGCAACAACTATGTTTCCTAACTCGATTCAGCTCTAATACCATAAGCCAAATGAATATAATCACAAAATGCTTCATCTAACAACATCCTCCTTATATGTAATATATTCAAACACCCAATCGATACAACTAAAGGAGGATAAACTATTAATTAACAAATTTTCATAACGGTTTTATTTCCTCCTTGCAACTTTTATTCAAACTCACATCTTTTTTTCTTTTTTCTTTTTTTTTGAATATAAAAGTGATGGAAGCTACTTCAACATATGATTGATAACATGGAATTTTATTAACTATAACTAACCCATGCATACCCCCACACTTAGGCTTTTGTACAATCACATTCATTAAGAATTACAATTGCTTCACTTGCTTTAAGGCTTGGGTAGGGCATTTGGTTCGGTGCACGTAATGTGGTTTATAAAAAAGAGAAGGCTAATAAAATTCAAAGGGGGTTAGTAAAGGAAAATTCACATAAATGGTAGGCTATTTGGCTACTGTAGTTCGTAATCAATAAAAAATGCCTAATCATTTTCATAAAAATGCATGTGATAAAAATGTGGTCTCGAATAGAAAATCAATGCAAAGTAAGGATGTATATGTCATGAAGGTCACATAAAACAAAGACAGTGAGATTGATATGAATGTGTTAGTCTAATACGACTCAAAACCTCATTAGTTTTTGTCTACCACTAGTCACCGCTCTTCTAAAGAATAATGCACATTAACTAATCAAAAGAGAAAACATACATGTTAAGGTTGCCACAAAATTTTATAGTCAATTCACACTCTAATTATGACTAAATAATCTTAAAAGTAAAAGAATACAAGAAATTTTTTTATTTTATTTGTTTGATTTTAAAATTTTAGATGTTATTTGTTTGACTTTAAAACTACCCAAAAGTCACATAAGCAATAATTAAGCTAAAAAGAATGCATAAAAGCTAATATCAAACTAAGATCTCCACCCTTATACTTAAAACTTACATTGTCCACAATGTAACATCAAATGTAATAAATGGGGAACTTAAGGAAAATAACAATTGTGAAAATGTAAAGAGACATAAATCAACTTCCTTTGGGTTGCCTCCTAAGTAGCATCTTTGTTTACCATCGTTGGCTTAACACCACGTTGTTCAATTTTTATAATGAAGGTTTGTTGACCCTATCACTTCCATATCCTCCACTTCAAATCCTTTGTAGAATGATTTCAGTCGATGACCATTGACTTTGAATTTCTTGTTAGTCTGTAAACTTTCAACTTCAACTGCATCATGTGGAAATACATTAATAACAACAAAAGGTCCATTCCAATGGGAACGTAATATACCCGGAAAAAAGCTTAAGTAGTGAATGGTATACAAGAACTTTTTTTCCAACTATAAAATTCTTCCTAACAATCACCTTGTCATGAAATCGTTTGATCTTTTCCTTGTAAATTTTTGGATTCATAAGATTTAAGTCTAAGTTCTTCTAATTCTTCCAGTTGTTATTTCCTCTGTTCACCCACTGCATCCATCTTCATATTGCATTACTTAGTGGTCCAAAATGAAGTAAATCACATGTTAGTACAATGCTTATTAAACGATAATGAATACACGAGAAGGGGGGTTGTGTATTCCCTTTTGAAAATTCTTTCAAAAACTGTTTTGTTAAAAGCAAGTTCTTTTACAGAAACTTCAGTAACTTTCAGTCAATCAAAACTTTTAAAACTTGTTTCAAAAATTAAGTGATAACAAAACTTTGAACTTTAAAAGTAATAGGGTAGAGAGAAGTTGACACGGTGATTTTATTCTAGTTCACCCCAAACCGTGGGCTACGTCCAGTCCTTAGAGTTCTTTCTAAGATCTCACTATCTCTTCAAAGTATACAAGTATTCTTTTTGAGCCTCTTCAGGTCTCTACACTCAATATTCTTTCACTCTTAGCCTCTGCAGGCTATCTGCACTACTTTCTTACAAAAGTATTTTGAACTTGTTACAGTAAAATGAGCTCTCAGCTAATTTGCACAGAGTTTGCGTATGTAAATCAATTATTTTAGCTTTTTCTCTTTTTTGTTTTCGCACTTGCTAACTTTGGAATCTTCGACTTCAACTCATATTTATAGCCTCCGTCTGCAACTACTTCTTGAATCTTGAATCTTGAATCTTGAATCTTGAATCTTGTTTCTTGAATCTTTAAAAAGCAGTTAATCGATTGAGTTACAGTAACTAACTCAAACTGACTCTTGCGTCTTCTTTTTGAATTCGCATCTACTTTTCTTCGATCTATATTTTTACGCTCGTGTTTACTGCGTCACGCCTTTTTTTACTTTACGTCTGCGTCTGCGTCTGCGTCATTTTTCACTTTAACGTCAAGGCGTCATTTTTCACTTTGCGTGCGTATACTGCGCCTACGTGCATTTTCACTTTGCGTCTCGTGCATATTTCTTCGTCATCTTTTAACTTCGCCTCGCATCTGTGTTTTATTCTCCGTCTATCTATTTTCTATTTTGCTTCTTCTTTTACTACTTCTTTGTTATTCATCAAAATCATTATATATGTAAAGTCATTTTGACTTAACAATCTTCCCCTTTTTTATGATAACAAATTATACACATGAAAAGAAAAACAAAATACAATGTTTTAAAAACAACACAAAAAAAACTTATCTTCAGAACTCTTCTTTCTCTTCTTCCTTTCTTTTCTTCTTCTGCTTCAGTCACACCTTTTGAGATTCTTTTTTGAACATTCTCTTCTCCTCTGCTCATTCTCTTCTCCTCCTATTTGTTATAATAAAAATGATTAACGACGATGACTCTTCAACAGTTCTGTCATCATCTTCTTCAAATCATTCATTGTCTCCTTTATCTCGTTGACTTCTCCGCGTAATTTGCTGATTTCAGCTTGTGAGTCCAATGGTGAGGAGAATTGATCATTATCTGCTGAGGGTGAAGTGAATGCAATTGTTGTAGCATATGCATCCTAGGATGGAATGTAATCTTCTCGAATCGCAAATGTAGGTGGATGAACGAATAGATTTGACTCTGGAAGGTCTAAATCAAAGGGAGCAGGTAGCATAAGCAATTGTCTTCCTTGCAAGGGTATGCCTTCAGCCTGAATAGATAGTGTATTAGATAAAGGTCTAATATGCAAAACAGTCTGGACAAGGGATTCAATAAATGTCCCTGTTATAAGTCTTCCCCCTACTGGATAGTATTCCTTCTTATCTGTATAGCTACAACTAGCTCCATCAGTATTCTCTTTTGAAACGCATGCTTCATTAATTCGACGCACTTCTTCTTCAATTTGATCTGCGGATAGATCATCACTAACTTCTTCTTCTTCAGGAAATAGCTTCGACTTTCCCTTATTGAAATCCAAAGGATATCGTGGCTGAATATCTGGTACAACCTTTATTTCTATCTGCTCTGTGATTGGATAAATAATACAGTTTCTTTGGACATTTTGTAGGTATGACTTTGTAGCAACATCCCTTAAGACATCATAGAAAGTCTTTTCATCTTGATTCAGTAAATTCCATGTGTCAATATTTATTGAAATAGGTTGTACGAAAGCCATTATCTTCTTCTTTGGTTGATTGCAGATGGCGATTGCAGTCCTCCTTTTGGTAACCACTTCAACCGTTCTGATCTTCAACTTGTATTTTCTAAAAATTTAGAATAGTTGAATACAATCAGGCCGGGTTCATCATTTTCTCTGTGGTACTGAACCAAGTTTGGTTACTGCTGCGCCTCTGGTTGTTCTTGATAGGATTCTCTGAACCAGCTTATCTCCTCTGGTTTCTCCTGTTGAGCAGTGGGAATTTCCTGAACTCTGCTATGCTCAATTTCTTTTTCTTTTTGAGCAGCATTGAAGGTATCTTTCTTTCGACTAACTTCCCCAGCAGTGAACACAGTCTTCTTCCTACTAATCTTCTTAGTCTTTTCTTCTGCTTCAGTCAGTCTTGAAGATTTCTGCATTTGAGATTTTTCTTTATCAGACTCAAATTTTCTCTTTTTCTCAGTCTCTTTAGCCTTTTTGGCTGTTTCTTCTTCTAAAATTGAGACTAGAGATCTTGTTCCCTTCGGTACTCGAGATCCAGATACTTCTGCTTGACTCTGCTATCTGGCTCTCTTGTCTTCCTGTTGTCTCAAGGTTCGAATCCTTGGTGATCTCTTCGCCTTTTTAGAGATCTCACCCAAAAGATTCTCTCCTTTTCTTTTCTACGCACCTTCTTCTGTTCTCCGAACTGGGCTCACTTCTTTTTGAGGACTTGCCTGTTTTATCAACGGTCTACCCGATAGTTTTCTTCTTTCATCTATCGTTAATCTCATACTTGCTTGAGATTTAGAGCTAGTGGCGGGAGACTTCTTCAATGACCGCTCCCCTTCAGTTCTAGCTTTCTTTGTAGACTTTGCTACTTCTTTCGACACTACCTTCAAACCTATTCTTCTTACTGTATCAGAGTTAATAGTACTCTTAACAGATACCATCCTTCGATTCTCTCGTGAAGAAGGACTCAGTTCTTAAAAATCTGGTAAGTAGCATGCCGTAAGGATAACTGTTGGTATCCTTCATCCCCTTAACCATAAAATGAAAAATAAAAAATGGTAGGTCTATTGTGTTAGAGTAGTGCCCTAAAGGCAATCCCCTTTAGCGCATTTTGTTCATAGTCATGTAAAGACTTTATGAATAAATAAAGCAAGGCATATTTCATTTATTTGATGTTCATTTTATTATGAATTGATAATGATCTTTAATCAAATTAATGAAGTCACGATACATGACATAGCATGAAGGAAATTATGATGTGATCATACTATTGAGATTCCTATCATGTGCAATTATGTCGATATCTAAATTCTCCTAGTCATAGGATTAATGAGGCTGGACATCGTTAATCCGGATAGACTAGCACATGTCAAACTCCTTGATTGGATCAGCGGTGGATCTCAAAAACTGTAAATATTGAGATATTTAGATTTGACATGTGGATGCTTACTAGTGGTAGTAAGTACATTGGATGACCTGCTATGAGATCATCACATGGATGTCCTATACAAATGTCGGTGATAATCTCATCATAGCAATAGTGCAAGTATCCTTAGACTTGAGGTACTCGAGGATATCTTGAGTCTTGATTACGTACTTTGACTCCATTCCTTGTTGCCTTTGAGGTCGCTCATAGGGTGGTGATTGGAGTGCGACTTGAGGTATTGAAGGTAATTGAGTAGCCAATAGAGGATTCACCATACATTATAGCAGAAGAGATACCCATAGCCTCTTATCGGGATCATTACTTTGAAGTCTCTGGCGCCGGAGCATACATATGTCATGAAGATGGTCTTCGTGGACATATAAAGTAATGAGTCCTAGGGCGAGAACCGATAACACTTGGACTAGATTTGATCGATCGGTCTAGTAAGAGTTGACACATTGCCCATACTCAAACCAAGTGGGTTATAGCATGGTGAAAGGACGAATTGCGGTAATTGTCTATGGAAGGGTTAGTGATATGGTTTCATTAGTCGAACCAATTACTTTCCGTCAATTGGGGTCATGATGTGTTGCTAGATACGCTCATGACTTGCTTTCGAGATTAAGTGTTAATCTAAGTGGCCAACATAGCAGGAACCTAATGGGTCACACGCATAAGAGTGACTCGGAGAATCTGTAAAATAGTTTGGACGGAGATCCGATATCTGGAAAGCAATAGGATTAAATGGATCCCGATGAGATTGGGATATGTCCGATGAGATCGCGACATCGACATTCTGAAAACCGTTTAGGTGATTTTTTAGCGTGGGGCCCGATAGAAGCGGTAGGATCGACCCAATTTGACTGGACCTCTTCAGCAAATATATATATATATATATATTAATTAATTAAATTGATTAATTATATATATAAATGGTGATTTCGGTGGAAGCAAAATTGGTGGAGAAGTTTGTAAGTTTGAAAAGTCAAAAGTAATGATGATTTATCATTTTAAGGCATTTTATGCCTCCAACGTGGACGCCCTTACACCAAGCCTTTGATATTGTGTTTTAAGTGTTAAAATACATAGAAGAAGGAATGGAAGAAGGCTTGCACGGTTTTGGTAAAAGGGAAGAACCGATTGCTTACATGTTAAGCTTGAAAATTTAATTTTCCACCTTCTTCCTCTCTTCCATTCAAGTTGGATTCTTCTTCTCCAAGGTTCCACCAAGATCATTTCACTTGCTATCCAGGCTAAGGTAAGAGCTAGCACTCTTCTCTTTAGTCTAGCTATTCCCGGGTCAAAGAGTTTGTCGGTTAGGTTTCGACCTCTGCGTGGATCTGGTTAGAGGCGGTCTCCTTTGGTCGTTATAGTTTGATAGTTTATACATACACATGGATCCTGGCTTTCGGGAATGTCCGGGACTCAAAATTTTAAATTCCGCACTGTGGGCATGTGATGCCTACCGGGATTTTCCTACAGTGGTATCAGAGCCACTTGTGTTGTATAAGCGATCGAAATGATAACTAGGTCGGAGTTCCTTTGTGAAGTGAGCTGCTGATGCATGTTATTTGTGTGAATTTCGAATCAGTATAGAGATGCATGTTTTCGAAATTTCTTGCCCAGATATGTTCACAAGGTGTTGTAGTTTATGTCTGTGGAAGCTTGAAATTTATTAATTTGATTAGCTATGGTTTTGCTAATTTTATTCCCTAAGTTTCGGATGCTGTCTTGTTGAACATTTCTGAAACAGGCATGCTTGTAAATTCGAGAATAAATTCTAGAAAAATTTTTTTTCGGATTGATTTTCACCGACATGTCCCTAAGATGTTTGTGAATGTCTCTGTGGATGGAAAAATGTTTTCAAGGTGATTTACCATTTATTTCCGAATTTCTTGTGTGCTGATGGGAATGTTTGTGTTGGAGAACACAGATTCTGTTTCGCTAGATTGCTGAGGTTCAATGAGTTTTGTGGAAATAAATCCTGGAAAATTCATGGAGCATGTTGAACATGTTTTAACCTCTGTAATTTTCTCAGTATTTATTGAAAGTGTTTCAATGGTCATTTTGAGCAAAATGTTGAGCTTGGCAGTTTTGAGAAACTTGCTGGGGCTGTTTTGTTTGGAATGATTGATCGTGTTATTTTCTGTTCCAATGCCATGAATCATTTTATAGTGATTAAAATGTGTTATATTGATGTGGTATGCATGCCAAGTTGAGATTCTTGAATTTAGGTTTCCAATAATTTTGGATATCGAATAGGTCACTTTAAGCGTCTCGTTAGCTTATTCCGTTATCTTGGTTATTTTGGCGTCGCAATTTTTGTGACAAGTGCGGAGTAATCTTGATAACGTGTAGCCTACTAGAGATACTTAGCATGATAATTTGGTGTCCTTGAATTATGTGGAAATCTAGTGATTAATGGTGGATTGATCGGTTTCAAGGTTTTCATATATAGTTAGACTATATGGCATGCATGAGTTGATGAAAATGTTTCATTAGCACATTAATATAAAGGTTTATATACTTGTTATATTGGTGTTGTGAATTGGAAATGCTTGGATTAAGAATTAGCCGATTAGATAGCAATTCCATATGGACAATGAATAAGTCGACTTATATGTTCATAAGTCGACTTGTTTGATCTGTCATGTAGACTAATAAGTCGACTTGCACGATGGTGGCAAGTCGACTTGTTCATGCAGTTACACAAGTCGACTTACACATGCATAAGTCGACTTATATAGAGCCATAAGTCGACTTATACATATGCAAGTCGACTTATAACATGCAAAGATGGTATGATGGGTGATTTTCGGTATAAATTCAATGTGATTGATGCAATGCCTTAAATCGAGACCATATAGTCATGGTGACTATGATCCTTGGATGAGATTAATTAGATGAGACCTAAAATCTCTCACTTAAAATATGAAAACTAACGCCTTCCATTAATATGGTAAGAACGGAGTTCTTATAGGGTTGAGTTGTTGAGCTAACCTCAAGCTCACTCTATCTGAATATGTTCAAACCATGAAAATATGATTTTCGGATTAATGGGTCGGTTTTCCTAGAAGCGTTGATTTGTTGAGCTAACCTCGAGGTCAACATGGACAGGAAGTTGGGTAGTGTACATCGGATGTACGCGCATCAGTGTTGATAACCCAATGTATGTGCATACATCAACTGTTGATAAGATGGCGATAGTTGTGTCTAAGATGTAATTGGTATGTACGATACCTCCGAGACATAAGATGGCTTGTTGAGCTAACCTCAAGGTCATTCTTAATATGGGTCATCGATGATGCAATTGGTATGATCGATACCTACCGATTGACCTAAGGTGACTTGTTGAGCTAACCTCAAGGTCATTCTTAGCAATGTCGGATATCGACCCACTAGGTCATTGTGCCATTTTGTTTCATGGATTCATGATGAGGGTTATGGATTCTATTGAAACTAGTGGGGAGCCATATGTATGTCATTTAAGTCCTTATGAGCATACATTTAATCCTATTCTAACTTTCTTTCTCTCTATATTTAGGTTGATTGAAGATGTCGACTAGTGTGAATCTTCGCTCACTAATGGATGCAAACAAATTAACCGGACCAAATTTTCTTGATTGGTGAGAATCGAGAATTGTTCTCAGATCCGAGGATCTAGGATGCATCCTTGATTTTCCACTTCCGGATCCACTTCACGAAGGAGCTTGATGATGATCGAAGGCATATCGAAGCATCTAAAAAGCATGTGACATAGCCACCGCATTATGCTTGCATCGATGTCACTGAGTCGCGAAGCGACGAGTCTATGGATGCTCACACAATAGTGTTTCATCTTAGAGAGTTGTTTGATGAGCAAGCACGGTCCGAGCGGTTCGAGACCTCAAGGTTGCTCTTTACAACGAAGATGACTCTGGTTCATCTGCGATGCAATATGCATTGAAGATGAATGGCTATAATGAGAGGTTGGCCGTCTTAGGTTTTGTGATGGATTCGAGTTAAGTATAGACTTAATTCTTGTTGGTTTGTCGGATAGTTATTCACGGTTTGTGTTGAACTATCGAATGAACCAAATATCCACCACAATTCGAGTGATCAATCACTTTCGAGACATGAGAACAAGTACGCCAAGCAAGATAGCAAGGCGTTGCTATTGGTGGATTCTTCTTCCTCTGGTTCCAAAAAAAGCGAAGAAGAAAAAAGGCTCGAAGCGAAAGGAAGTGCAGCGAAAGGCGAAGAAGACCAAGAGATCTGCACAAAAGGTACCGCTTCCATTGCGGTAAGATCGGTCATTGGAGGCATAAGCTGCAAAATCTATCTGGAAGAAGCGAAGCGAAGAAGGCATCATTGCCTCGACTTCTTGAGTATGTTTGTCATTGAGGTTATCTTGTTTCGATCATAACATATGGGTATTAGATACGGTTGTGGCTCACACATATGCAATGATATCGCGGGGCCTCGAGGACGAGAGGCGACTCATAAAGGGAGAAATGGACTGCGTGTTGGCAATGGGCAAGGGTTCTTGCATTAGCCATAGGGACTTATGTTTTGACACTCCCGGTGGGCTTGTGACTTAACGGATGATTGTTATTTTGTGCCGTGTTAACAAAGAACATCTTGTCTTCTTGTTTAAATAGATTTGGTTTCCATTTGTCTTTTGGTAACAATGGTTGTTCTATTAGTTCAAATGGAATGCTTTATGGTCTCGGGTACATTATGCAATGGAATTTACATATTAGATATGTCACATCCGGTTATGAATGTCAATGACGCTAAAAGACATAAAGAGATAATTTAAAATCAACTTACTTATGGCATTGTCGCCTTGGCCATATAAATGAGAGACGATCGCTAAGCTCCACAAGAGTGGAAGTTTAGGGTCATTCGATTATGAATCTTATGACACATGTGAATCTTGTTTATTAGGCAAGATGACTAAGTTACCTTTAAGGAAAGGGTGAGCGAGCGATGGATTATTAGACCTAATACATTGGATGTATGTGGTCCGATGTCCATCCATGCGGAAGTGGTTGCCGTTACTTCATTACCTTTATCGATGATTATTCTCGATATGGGTACTCAGTATCGATGAGATACAAATCTGAAGCGTTTGAAAAGTTCAAACAATTCAAATGAAGTAGAAAACAACTTGGGAAAAGTATCAAAACATTACGATCCGATCGTGGTGGTGAATACTTAGACCAAGAGTTTTGGATTATCTCGAGATAATGGGATATTATCTCGGTGGACCTCCTTACACACCACAAAGATAATGGTGTGGCGAAAGGAGAAATCGAACCTTGTTGGACATGGTACGATCTATGATGGGCTTTTGCGATTACCAAAATCCTTTTGGGGATATGCACTTGAGACAACATTTTACTTGTTAAGCGAGTTCCATCAAAGACGATTGATGTTACTCCATATGAAATGTGGACTAACAAGAAACCTTATCTTTCTTATTTGAAAGTATGAGGTTGTCCTGCTTATGTAAGCGGACACGGTCGAGATAAGCTTGGAGCAAAATCGACAAGTGTTTGTTAAGTAGGATATCCTAAAGAAACAAGAGGATATCAATTCTACTTTCTTTGAGGAACAAAAGGTGTTTGTTTGATCCATGCTGTCTTTTAGAAAGAGTTTCTTTTAAAGATGACAGTGGGAGCAAAGTTGAACTTGAAGAAGTTCAAGATGCTCGGACAGACGCAGATCAATCGCTCGAACTGAAGCGCGTAACTCATACAGATGAGGTAACAGTTCAACCTTCTACTACTACACGAAATTTGTGGGTCAAGTAGGATACGCCTGCTTCTCGAGAGATATGGATTTCGTGAGTGAACAGAATGACGTATTGCTCATGAGGATGATGAGCCTACTACCTATGAAGAGGTTACGAAGAGTTCATAGTCGAAAAATGGCTTCGTGCCATGAAATCAAATGGATTCCATGTATGAAAACCAAGTATGGACTTTGGTTGATGCACAGAAGGGATAAAACCTATAGGGTGCAAATGGGTTTTCAAGAAGAAAACCGACATGGATGGTAATGTGATTACCTATAAAGCAAGCTTGTGGCTAAAGGCTTTCGTCAAAGACAAGGAGTTGACTATGACGAGACCTTGATCCGAGAGCAATGCTTAAATCCATTAGGATACTCTAGCCATTGCCGCTCATTATGATTATGAGATATGGCAAATGGATGTGAAGACGACTTTCCGAATGGAAATCTGGCCGAGGATGTACATGACACAACTGAGGGCTTCATTTCCGTTGATGGCGAAAAGGTATGCAAGCTTGAAATCCATTTATGGATTGAAGCAAGCATCCAGAGTTGGAATATCCGTTTTGATGAGACAATCAAAGAGTTTGGTTTCTCACAAAATCCGGATGAACATGTGTGTACAAGAAGGTTAATGGAACTGCGATCGTATTCCTTGTGTTATATGTAGATGACATATTGTTGCTAGAAGCGATGTCTCAATCTTGCAATCGGTAAAAATTTGGTTGTCCAAACAATTTGCCATGAAAGACCTTGGAGAAGCAACTTATATCCTTGGGATAAAGATTTATAGAGATAGATCGAAGAGGTTGCTTGGTCTTTCACAAATAACTTACATAGACAAGGTGCTAAAGAGGTTTAGCATGGAGCAATCAAGAGAGGTTTCTTCCATTACTCATGGGATAACACTCTCAGAAGTCCATGTGTCCCAAGACACTGAGGATGAGAGGATGCGTATGAATATGATCCGTATCGTCTGCGATAGGATCTATTATATACGCAATGCTATGTACGAGACCGATGTATCATATGCTCTAAGTGTTCTGAGCAGATACCAATCGGATCTGGTGAGGGTCCTTTGGGTGGCTGTCAAGAATATCTAAAGTACTGCGAAGAACTAAGGATATTTTCTTGATATATGGAGATGGAAGTCTCCAGTGAGCTGGCATCTGGATGCGGTTTTCAATCGATAAGGGCGACTCCAGGTCCCAATCAGGTTATGTTTTCACACTAAATGGCGGGCGATCGGTTGGAAGAGTTCCAAGCAGAGGCGATCAGCGATTCAACGATCGAGGCAGAGTACATTGCCGCATCGACGCAAAGAAAGGAAGGTTTGGATCAAGAAGTTCATTTCGAACTTGGTGTGGTTCCTAGCTGTGATGGATCCATCTGATTGTTTTGTGACAACAATGGAGCTATTCTTGTGAGCAAAGGAACCAAGGTCTCATCAACGATCCAAACACGTACTCGCCGATACCATTTGATTCGGAGATCATTGCTCGAGGTGATGTCCGATAGAGAATTCCACAGAGCGAACATTGTTGATCCGTTGACAAAGCCATTGACACGGAAGAATTTTGATTCTCATGTACTCGCTTATGTTATTAGATACCAAGGCGATTGGCTTTAGGTCAAGTGGGAGATTGTTAGAGTAGTGCCCTAAAGGCAATCCCCTTTAGCGCATTTTGTTCATAGTCATGTAAAGACTTTATGAATAAATAAAGCAAGGCATATTTCATTTATTTGATGTTCATTTTATTATGAATTGATAATGATCTTTAATCAAATTAATGAAGTCCCTGATACATGACATAGCATGAAGGAAATTATGATGTGATCATACTATTGAGATTCCTATCATGTGCAATTATGTCAGATATCTAAATTCTCCTAGTCATAGGATTAATGAGCTGGACATCGTTAATCCGGATAGACTAGACATGTCAAACTCCTTGATTGGATCAAGCAGTGGATCTCAGAAAACTGTAAATATTGAGATATTTAGATTTGACATGTGGATGCTTACTAGTGGTAGTAAGTACATTGGATGACCTGCTATGAGATCATCACATGGATGTCCTATACAAATGTCAGTGATAATCTCATCATAGCAATGGTGCAAGCATCCTTAGACTTGAGGTACTCAAGGATATCTTGGGTACTGATTCTGTACTTTGACTCCATTCCTTGTTGCCTTTCAGAGGTCGCTCATAGGGTGGTGATTGGGTACAGCTTGAGGTATTCGAAGGTAATTGAGTAGCCAATAGAGGATTCACCACTTCTGTTATAGCAGAAGAGATACCCATGGCCTCTTATCAGGATCATTACTTTGAAGTCTCGCGCGGAAAGCATACATATATCATGAAGATGGTCTTCATGGACATATAAAGTAATGAGTCCTAGGACGAGAACTGATAACACTTGGACTAGATTTGATCTGATCAGTTTAGTAAGAGTTGACACATTGCCCATACTCAAACCAAGTGGGGTATAGCATGGTGAAAGGACGAATTGCACAGTAATTGTCTATGGAAGGGTTCGTGATATGGTTTCATTAGTCAAACCAATTACTTTCCGGTCAATTGGGGGTCATGATGTGTTGCTAGATACCGCTCATGACTTGCTTCAGATTAAGTGTTAATCTAAGTGGCCAACATAACCGGAACCTAATGGGTCACACGATAAGAGTGACTCGGAGAATCAGAAATAGTTTGGACGGAGATCCGATATCCGGAGAGCAATAGGATTAAATGGATCCCGATGAGATTGGGATATGTCCCGATGAGATCGCGACATCGACATTCTTGAAAACCGCTTCCGGTGATTTTTCGGCGCGGGGGTCTTAGGCGATGAGATCGACCCAATTTGTTGGACCTCTTCAAAATATATATATATATATTAATTAATTAAGAATTGATTAATTATATATATAAATGGTGATTTCGGTGGAAGCAAAATTGGTGGAGAAGTTTGTAAGTTTGAAAAGTCAAAAGTAATGATGATTTATCATTTTAAGGCATTTTATGCCTCCAACGTGGATGCCCTTACACCAAGCCTTTGATATTGTGTTTTAAGTGTTAAAATACATAGAAGAAGGAATGGAAGAAGGCTTGCACGGTTTTGGTAAAAGGGAAGAACCGATTGCTTACATGTTAAGCTTGAAAATTTGATTTTCCACCTTCTTCCTCTCTTCCATTCAAGTTGGATTCTTCTTCTCCAAGGTTCCACCAAGATCATTTCACTTGCTCTCCAAGGCTAAGGTAAGAGCTAGCACTCTTCTCTTTAGTCTAGCTATTCCCGGGTCAAAAGAGTTTGTCCCGGTTAGGTTTTCCGACCTCTGCGTGGATACCGTTAGAGACGGTCTCCTTTGGTCATTATGGTTTGATAGTTTATACATACACATGGATCCTGGCTTTCGGGAATGTCCCGGGACTCAAAATTTTAAATTCCGCACTGTGGGCATGTGATGCCTACCCCGGGATTTTCCTACATATTGGACGACGATTCAACAGATAGAACAGACATTGTTCATCCAAGGTAGTCATAAGATGTCTTGACCTGGCTCTTGGTAAGATGCAATTAAACAAAATCACATGTAGAACCCTAGCTTTCGGGACCAGACTTGAAGTCTTCCTCTCCTATGGGTCATTGGCTCCATATAACTGTTTTTTGACATCTTCTTCCTTCATACTAACCTTGGACATCCATCGGCTTTGGTTGATAGGTTTCTCCAATCAAGAGCATTAGGTCACCTTCTCCACTAACTTCTTTGTCACAATAACAGATTATTCCATCTCTGTGGAGACGATGGTGTTATCAACCGATTCGCATACTTCCAAAAGTCATATACCTCATCATATATCTGGTTCCTTGATCTGGAAGAAATTTCTCCATCCAACTTCTACAATCTCGGCTCAACATTCATGCCGTCACTCCTCAAATGATTCAAATTTGCATATCTTCCAAAATCATAGCTAGCTCCATTGCTTCGATTTGAGGCGCGCTCGTAGGATATTCTTCAAAAGTAAAGCTGTTTGCAAGATTTTTCGAAGAGAGTTGAAACGTCTGGGAGTAAAAGTAATCGAAATGATTATTGTTTGCACTACTCGAAGGGTCTTATCCGATGGGTTCTAGAATCGTTGGGATCCTCAAGGCTGTCAAAATTTTCCCTCAAAGACTTCATTGTGAGAGAAGTTACCAACTGTAACCTACTGTTTCTGACGTCGTTACCTTTAGGGGTCTTCTAGCCTGATTGGCCATTTAACATAACCATGTTAAGGTTCCGTCTGATTTCTTTAAACTGATCTTCACTCAGTGGTTTAGTGAAGATATCTGCCCATTGATACTCTGTTTCAACGAACTGTAGTGTCACCACCTTCCTCTGAACGTAATCTCTCAAGAAATGATGTCTGACTTCGATATGCTTCACTCTTGAATGTTGTATCGGATTCTTCGATAGATTTATGGCGCTGGTGTTGTCGCAATAGATTGGGATCTCATCTTCTAGAACTGAATAATCCTCCAGTTGATATTTAATCCATAATGTTTGTGAACAACAGCTTGCGGCAGACATGTACTCAGCTTCGGCAGTTGATAGACCTATCGAGCTTTGTCTCTTGCTTGAACAGGAAACTAGGTTTGCGCCAAGAAAGTGACATCCTCCACTGGTGCTTTTCCTTTCAATTCTGTCTCCGGCATAGTCCGCATCGCAATATCCAATTAACCTGAAATCTTTACCTTTCTCAAACATTAAGCAAAGATCAGTAGTACCTGTGAGATATCTCATAATCCTTTTAACAGAAATAAAATGAGACTCTCTAGGATCGACATGAAACGTTGCACACAAGCATACACTGAATAGAATATCAGGTCTACTTGCTGTAAGATAAGTAAAGAACCGATCATCCCTCTATACAAGGTTTGATCCACCTTCTTACCAAGTTCATCTTTCGGCAAAAGGTTTGAAGGATGCATCAGAGTTGCCATAGGCTTCACATTATTCATATCAAATTTGGACAACAATTCTTTCACATACTTTTGTTGATGAATAAAAATTTTCTCTTCGGTTTGCTTAACTTGCAACCCAAGAAAGAACTTTAACTCACCCATCATACTCATTTCAAATTCATTTTTCATCAGATTCTCAAAACTCATACACAACATCTTTGTGGTAGCACCAAAAATAATATCATCAACGTAAATTTTCACTAAGATAAAGTCATTCTCATAAACCTTTCTGAAAAGCGTTTTATCCACTTGACCTCTAGTAAACCCATTCTCCAAAAGAAAATTACTTAGACGATCATACCAAGCTCTAGGAGCTTGCTTCAGGCCGTATAAAGCTTTATGAAGTCTATAGACATGTTTTGGATTCTTAACATCCTCGAAGCCAAGAGGTTGCTTCACATACACCTCTTCGTCTATAAGACCATTCAGAAAGGCGCTCTTCACGTCCATATGAAAAAGCTTTATGTTATGACAAACAGCGTATGCCAGCAATATCCGAATAGCTTCAAGTCTTGCTACTGGAGCATACGTATCATTGTAGTCTATCCCTTCTTGCTGATTATAGCCTTGTGCTACTAATCTAGCTTTATTCTTACTTACTTTGCCTGATTCGTCTAGCTTATTCTTGAAAACCTATCTGGTTCCTATAATGGATTTCTTCAAGGGTTTTGGAACTAAGGACCAAACTTTATTTCTAGTAAACTGATTCAGCTCCTCTTGCATGGCTAAAATCCAAGCTTTGTCCTGAAGGACTTCCTCAATCTTCTTAGGCTCTATTTCAGAGATGAACGCTACATTAGCTTCTCTTCTGAATTTGGACCTTGTCCTAACTCCTGATGTCTCTCCGATAATTAGCTCTTCTGGATGAGAACTTCTATACTTCCGATCTCTCTTTAATCCTATAGTTTCTGGAATATCCTCGATCTTATCTATTTGAGTTCCTGATGATGGAGTTTCTGTTGTATCGTCTAAGTTCTTTGAAGGATCTTCACTCTCCATGTCATCTTCCTTGTGGGATTGAGAACGATCATCAAACTTGACATGGATGGTCTCCTTAACTATCTTTGAGATAAGGTTGTAAACTCAAAATGCCTTAGACGATGATGAGTAGCCTAGAAATATTCCTGAATAGATCTTCGAATCGAACTTATCCAACAACTCCTTTGTATTCAAAATAGAGCACTTGCACCCGAATGGATGAAAGTAAGATATATTTGGTCTCCTTCCATTCCATAGCTCATAGGGAGTCTTCTTCAACAAGGGTCGCAACATTATTATATTCTGAATATAACATGCTGTATTCACAGCTTCTGCCCAGAAGTACTTAGGAAGATTCATCTCACATAGCATAGTCCTTGCCATCTCTTGAATCGTCTGTTCTTCCTTTCAACAACTCCATTACATTGTGGGGTTCTAGAGGGTGAGAAATTGTGGAAATTCCATTCTCCTCACGAATAACCTAAACATCTCATTCTCGAATTCTCCACCATGATCACTCCACGATACTAGCTATAGATACTCCTTTTCAATCAGAACTTTCGAGAGGGTTCTAAAACACTTAAAAGATTCATCTTTGTGTGTAAACAATATCCAACAAAATCTAGTAAAGTCATCAACAATAACAAGTCCATATTTCTTTCTACCAAGACTTATTGTCCTAGTTGGACCAAATAAATCCATATGTAACAATTCCAAAGGTCTAGAAGATGTTACAAAATTTTTAGAAGAAAACGATGTTTTAACTTGTTTTCCTTTCAAACAACATTCACAGAAAAATTCTTTGTCAAAACTTATTTTTGGTAAGCCTCTTACCAAATTAAATTTTGCCAACTTTGAAATGTGTTTAAAAGAGACATGACCTAGCTTTTTATGCAAGATTAGTCTTTCTTCTTCAGAAGATAGAAAACATGAAACATTTTGATCTTGAAAATCTTCTAAATCAATTTTATAAAGATTATTTCTTCTCTTGGCAGAAAAGAATATAGATCCATCTTTGTTTCTGACTTCACAAAGACTTTGATTGAATGTGACTATGAAACCAGAGTCACATAATTGACTTACACTAATCAAATTGTGCTTCAGACCATCAACAAGCAGTACATTATCTATGCATGCAAAGAAATCTTTACCTATCTTACCGATTCTAATTTTCTTGCCCTGCTGGTTGTCTCCGAAAGTTACCGATCCTCCCTTCTTATATTGAAGATCTAGGAACATAGACCTTCTTCCGTCATATATTCATGACGTACCACTTGTCTAAATACCAACGGTGCTTGTAGCATTTTCCAAGGAAGAATATCTGCGGACAAACTATTTTACTCTTTGGTACCCATATTTTCTTGGGTCCATTTTGGTTAGTAAAATGCACATAATGAGTCTTTTGATGCTTTTTACTAGAATGTTGATGAAAACGTGTTTGATGATACCTTTTATTTTGAGAAAGTGGTTTTATATGATTATGAGACTTATTACTCATAAACCCTAATCCAGTTTTATCACTAGGGTATCTACATTTTCCTAGCATCTCATTCATTCTTTTAGCACTTTCAGTGAATGTAGCTAAATCGGATTAATAACATCAAAAGGTCCATTCCAATGGGAGCGTAATATACCGGAAAAAGCTTAAGTAGTGAATGGTATACGAGAACTTTTTTCCAACTATAAAATTCTTCCTAACAATCACCTTGTCATGAAATCGTTTCATCTTTTCCTTGTAAAATTTTGGATTCTCATAAGATTTAAGTCTAAGTTCTTCTAATTCTTGCAGTTGTTATTTCCTCTGTTCACCCACTGCATCCATCTTCATATTGCATTACTTAGTGGTCCAAAATGAAGTAAATCACACGTTAGTACAATGCTTATTAAACGATAACTGAATACAAGAAAAAGGGGGGTTGAATTTGTATTCCTTTTTGAAAATTCTTTCAAAAACTGTTTCGTTAAAAGCAAGTTCTTTACGTAAACGTCAGTAACTTTCAGTCAATCAAAACTTTTTGTTAGCCCCAAAATTTTTATGTAATTAAGCATGATTAGAGTAATTAAGTAAATTATGTTAACATTAATTAACTTGACATTGAGTAATATGAGTTGGCATTAAAGATGTTAGGTAATGAGTTAATGGAATTAAATGAATTAGTTGGGTTTTAATGAGGTAGGAAAGAAAAGAAAGATAAAATGGGCTTAAAGATAATTGGGCCTAAGTAAGTTGTAGGATAAAGAGGAAGTAAGGAGGATGTAGGGAAAATGAAAGAAGAAGGAATTAAATGAAGGCTTGGGCCTTTTGGGCTTAAGTGGATTAGAGAAGAAGTATAAAGGAGGAGTTTAAGTGAGATTTACTGAAATTTAAAGGAGAAGAGGGAGAAGTTTACGTGAAGAGGAAAGAAAGGAGAAAAGAAAGGAGCTTGCTAGGGTTTTGGCATTTCCATGAAAGTGAGTGAGTTTTTGAAGAAAGAGCAAGAAGAAAAGTGAAGAGGAGAGTCTAAGCTTTATTTTGATACAAGAAACCCTTGGGTTGAGTAAAGATTCAAGGTAAGTTATGAAATGTAGTTTGAGTTTGGCTTGATTTTATGGTTTAGAAAGCTTAGAAAGAAGATGGGTTTAGTGATTCTAGGGTTGATTTCATGATTAAGGTTCATTAGGTTTTCAATTTTAGAAACCCTAAATGATGTGAGGTTCTTTCCTTGCCATGAATGAAGGAGGACAAGAAAGAAGAGGAGAACAAGAAGAGGAACTTCCTTAGGCAAGCTTAAGCAAGGATATAAGGTGGGTTTCACTTTTATCTTTATGTTAGTAATGCTTAAATATTATCTTAACTAAGGAAAATTAATATTTTTCCAACTAATTTAGAATGAGCATTGATTGACTTTTGATTGTGTATAAAATGATGGATGATTGCCATTAGGTGAGAAATTGATTAGGTATGACATTGCTTGAAATTTCCATAAATTGGATGAGCATGAATGAGATCATGAAATGTGAGTTAAGCATGAAATGTGCTTTAAGCATGATCACTTTATGGATGCTTGAATATCCATTTTCAGAAAATTAGTCGTGGACAAGACAAGTCCAGCTTTTATGTATGAAATTAAGTGTTATGTAGGTTAGTTAAGTCCACCAAATAGAGTCACGTGCCGTCGACCAAGATAGCCTTCGCCTACCGCCGATTGTGGCATAGGATGTTCCTTTTAGGACTCACAAGATATGACTACACTTGTGTAGCTCATCAAGAACCCGTGGACTTTTGAACCATCGCTATGTGTTTACATGTTAGCGTATATTTTGCAAGAATGAGAATGATATGAAGCATGAACATTATGTTTTGAGATTGATAAATTTCATGAATTGCATGATTGCATGATTTCTATGCAAGTTGCTAAAAGTATGATTAATGAAGCAATGTAGCTTATTAGCCTAAATATAAATGTGTCACCCACGGAGTTTAAAGTCACCCCTAAAATTTTCAGAAAATGAGCAGGATACCGGGAGCAAGCTTAAAGGCATTTACTCCAAGATTTTCTTTTGATTTTGTATTTGAAATGATTTTGTAAAACAATGCTTTAGTTGCATTTGAGAAGATATTGTATTTTGAAACTTCATTGTAATTGGGCTTGAAATGCCCACTAAAACATTGTATGAATATGACATGATTTGATGAAGATGGAATGAATGAATTATGAAAGCAAAAATGTTCAGTTTTTAATGTATTTTGAGAAATCCATGTATGTTTAAGACAATTGAATCATTGTTATAGTTTGGATATGATAGATGATTAAGAGTGTGGCTGTTGCTTCAAATGGTGTTTGAAGATACCTTAGGGTTTAACCATGTTATATGAGGTTGTATGATGAGTTTTATGCAGGTGGAAGTCTTAGAATTGAAAATTGGGTAGTTGCATTTAAGGGGATGTCTGTCAAATTTTCCTAAAATTTGACAGTACTTAGCCTCAATATTAGAACCCTCTTGGTATGAATTAGATCAATGAGTCTTCATGAAGATTGTAGTAGAGTTTAGAGTTTTCCAAGGGTATATCGTTTGCTTAATTTGGAGTTCGGTCAAAAGATATGATCCTTACTAGAAGCGTAGGAAGGAAAGCGAAGATAGAAATGGAAGATAGAAATCGAAGGAAGGAAATCGAAGATAGAAAAGCGAAGGAAGGAAATCAAGAAGATAAGCGAAGGAAGGAAAGCGAAGATAGAAATCGAAGATAGAAAAGCGTATGAAGGAAAGCGAAGATAGAAATCGAAGATAGAAAAGCGAAGGAAGGAAGCGAAGATAGAAATCGAAGATAGAAAATCGAAGGAAGGAAATCGAGAAGATAGAAAAGGTAAGATAGAAATCGGAAGATAGAAAAGGTAGGAAGGAAATCAAGATAGAAAAGGAAGATAGAAATCGAGAAGATAGAAAAGCGAATGAAGGAAATCGGAAGATAGAAAAGCAAAAGGAAGGAAAGCGTAAGATAGAAATCGGAAGATAGAAATCGAAGGAAGGAAATCGAAGATAGAAAAGGAAGGAAGGAAAAACAAGATAGAAATCAGAAGATAGAAAAGGAAGGAAGGAAAGCGGAAGATAGAAATCGGAAGATAGAAAATCGGAAGGAAGGAAATCGGAAGATAGAAAAGCGAAGATAGAAATCGGAAGATAGAAAAGGAAGGAAGGAAATCGGAAGATAGAAAAGGTAAGATAGAAATCGAAGGAAGGAAATCAGAAGATAAAAAGCGAAGGAAGGAAATCAGAAGATAGAAAAGGAAGGAAGGAAATCAAGATAGAAATCGAGAAGGAAGGAAAGCGTAAGATAGAAATCGGAAGATAGAAAAGCGTAGGAAGGAAAGCGAGAAGATAGAAATCGGAAGATAGAAATCAAGGAAGGAAATCAGAAGATAGAAAAGCAGAAGGAAGGAAATCAGAAGATAAAAAGAAGAAGGAAGGAAATCAGAAGGAAGGAAATCAGAAGATAGAAAAGCAGAAGGAAGGAAAGCGGAAGATATAAACCGGATGATAGAAATCGGCGATAGAAAACGGATGATAGAAATCGGACGATGGAAAATAGGACGCTGCAGAATGTAGGAGATAGAATCAGCCTTTGTAGTCTGCATAAGAGTTGTAGATCTAGATGTCTAATTTCATATGGTGAAAGAACGAAAACATTTGGAGCTATAGATTAAAAGTTATAGCAATCGCGCCAAAAGAGTTTCGATTCGATTTCGGAAGTGAGCATGGTCCGTTGTTTTGGGCATATTTCCCTCATACGACCTCCAAATGAGGTGAGGCTTGAACCATTGGATTTATAAGACACATATCTTTCACTCCATAAAATCCGGTATCAATTGGAGTTAAATTGAGAAAGTTTGTTCTAAAACAAGTGAAAGGTCAGTTAAGAGGGCATGTTTCGGGTATGAACTCTCTTAGGTTTTTTTTTTAAGTGTATCTTGAGTATATGACTCCGATTAAGGTGATTCTTGCCTCTGTGTGAACGTGAGGCCTTAAGCTACATTGATATGAACAAGTCTAAATGTGATTTTGATGATTAGGTAGTGTACGCCATCACCCTTATGGAACCACAAAGATCAAGCGCGCAAAGTAGGGAGCGCAAGCTTTAGGGCTCCAAAATTTTGGGCTCTGGAAATGGGTCCAATAGGTGTGGAATGTAAGCAAGAGCATGAGCGTTAATGTTAAGGTATAAATAGTTGGAGTTGGGATCCGGTCTCGGGATCAGGTTCTAACACTTTTAAAACTTGTTTCGAAAATTAAGTGATAACAAAACTTTGAACATTAAAAGTAATAGGGTAGAGAGAAGTTGACACGGTGATTTTATTCTGATTCGCCCCAAACCATGGGCTACGTCCAGTCCTCAGAGTTCTTTCTGAGATTTCACTATCTCTTCAAAGTATACAAGTATTCTTTTCGAGCCTCTTCAGGTCTCTACACTCAGTATTCTTTCACTCTTAGCCTCTGTAGGCTATCTACACTACTTTCTTACAAAAGTATTTCGCACTTGTTACAGTAAAATTAGCTCTAAGCTAATTTTCACAGAGTTTGCATATGTAAATCAATTATTTCAGTTTTTCTCTTTTTTGCTTTCACACTTGCTAACTTTGCAATCTTCGGCTTCAACTCATATTTATAGCCTCCGTCTGCAACTGCTTCTTGAATCTTGAATCTTGAATCTTGTTTCTTGAATCTTTAAAGAAACGGTTAATCAGTTGAGTTTCAGAATCAACTCAAACTGACTTTTAATCTTCTTTTGAATATCACGCCCGCTTTTCTCCGCCTGTATTTTTACGCCGTGTTTCTATGTCTCGCATCTGCGTCTGCGCCTGCTTTTCACTTTAGGCTCAGGTCTCATGTTGCGCCTGCTTTTCACTTTGCGTCACGCTCTGCCTGCTTTTCACTTTGCGTCTGCGTCTGTATTTTTCGTCTGCCTTTTAACTTCGCTCAAGGCTCGTGTTTTATTCTCCATCATGTCTGCTTTCTATTTTGCTTCTTCTTTTACTACTTCTTTGTTATTCATCAAAATCATATATATATGTAAAGTCATTTTGACTTAACACAAAAGGCCTTGTCTTGACTATCTATTTGAAGATGACACGACTTTTCATAGATTAGTTAGTATGGAGACATTCCAACTAGTGTCTTGTATGTAGTCCTATATTCCGAAAGAGCATCATCAAGTCTCTGACTCCAATCTTTACCAATTGGGCTCACCATTTTCTCAAAAATGGACTTGATTTCTTTATTTGACACGCTTACTTATGCATTCGTTTTTCAGGATGATAGGTCATAGACACCTTATGAAAGTGACATGGTACTTCTTCAAAGGTTTTTTACCAATCGGTTGCAAAAATGATACCTCTGTCACTAATCAATGCTTTCTGTGTTCCAAACCTAGAAAAAATATTAGACTTTACAAATTTTGCAACAACCTTAGAATCGTTAGTGCTGTTGGTTTTAGCTTCCACCTATTTAGAAACATAATCTATAGCCAACAAAATGTAAACAAACCCAAAAGAATAAGGAAATGGTCCCATAAAATCAATGCCCTATACATTAAAGATTTCACATGCATGAATTAGAGATAAAGGCATTTGATCTCTAT
Organism: Erythroxylum novogranatense; assembly: GCA_029891385.1. Classification (NCBI taxonomy): domain Eukaryota; kingdom Viridiplantae; phylum Streptophyta; class Magnoliopsida; order Malpighiales; family Erythroxylaceae; genus Erythroxylum; species Erythroxylum novogranatense. The sequence continues at coordinate 218,218 of JAIWQS010000229.1, forward strand.
GGAATAAATTACCTTATTTTTGGCATTGTTCACATGTTTTACAGAACATATAGGAGTCCCAAAAAATATTTGGCCAATAAAACCACATTCAAGAATTTCCTAGTAGTTCTATTAGGCCCAAAATGACCACCACAAGCAAACAAATGGCAAAATTTCAAAATTGATTCATATTCATATTCAGGCACACATCTCCTGATCAATTGTTCAGAATAACACTTCTACAATTGAGGACCATTCCAAATATAATATGTCTACTCACTCTTTATCCTGTTTCGTTTAGCCTTACTCAAATTATTACGTATTTCATGGTTTACTAGATAGTTCACAATATCATCATTTAGTAGAACCTTACCTTGAAGTGTTAGTAATTGCTCATCTAGAAACAATTCTTACAATAGAAGTGAATCTTCTCCTTCACCATTTGACTCAAGTGATCCATGATTGAATTCTCTACACATTTTTGTCTTTGATCTCCAAATTGAGCTCTTAGAGTAGGAGAATCCGTCTAATCAGCCTTGATTTCACTTCTTTCTTCAATAAAAGGTACCTTAATATTGCATGATCAGAATATACAATCACTTTAAAACCAAGTAAAAAAGGTCTAAATTTATCCAAAGAAAACACAACAACTAAAAGCTCCTTTTCAGTGGTAGAATAGTTGCACTGAGCTAGAATGAGTATTCGAGAAGTGTAGTAAATAGCATAAGCCATCTTTCCATATTTCTGACCAAGGACAACACCCATAACAAAATTGTTTGCATTACACATAATCTCAAATGGTTGACCCCAATTTGGTGGTTAAATGGTTAGTGCTGAAGTTAAAAGTTCTTTTAACTTGTCAAATGCTTCGTTGCATCCCTCATCAAACTCAAAGGGTATATCCTTTTGTAACAACTGAAAAAGTTTTGTTGCAATCTTATTAAAGTCCTTGATAAACGTGTGATAAAAACATATATGGCTAAGAAAAGAACGAACTTCCCGCACATTTGTGGGGTAGGGTAAGTTTCGTACAATTTCTATCTTAACTTTATCAACTTCATTCCCTTTAGCTAAGATTATATGTTCCAAAACTATTCCTTGTTCAACCATAAAATGACTTTTTCATAATTGAGAACAAGACTAGTTTCAATGCAATGCTCATGTACACAATTCAAATTATCCAAGCATGCATTAAATGAATCTCCATAGATAATAAAGTCTTCCATAAACACCTCAATAATGTGTTCAACATACTCAGAGAAAATACTTACCATGCATTTTGAAACTTGGGGCATATCAGAGTCCAAACGGGATCCTTCTATAGGCAAATGTATCAAATGGCCATATGAAAGTTGTTTTCTCGATCCTCCATGGCTATCATAATTTGATTATATCTTGAACACCCATCCGTAAAATAGTAGTGAGATCATCCCGCAAGTCGTTCAAGCATCTAATCGATGAATGAGAGTGGAAAGTGATCCTTACGTGTGGTAGCACTCAACTTTCTGTAATCGATGCAAACTCTTTTTAACACCCACATACCCCCTAGAAGGATATGCAGATGTTACCTAACACAGACTTAAACATATCAAACAATACACAACATTGCCAAAATTCAAACACCAATCATTACTTTTCCATACATATTCGACTTTAAATGTAATTTAACCAACACACTAAATTTGTCCAAATACATGCTTCAAATACAACACCATCCTGAATTAAAGTTATTACGTTACAAACCCTTAAACTAAACAATACATATCTTAAGTTCAAATACACTATCTATTACAATATTTACAAACTTTTAACAAAATACATCAATTGCACAAAATCCCCTTTTTTACCTTCCTAATCATATAGCATTTCATTACTTATGGGGAGGTTAGAATAGTAAATATGAGTAACCAATGAGAGCTTAGAAAAGCATTTTCATGCTCATGCATAATATGGCAGATATATGCATATGAATAGTAAATTTTTTGCACATAAAAATAATTGTACATGCATTCATGAATAATTTTCGTATAATTGGATTAAGTTGTGATTATTGGAAAATTTTGAGAATTTCAATTTTATTTATATTGGAAATATTATTGATTATTGGAATTGTGACATTTTTAATTTTGGTGAATTTTAATGAATTTTGGAAATTATAGAGTATTTTGGAAAATTAGGAAAAGGAATTAAAAGGATATTGGAGATACTTGGATTGTAAAGATGAAATTAATGGAGTTAGTTTCAAAAGAAACTAAGTTAGAGTTTAGTCATTAAGAAAGTGACAAGTGTCACTAATTAGAAAGTTGCTTTTATAATTCGTTAGTAAGGTTCTTTGAACGTTAAAAGGCTTAGTGAATTATTTAAGTTCCTCCTTCATAGTCATCCTCTTCGGATTTCTTTCCACTACTCAAATTTGTTCACCAAAAATCCTTTTGAAATATTTCTTTGTGTTTTCTCATCCCACACCTCTATCACACTGCTATTTGCCTTTTCTACCTAAGGAAAACCAGAAGCTAGTCATTTTTCACAGAGGAGTACGTGATTTTTGCATGGAGTTAGGGCTTTGGAGATAATTGAAGATTGTGGAGTTTTAACAAGTAAGTAGTGAATAAATCCTTTAGAGTTATAGGTTTATGAAATACATTTGATGAATTACTGTCATATGCATGGAAATGATGTTTACGTATATATATTCATGAACACAAGATAGATGGGATGAAATTTTGGTTTTAGTGTTAACTTAGTATTTAATGGATTGTTAGTGATTAAGTGATGTAAAATGATTTTGGAGTTTGAAATAGCAATAAAATGGTGTATGAAGTGAGTGTAGAAAATCAAAGAATGAAAAGGTGGTATACTTTGTTTCTTGTTCTTCTTCATGCATGTTTATATATATGCATGTATACGTGAGGAGATGAGTTTCTTAGAGATGATAAAAAGTGGTATTTGAGTTGAAGGGTAGTTGTAAAATGATGATTTGAGATGGGAATGAGTGTTTAAATAGAAGTTGAGAGGAAGAATAGTGATTGAGAATAAAAGTTGAAAATGCGTAAAAGTGATGAGCATGAATATGATGAACATGAATTTTAGCTTTTGATGGTTTTTATTAAACTTGTATATTTTGGGATAATATGAAGGCATGGTGAATGAGTTGATTGAAATGGAGTAGAAAAACTAGAAATAAAAATTTGAAGTGTTGGATTTTAGAGAATGAAGTTTGGAAATTTTCTAAGAATGAACAGTGAGTGTGAAGTTTTGATCTGAAACTTTCGTAAATTTTTCTGTGTTTATTTAGACATATTTTGACAAAATTGTCTTCATAAAAGTTATAGATCTTGATTTTAGCTTTCCATTAATATAAAGTATGAATTTTTTAGACATTGGAGTTGAGAGATATGATATTTAGAAATCTGTGATATTATATGGGATGGATATTCAGGACAGCTGCATTGGTTTGAAATTTTGACCTTTATAAAGGCAAAATTTATTTTTAAGATTTTCATGAAAGTTGTAGGTCTAGAGGTCCTCTTCAAAATGATTTTTAAATCACCTTAATCCAATGTTTATTCTAAAAGTTATGCATATTTTACCAAATAGGTCTGAAGGAGAAGAGAAAAGGGCAGAAGAGGGCGAAAGTCGCGATCACGTCGCAAAGGCGCGTGCAGGTCGCGATCGTCGCGATTGTGACAAGCATCGTCCTCCTCTTAGCCTGAACATATTTTACTATTTTGGTCATTTTTTTTTCCGACCTTCAAATGACCTAATTTTTGAAGCATTGGATTCATAACACATTCCTCTATCTCTCCACAAAAATTTATAGCTTTTGGTTTTGATTTGTAAAAGATGGATTGAATTAAAGTGAGGGGATCGATGGGAAGAGTATGAGTTAGATATTTTTACTGAACATGCTTCAATATTTTGGTGATATCTTGATTTGTAGGATTCCAAATGAGATGAATTTTAATTTGGAGTAAACTAGAGATATAGGCCTACAAATTGTTTTAAGAGGTCTAATTTTTATTTAGCTTATAAGATGTTGAATTTCTGGAAGGAATTTGTGCGTAGTACACTGTTTTTGAATTTGGATAACCCGACAATGTTTGAGTCATATCTTTCAAATTATTGACCCAAATTGAGTGATTTTGGTGTCAATGGAAATATAAGACATAGAGGAACACTTTTTTAGAAGTGAGTATGGCCAAATTACATCATTTTTTCTTTCTAATTGAATGTGAACGGTAGACCCAAAAGTGTGACTTGGAAAAATATTCTGAAGTTAGTCAATGAGAATGGAATAGAGATTTATTGGTTTTATTGAGGTATAAATCTAAGTATAAATTATACTTAGATAAGTTTTGAAATGGGAATGATTTTGTAATGAAATTCAAGGAAAGATACCAGAGATTATCATGAACATGCATTGTACATAGTTTGTTTCATACACTGCATTCTTGAATAACTATAATTATGCAAAGTTGTAACGTGTGAAATGTGTCTTGCATAAATGAACTGCAGGTTAGAACGTCAGATTCAAACATCTCTAGAATTTGGAAGCAATTGCTAAATTAGAGCGTACTGTGAGTATACCTAGATGATCTCATTTTATTGTTTGTTTTGTTTGGTTTGAATTTTTGTATTAACTGACTACTGAATGTCGATATGAATGCGTCTTGATTGTTGATTTTGGACAGAAGGTCTGATGATTGTGATGTTTGATTACGATATTGAAGTGCTACTTGTATGTGAATGAGATTAAATAAGTGTGCATACTTTGATTGTTAAATGCCGGACCACGGTCCGATGATAAATGTGTTTGAATGTGCATTTGCATATGAATGAAAGTGGTTCCTCAACTTTAATGTTGAATGTCAGACTACGATCCGATGACATGTGAATGTGAGTGAATGTGAATCATACAAATGTGACTGATGCATTCCATTGCATGAATGCATGAAATATAATGGCAGTGGTGACTAGAGTAGCCAATGATCAGAGCTTAAAGCTCAATGAGTGAAAATGAGCCTCGAGCTCAAAAGTGATTCAGAGCCTCAGGCTCAACGTTTAATGAGCCCTGTATCCCCCAAGCGCATAAGGGACAGTTATCAATGAGCCCTATATGGGACAGTTTAGGCACTCGGTCACAGCAACGTAACATATAGAAAGTGAGTCTCATGCGCACTGCATATGCATAAAATGAATGATTCAGTGTATTGAATGTGAAGTGTGAAACTGAATGAGAAATGTGAAATAATGTGAAATGTGAATTATGTGTTATGTGACTGGGTGAGCCATCAATGATGGTCACTCATGAGTTTGCAAAACTTACCCAAAATTTGAAAATAATTTTCAGAACTCAAAAGAATATCCCGTTAGGCAAACAGGAGTATAATTACTGCATGCAAGGGAAAGATAGAGGTCGGGATCAGTATGCGTCTGCATTAGTGTTACCCTATTCTTGTATAAAATTTTATTATGCAATTTCTTTAAAATAGTGTTTTGTATTTGTGACGGGCCCAAATAGCTATTGAAATTCTGATGTTTGTATTGCTATGATTGAAAATGTTATAGAAGAAAGTGGGCCTAAATTGATTACTAATTTCCGCATATTTGAATAGGTTGAAAATAATTTATACCGATTTTTAAATAATTGAGTGCTTTAGCATGCCATCCTCGTGGGGTACGGACTCAGATATCACCCATCGATGTCGGGTTTGAGTCTTGCGGGAGTGGGGTGCTACAAATCATTTCCCTCAATTGTGGGATAAGTGAACTGAAACCTCTAAACTACTGTTTTCACAGGACAAATTTTTGGATCAGTTTTGTATGGCCATTCTAACCTAGAAAATGACGTTTTTAGACAATATATTCTTCCAAAACAATGATCCTCTATGTATTAAGTTTTAAAAGAAATAAAGATAATGCAAATTGGTTCATTATTCCGAGAGTTATACCTAAAATACTACAGACTATTCTCAATTATAGACAGCAACTACAACTCAACTTCAAGCCAAATTTCAAAACCATTAGTGACGAAAATCAAATTTGTTTCCTTCATGAAAGTTGTAGATATATGTATCTAGTTTAATATTAATTTAAAATAATCCCATTTTGATGTCCATATATCAAGATATGGCTAAAATACCGATGCCTAGTCAATAGAACCACTCCTTCGAACAAGTATCCAGCATGTATCACATTTCGAACCTCAATTCTTCATTATTTCAGTACACATTTTATCCAATTCAAACATCAAACAATACATAATATAACTTGAAATCAAGTTTAGTATTTCCTTACCTCTTTAAACTTCAAAGAACAACTCCAAGATTAAGCTAAACTAAGCTTCTAAGCAATCAACATATACCTATAATTAAGGTGCAACTTTTAACACCGGCTAGATAATAATACATAAAGTTACAAGACCTACTTCTTGATGAAATAACTTACAAATATGATGATCCAAGATTCAGAAAATTTCCAGAAGTTGAGAGTGGGAGTAGGAGAATTTCGGTGGAGAGAAGAGAGCAAAGTGAAGAATGAACAAAACATAAATTGCTCCAGCAGAATTTGCCACATCCAAAGCTAGTTGTCATTGAATTTCAGCAACATATCTCTCCATGCATGATACATTAGGCCATATGACACACACTTGGTGCTACCATTTGTCAATGTATCAACTATGCCACTTGTCAATGCTTTAACAATGCCAAATATCACTAATTCATAGGTTAATCGTTCTAATTTTGCATATACCAACTTAACTTGCCACTTAACAATTTTCCTAGACCAAATGTACATTTTTAAATACCTCAATTCTCTAATGGCATCAATTAATTTCAATTCACTAACTATGATCCACTTGACCAAAAATTTAAGTCATATGTCTTTCATATTCTAATCATAGCACAATTCTAACTCCAATCACACATGTACTTTCATAAAAATGTGTTATTTCAACTAGGGTGTACTTTGGAGCCTTACAATTCTCTCCCCCTTAAAAGAATTTCATTCTCAAAATTCATACCTAATCAGAATAGTTGAGGATATTGAGCTCTTATGGTCTTTTCTGATTCTCATGTTGGTTCTTCAAGTCCATGGTGTTGCCAGAGTACTTTCACCAAAGGTATTTTTTTATTCCTAAGTTGTCTGACTTCTCTGGCTACTATAAAAACTAGCCCTTCTTTATAAGAAAAATCTGGTTGTACTTGAATTTCTTGCACAGGAATATTATGTGTATCATTATACCGATATCTTCTCATCATGGAAACATGAAATACATCATATAAATTGGTCAATGCTTCAGGAAGAGCTAATTGATAAGCTACTTGTCTGATTCTCTTAAGAATCTCATTTGGACCAATATATCGCAAATTGAGCTTACCTTTCTTTCCAAACCGAAGTATGGTCTTCCATGGTGACACTTTCAAGAACATTTATCACCTACTTGATATTCAATATCCTTCCTTTTCAGATCAGTATAGGACTTTTGCCTATCACTGGCAGCTTTTAACCTATGTTGAATGACTTGAACTTTTTCTTCAGTAACTTTCACAACACACCGGAGTTCTACACCTTCTACCATACATCACTTTATAAGGCACTATGCTAATGCTAGTCTGATAACTATTGCTATAAGCAAACTCCATCAGAGCCAAATAATTATCCCAACTTTCTGGAAACTCTAACACGTAACCCGAAGCATATCTTCTAATATTTGTATATTGTCCATCCGTTTGGGGATGGAAAGTAGTACTGAACTTAACTTGAGTACCAAAAGCCTTTTGTAGACTTTTCTAGAATCTCAAAGTAAATCAAGGATCATAATCAAAAATAATAAATAACGGTACTCCATGCAGTCTCACTATCTCATTCACATATAAGTCTACAAGCCTATCCAAAGAATAGTCAGGACAAACAGGCATAAAGTGAGCAGATTTGGTAAATTTATCCACAATCACCTATACATCATTATGCTTCCTTTGAGTAAGAGGAAATCCAGTGAAAAAATCCATGGTAATGTTATCCCATTTCCATTTAGGAATAGAAATAGAATGTAACAAACTAGATGGAACCTAGTGCTCAGCTTTAACTTATTGACATGTCGAACATTTAGCTACATAATCCACAACATCATTTCAAACCTGACCAATAGTAATGCTACTTCAAATCTTGATACATGTTGTTTCCACCAGGATGCATAGTAAAGACTATATGATGAGCCTCAAACAACAACTTTTTTTTAGTTCATTATAATACAATTCATCATCTCTTTTCAAAGAGAAATCGTGTTGTTTACCTTCTTGAGTGGTCAAGATAAGTTATTGTAACTTATCATAAGCTGTCTGAGCATCACAAATATCTTGTCTCAAATTAGGCCTTGCTTTTAGTTGAGCTATTAAAGCTCCATCAGATATAAGTTCCCATTCACTTTGCTTCATTGATAATGATGAAATGGTCTTCTGACTCAAGGCATTAGCCATAACATTAGTCTTATCCGAATGGTAGTCCACAATATAGTCATAGTCTTTAAACAGTTCTAACCAACGTTGTTGTCTCAGATTGAGTTCTTTCTGGGTAAGCAGATATTTCAGACTCTTATGATCTGTAAAAATTCCACACCTTTCACCATACTAGTAATGCTGCCAAATTTTCAAGGCTAAGACTACTGCTGCAAGCTCCAGATCATCTGTAGGGTTATTCTGTTCATATGACTTCAGTTGCCTAGAGGCAGAAGCAACTACTTTTCCATCTTGCATCAAAACACAACCCAAAACATTTCTAAATGTATCACTAAACATAACATACTCCTTACTGGAAGTAGGTCGAGCTAATACAGGAGCTTTAGTAAGCATATTTTTTAGTTGATCTAAACTATTCTGACATCTATCAAACCTTTCATACTTCACTCCTTTCTGTAACAATTTAGTTTCATAACCAATCAAACCCAGAAAACTTCTCACTTTTGTCACATTCCATAGTGGCTTCTAGTTAATAATTGCTTCTATCTTACTAGGATCAACTCTAATCCCTTGAAAAGAGACATCATGCCCTAGAAAAGATACCTCTTGAAGCCAAAAGTCACACTTACTCTGCTTAGCATACAATTGTTTTTCCCGCAAGGTCTATAATACAATTCAGAGATGTTCAGTATGGTCAAATTCATTCTTAGAATTGTCCAAGATATCATCTATAAACACCATAACAAACTGGTCTAAATAAGGCCTAAATACTCTATTCATCAGATTCATAAATGCCACTAGAGCATTAGTTAACCTAAATGACATTACTAGAATTCATAATATCCATAATGGGTCTTAATGTAGTCTTCGCACATCCACATCCTTTACGAAGTTGATAGTACCTCGATCACAAATCTATCTTTGAAAACACTCTGCATTTTTAATTGATCATCTGTGTCTTCAATCCTGGCAATGGATACTTGTTCTTCATTGTGACTCTATTCAGTTGCATGTAATCGATGCACATCTGTAGTGTACCATCCTTCTTCTTAACAAACAAGACCGGTGCTCCTTATGGTGAGACACTGGGTCAAATGAACCCTTTATCCAGAAGCTCTTCTAAGTGTACCTTCAACTCCTTCAATTCAGTAGGAGCCATTCTGTATAGTGTTATGGATATAGGAGCAGTGCCAAGTATGACTTCAATAGACAACTCCACTCCCCTTTTAGGAGGGAGTCCAGGTAATTCCTCAGGAAACACATCTAAAAATTCATTCACCACCAAAATATCTAACAATTTACCACTTTCCTTTTTAGAATAAAACACAAAAGCTAGATAAGCTTCACATCCCTTCCCGAGGAGCTTTAGGGTCAGACAAGAGATACCACATTAACTAAAGAACTAGTGTGAATGTCATGCAATACTATTTCAAGCTGATCAAGTTTCCTAAACATAATTGTCTTAGCATTACAATCAACTACTGCCAGATGTTTGGACAATAAATCTATACCCAGAATGAAATCAAATTCATAAAAAGGCAATCTAATCAGATCTGCTACATATTCATTTCCTTGGGCTATAATAGGACAATTGCTAAACACCTGATTAACCAACAAACTATTACCTATAGGACTAGTCAATAGGCATCTCCTTATCAAACATTTCTCTAACACAGATATATGAATGACTAGATACAGGATCAATCAGTGCATGCATTTTAGAATTAAAGAGAGAAACAATACCATCAATAACTTCAGGTGTGCCCTGATCCTCACAAGCTTTTAATGCATAAGCTCAAGATGAAGTAGAAGGCACAGCTAGTTGATCCATATTTTTTGATTTGGTACTGACCAGAGACCTCTCTACTAGCTTGTGATGTCTGAGACTATCTTAGAGGGCAATTAGCTATTAGATGCTCAGTGCTGCCACATCATAAACATGCACCCGTATCCCTCCAACAAATACCCCAATGATGTACAGAGCAATGAGGGCACTCCGAGGCATCAGAACCTCAGCCTATAAAGGAACCCCTACTAGTAATAGTCGATGAGGGAAAATTTTTTCACCTTTCCCGAGCCATAAATCTCTAAGAAAATTCTAGTGTAGAGGAAACACCTTCCCGATTTCACTTGCCTGAGGAATGACCTCCTATAACAAAGCCACTTCGTTGAGTCCTTTCTCTCCTAAACATCTCTTGCCTTTCTATTTTCATAGCAGCTTGCACTAACTGATGGTAATTCACTTGTTACGAAAATGTAAATGTCGCCAGATGCTCCTTAATGGAATCATTCAAACCATCCTTAAACTGATGACACTGGAACTGCTCAGTAAGTACAGGTTTGGGGCATCCTTGTTGAGTCTATTAAATTCTCGGTTGTACTCAGTAACCGACAAGTTCCTCTATTTCAAGTTTAGAAATTGCTTTCACTTCTCCTTTCTATAAGCCTCTATAACTTACCTAGCTTTAAATTCTTGGGAAAAGAAATCCCAAGTCATAGGCATTAGTAGCTAAGGATTCCTCAAAACGAACTTCCACCATTCATAGGCTACTCCTTGAAGAAGAGAGATAGCACAGTGCACCATCTGATCTAATAGATAACTAATCATCTAACACCCTCTTTACTTTCTCTATCCAAAACTCAATTCTTTCAGATTCCTTCAATGATGTTCCAGAAAATTCCTCAGCTCCATACTTCCACAGCTAATCAATCGAAGCCTTGGGTGTAGTCATACAATGTATAATGTCTTCATATCCTAAGACAACTTAACTAAAACCTCTCCCTGAGCTGGAGGAGGAGGTGGCACCTTAGCTTCACCTCAATTGACCACAGGGGGTCCAGATATCGATGGACGAGATTGCCCAGGATTATTACTCTCAGCAACCTTGTCAACGGTTTCGTGAGATCTTTCCATCTTTAATTCTATAATTAAAACATGGGAAAATTTGTATTAGGATAAAACACAAATTTTACACTCAAGTATAAGTAGCAGTTAAGTGATGGTTAAACTAGAATCACCTAAACCATGCTCTAATACTAAATGATGTAACACCCGCATACACCCTAGAAGGATATGCGAATGTTACCTAACACAGGACTTAAACATATCAAAACAATACAAAGCATTGCTAGAAATTCATAACCAATCATTAATTTTCTATACATATTCGACTTTAAATAGAATTTAACCAACATACTAAATTTATCTGAAACATGCTTCAATTTCAACACCATCTTGAATTAAAGTTATTATATTACAAACCCTTAAACCAAACAGTACATATCTTAAGTTCAAATACACTATTTATTACAATATCTACAAAATTTTAACAAAATACATCAATTGCACAAAATCCGTATTTTTACCTTTCTAATTATTTCCCACAATTATGGGATAAGTGACCCGAAACCTCCAAACGGCTGTTTTCACAAGATAAGTTTGGATGAGTTTTGTATGGCCATTTTGACCTAGAAATTGGTGTTTTTAGACAATATATTGTTCTAAAAAAATCCTCTATGTATTAAGTTTCAAAAAAATAAAGATAATCCAATTTGGTTCATTATTTTGAGGGTTATATCCAAAATACTACATACTATTCTCAACCGTGGACAGCATCCGCAACTCAACTTCATGCTAAATTTCAAAACCCTAATTGCCAGGAATCAAATTTGATTCCTTCATGAAAGCTGTAGATATATGTATCTAGTTTAATCTGAATTTAAAATCATCCCATTTTGATGTCCATAGGTCAAGTATCTAACATTTATCAAGTTTCTAGCATGTTCAGTAGAACCACCCCTTCTAACAAGTATCCCATAAAATATCGATACTGTAGCGCCCCCTCATCATAGGGTACACACCGGGACGCCCGTGGGTCGTACCGACGCATATCCCATGGCAAGGAAGTGCTACCGCTCGCAACTATCACTAAATACTCGCATGGCATCAGGATAATTAAACCGCAATAAGCAAATCACTAAAATTTAAAACTCCAATCTCATTGCATAATATCAATCCAAAATATAGACAAGTCTATCACCCCTAAAGTCTCAATACAAGAACTCCAAAAAGGAAACCGATAAAACATCTATACTAGGTCATCCTCAAAAGTCGCCCCAAACCGACCGACCATGTGACATCGCTTCACTTGACCAAGAACTCGCATGCCAGAAAACGCCTATCTCGGGAGCTACAAACCTACTAACGCGCTCTAAAAATATTAGCAATGTTGGGTGAGTTTGCGAACTCGATGAGAAACCATCATCGATGGTTCACCCAACTCATGCATATACACATTATATATCGATAGTACACTTTAACGCATTTAGAACACTATACACAATTTACATATTTATACGATAACATAACTCAAACATATCACTTCATAATTGTCATACATCACACGCATTCTCGATTTCACTCACGCAATGATGCATAATGTATGCAATTTCTCATTTTATGTCATTGTCAGGATTGAGCTGCTACACTTTCCCGATTCGGGCACTTTTCACAATGATCACAATTTCGCAAGTAGAGAGCTCTCGGGTATGCACTATCGTCCACTCACTTTAGGGATAGGAGAGCCCTCTGGTATGCACTATTTCCCTTTGGCCCAGCCTATTCATCGATATTCGAGCTTAAAGCTCGCACATTGAATGCTTCACCACAACTATTTAATTACCTCTTATAATCATGCCTAGCATGCACTAACACTTGCACAAATACTAGCACATATATTATCACTTCACCACTTGTCACGATCGAACACTTACTCGTAATACTATACACCGATTCATAATCACAAGTATTCACATTAGCAACACATTCAGATACAATCACTCACAATCGTAACACTTACTCATATTTGCAGACATTTATCTCACATTTGTATTACTCACATTGACAATTGATTCACACATTCACAAAGATAGATTATCACACAAAGATCGAGGAACCAACTAGGTTACTCACCGTAACTTCCGAAGCTATCGCTCGAAGTCCTAGCGATATCCGTGGACAATGATCCAATGGTGCCTCTATAACAATACAAACGCATTCTCATCACTATATGCTCAATCAATAAGATTCACTAATGCACATGTCTCACATTTAAAATTATATGATGCATGATCATGATTTCCCCCCCGCTTTAGTCCCATTCCGCTTTCTCTCGATTCACAACTAAAATTCACTACTCACTAGGTCAATAACATCCATAAATTTCACAAATCTCTCATTTAAACTCTAATTATACTCCAATTGATAATACATAACTTTTAGGTCACTTAAGGAACCGTAATCACTCTTTTTCTATGATTGAGAACTCGCTAATTTAATTTCAACTCTTGTAATTTACCTCACCAAAGACCTCTTTCTAGATCATAACAACTCTGCATTACCCCAATTGAGGTCTACACTAAAAGATATACCCTAAAACCAATTCAATTTCTCTAAAATTTCTGTCCCATGCCACCTCATTCTTCACAAGCGCCAAAGGACGCCGCCATGGCGATGGGAACGCTTGTCGTGGCGAAAAACTCTTCAGTGCATGCCAGGGCGCTTAGAATCACTGTCATGCGTTTAAATTGCTTTGTCGCGACATCTCAAGCGGCTCGCCATGTTAACACGCTTTTTTCGCCAAGGCGTGGCCCCATTACAGACGTCGCGACGTGCGACCCAATCATCTTCTCCGATCGTCATTTCCGCCATTAATACTCTTAAAACCTCCATAAAACACTTTCAACTACCCCAGCTAACACATTAAATACCATAATTCCCATAAATAACCATAAATTCAACATTAAAACACAATAAACTTACCAAATCACAGATTCGATCAAAGCCCTAAAAATCGTAAACGTCCGAGATCCTCTAGCTCAAACTCCCACTGATTTCACTCTCAACCCAAACGAAAACATCATCAACTCTCAATCACAAACAAGGCTTTCTCAATAAGGAACAAACCACAAAATCCCCAAGGAGGAAAAGTGAGATCGTCGACGAGAGGAAGAAGAAATTGCCTTAGGTTTTTACAAAGTTAAAACCAAGAGGATTTGAACTAAGAACATTAAAAAGGGTTGATTTCAACCGAGACCCAAAATCTACAAGTCCTCAAATTCATTCAATCTCGCCTCTAAATTTCAATGGCTCTTCACAATAATTTTAAACTCACAAATCTAAATTTTCCAAGCCATTTACCATTCACTTTCAAACCGAATCACAATCATCGCCTCTAAGTCATTTTCCGGTCCAACACATAACTCTAAAAATTCCGTAAAATTCTATAATTTCTCAAAATATAAAACACTCGATCTCATACTCAATTTTCAATTTCCAATTTTCTAAAATTCAATTCTCACTCTAATTCCACTATTCCACTCGAATTATCCCTAATTTCACTTTAAAATCAAATCTAACTCAATTATCTCAAAATTCACAATTCAACTCATAATCAAAATTAAATGTCGAACAATCATGAATGCATGTCACTATGTATGCATGTGCAATTAACTCATTTATCGCCGATGCAGAGGCAAAATGCACGCAGTTCAATTATGAATGCACCCCACTAACCCATCCAAATTACCGATATGTCCTTCACATCGGTAACGGGATGTTACAATTCTCCCCTCCTAAACAAAAATTTCGTCCCGAAATTTCATACCTGACTGGTCGAACAGATAAGGGTACTGCCTCCTCATGTGCTCCTTAGTCTCCCAAGTTGCTTCCTCTGATGAGTGGTTCTTCCATAGGACTTTCACCAATGGAATCACCCGCTCCTCAATTGCTTGACCCGAGATCCGATAATACGACCGCTCCTCAACATAACTCGGATCACTAGCTATCTCAATCTCTTGAGCGGAATCACATGAGTAGGGTCCGAGCGGTATCTCCGAGCATACTCACATGAAAACATCATGCAATCGGGACATCTCACTCTAAGAACGCTAATCTATAGGCCAACGGTCCAATCCTCTCAAGAATCTCATACGGACCGACATACCGAGGACTTAGCTTACCCTTACAACAAATCTCAAAGACTCCTCTCCAAGGTGACACTGAGGAACACTCTGTCGCTTACATCAGACTCCATCTCTCGCCGATGTCGATCCACATAACTCTTCTGCTCATCCCGAGCGCTTGATGCAACTCCGAATCGGCCTCACTTTATCCATCAGATCCTCGGATCACTCGGGCCCTCAAGCATCCTCACACCCTCTTCATCCCAAAGAAAGAGGTGATCTACATGGTCTCCCATAAAGGCCTCATACGGTGCCATCCAATCTCGCCTCTGATGCTTGTGTATTGTACGCAAACTCGATCGAGCCAAGCATCGGTCCTAAGCACCTCTGAACTCTAATACACAAGCTCTCAAAGATATCCTCAACAGTCTTGATCGTCCTCTCACTCTGCCCATCTGTCTGAGGATGAAATGTTGTACTAAAGTTTAACCTTAAACCCAATGCTGACTGCAAGCTCCTCCAGAACCTCGAAGTAAATCTAAGATCCCTATCGACACTATCGACATCGGGACCCCATGCAATGTAGAGATCTCGCCACATACTTCGGGCCAATCGGTCGAGAGTATTATTCTCTCAGACTGCAAGAAGTGAGCCGATTTGGTCAACCGGTCCACTATGACCCAGATCGCATCATGCTGTCTCGGCGTCCTAGGCAACCCCATAATAAAATCTATGGTGATTCGCTCCCATTTCTACTCCGGAATGGGTAACGAATGCAATCTCCCAACTGGGGCTTGGTGCTCAGCCTTGACCTGCTGGCACGACAAACACCGAGAAACGAACTCTGCCACTTGCCTCTTCATACCTGGCCACCAGAAATGCAACTTAAGGGTATTATACATCTTGGTAATGCCAGGATGCATGGCATAAGTGGCCACATGCGCCTCCTCTAGGATCTCTCATCTCAGATCATCAACATCTAGCACACACAATCTCTGGCCCATCCAAAGAGTCCCATCTCTCAACTCAAAATCAGCAGTCAACCCTGATCTGACTCTATCCATCAGTCTCACTAACACTGGATCTCGATCATGAACTCTCCTGATCCGATCCTGCAACATCGGTTTAAGCCTCAAAGTAGCAATCAAAGCTCCATCCTGAGCTAAATCCATCTGCACATCAAGCGCTCTTAACTGAATCAGGCTAGGCAATCTCTCAATCTGAATCTGAGCTGCACTAATATGAGATTTCCTACTCAACGCATTTGCCACCACATTGGCTTTCCCTGGATGATACTCAATCGTGCAGTCATAGTCCTTCAACAGCTCAATCCATCTCCTCTGTCTCAGATTCAACTCTCTCTGACTCAACAGATATCTCAGACTCTTATGATCAGTGAAGATCTGGAACGTCTCTCCATACAAATAATGCCTCCAGATCTTCAGGGCAAACACTACTGCGGCCAACTCTAAATCATGCACTGGATAATTCCTCTCATGAGGCCTCAACTGTCTCGAGGCATACGCTATAACTTTCCCATGCTGCATCAGAACACTGCCTAATTCCTGCTGCGACGCATCACTAAATACCTCGAAACTTTCGGACCCTGATGGCAAAGCTAACACTAGTGCCGTAGTCAATCGATGCCGAAGCTCCTCAAAGTTCCTCTGACACTCATCAGTCCATCTAAAAGCCACATTCTTCTTCAGAAGTTTTGTCAAAGGGGTTGAGATCACTGAAAACCCCTCGACAAACCTCCGGTAATATCTCGCTAAACCGAGGAAACTCGCAACTCGACACGCCTCTAATCTCCCAACTCCTCATCGCTTCAATCTTGTGAGGATCCACCCGGATACCCTCACCAGACACTATGTGGCCTAGGAACACCACCTCATCAAGCCAAAATTCACATTTTGTGAATTTGGCATACAGCTGCCTCTCTCTCATAATCAGAAGACAATCCTCGATGTCTGCATGATCCTGTCTACCTCGAATACACTAGAATATCGTCAATGAACACAATCACAAAGTGATCAAGGTAGGGCTGAAAGACCTTATTCATCAAGGCCATGAAGGCTGCCGGGGCATTGGACAACCCAAACGGCATCACTAAGAACTCGAAATGCCCATACCTTCTCCTGAAAGCACTCTTAGGCACATCGGCCTCCGCTATCCTCAACTGATAATACCCAGATCTCAAATCCAACTTAGTAAACACTTGAGCTCCTTACAACTGATCAAATAGATCATCGATCCTAGGCAGTGGGTACTTATTCTTGACAGTAACCCGATTGAGCTGCCTATAATCGATGCACAGCCTCAAAGTCCCATCCTTCTTCTTCACGAATAACACTGGAGCTCCCCACGGCGAAACACTAGGTCTAATAAACCCCTTATCCAACAACTTCTGCAACTGAGCCTTAAGCTCCCTCAGTTCCACCGGTGCCATCCTATATGGAGGTATAGATATAGGAGCGGTACCTGGAACGAGGTCAATCCCAAACTCCATCTCCTGATCCGGTGGCAAACCCGGTAACTCATCGGGGAACACATCTGGAAATTCCCTAATCACAGGAATATCCTGCAACCTCTGCTCAATCCTGGTGTCCACCACATGAGCCAAATACGCCTCACAACCACCACGCATCAATCTCAAAGCACTCAGAAAGGAAATCATCCTAGCTGGCACTGCCTGACTAACACCTCAAAAAATAAATCTAGGCTGACTAGGAGAATCTAACACGACCTCCTTAGTATAACAATCCATCACAGCCCTATGCGCAGTAAGCCAGTCCATCCCTAGAATTAGATCAATCTCTCTCAAAGACAAAACTATCAGGTCTGCACTCAACTCTGCCTGATCAATCACTATCGGACACTCCTTGTAGACCTCACCCAAAGTAGTAGTACTACCCAAAGGTGTACTCACCTGCAACCCACACTGCAATCTCTCCCTAACACAATGCAGTCTACATGCTACATGCGGTGCAATGAAAGAATGAGTGGATCCAGGATCCATCAATGCATATGCTTCAAAACCAGAAATCAGAAGCATACCCGCAATAACATCTGGAGACTCACGAGCCTCCCGCCGAGTCATAGCATAGACTCGCCCTGGGACTCCGCACTCTATCCCTCGACGTCACTACAGATCCTCACCGACCTCGGCCTCGACCTCGGCCTCTCAACCAGATCCACCTCCACGACTCTGCAGACCGAGGTAGTCTCGCTCGATCTACCAATCGTGGCGGATCGGGCCTCTACAAGAAAAGGACACTCTGAGTCGATAGTCCATGGAACCACACTTGAGACACGCCCGGTAAACCTCCAAAGACTCCCCAGCGTGTCTCCTCTCACAATACTCACATAGCGGATCATCTCGACTGAACCTCTAACACCGCTACGGCCACCACTAGATCGAGCAAATCGCTCCTCTGCCCCAAATCTAGATCATCTACCTCCTCCATAAGACCAAGGTCCCGCTCGACGCCTTGAACCTCTACTAGCATCGCTCGACTATCATCGGGCCTCTTGCCCTGGGTCCCGATCCACCTCAGTCGACTCTGCCCAACAATCGCTCAATCCTCACGACTTACGCCTCACCAATAAATGTACCCATATTCGATCGGGCTAACTGCACGGATCTCCATATTGAGTCCGCCTCAAGCCTCCGACACCGCCGACTCGAAGCAATCAAAGCAGACGATAAGCCGACAAATTTCATTGAACTCGACTCATAGTCTGCCACTGACATCAACCCCTGTCTCAGCCCAAGAAACTCTTGCATTTTCATCTCTAAATACACCTTGGGCATGAAATTATCCTTGAATGCCCTCAGAAAATCATCCCAAGTCAACATGCAGGGCCTAGAAGAACTGCCCGGAACAGTCTTCCACCACTGAAAAGCCGAACCCTGAAGCAAAGACACTGCATAGTCAAAGCGCTTCTGAGTCGCATCCATCCTCACCTCGCAGGTCGGTGCTGCCATAAGTCAACCGCCCCACGCCACGTAGTCTATCATACCTCCTCTCCAAACTCTGGGAGGCAACTCATCAGAATGAGGCACAGGGGACTCTCTACTAGCTCCCACGGATCCTAGGTCAGCTGGTTGATCCACTTGCTCTCTAGGAACGCAAGACCTACAATCAACAAGAATCTGATCAATTTCGCTTTTTCTCGAAATTTAAGCCTAAAATATACTATGCCCAAAAGATGCCAAACCATGCTCGATACCACCTATCGTAGCCCCTCACTATAGGTACACACCGACTCCGTGGGTCGTACTCAACGATATCCTACAAAGAAGGAAGTGCTACCGCAAGAACTATCACTAAATACCGCATGGCATCAAGATAATTAAACCGCAATAAGCAAATCACTAAAATTTAAAACTCCAATCTCATTGCATAATATCAATCCAAAATATAGACAAGTCTATCAGTCCCCTAAAGTCTCAATACAGTAACCCAAAAAGGAAACTGATAAAAACGTCTATACTAGGTCATCCTCAAAAGTCACCCCAGTTGATCGACCTGTGTGCCATCGCTTCACTTGATCAAAAACTCGCACAGCAGGAAAACGTCTATCTCGGGAACTAGAAACCTACTAACGCTGCCCTGAAAAATATTAGCAATGTTGGGTGAGTTTGCGAACTCAGTGAGAAACCATCATCGATGGTTCACCCAACTCATGCATATGCACATAATATATCGCATAGTACACTTTAACGCAATTTAGAACACTGTACATAATTTACATATTTATACGATAACATAACTCAAACATATCACTTCACAATTGTCATACATCACACGCATTCTCGATTTCACCATGCAGTCAGATGCATAATGTATGCAATTTCTCATTTTATGTCATTGTTGTGACTGAGCGTTACACTTTCCTGATTCGGGCACTTTTCGCAATGATCACAATTTCGGTAAGTAGGAGAGCCCTCTGGGTATGCACTACTGTCTACTCACTTTAGGGATAGGAGAGCCCTCTGCGTATGCACTATTTCCCCTTTTGGCCTTAGGCCTATTCACTAATATTCGAGCTTAAAGCTCGCACACTGAATGCTTGACCACAACTGCTTAATTACCTCTTATAATCATGCCTAGCATGCACCGACACTCGCATACCACTAGCACATATATTATCACTTCACTCACTTGTCACGATCAGAACACTTACTCGTAATACTATACAATGATTCATAATCACAAGTATTCACATTAGCAACACATTCAGTACAATCACTCACAATCAGAACACTTACTCATATTTACAGACATTTATCTCACATTTGTATCACTTACATTGACAATTGATTCACACATTCACAAAGATGATTATCACACAAAGATCGAGGAACTAACTAGGTTACTCACCGTAACTTCCGAGCTACTTTCGAAGTCCCAAATGATATCTCGTGGACAGTCGATCCAACGGTGCCTCTATAACAATACAAACGCATTCTCATCACTATATGCTCAATCAATAAGATTCACTAATGCACATGTCTCATATTTAAAATTATATGATGCATGATCATGATTTCTCAACGCTTTAGTCCCATTCCGCTTTCTCTCGATTCACAACTAAAATTCACTACTCACTAGGTCAATAACATCCATAAATTTCACAAATCTCTCATTTAAACTCTAATTATACTCCAATTGATAATACATAACTCTTAGGTCACTTAAGGAACCAGAATCAACTCTTTTTCTACGATTGAGAACTCGCTAATTTAATTTCAAACTCTTATAATTTACCTCATTCAAAGACCTCTTTCTCTAGATCATAACAACTCCAGAATTACCCCAATTGGAGGTCTACAGTAAAAGATATACCCTAAAAACCAATTCAATTTCTCTAAAATTTATGTCCCTCGTCGCGTCCTACAGCCCCTCGCCTCGGCTCACAAAGGGAAGCTCGCCGCGGAGTGGGAACGTTCGTTGCGGCGAACAACTCTTTTGCGCCTCGCCGCGGCGCCTAGCAATCACTCGTCGCGACGTCTAAATTATTTGCTCGCCGCGACGTCTCAAGAGGCTCGCCGCGATGAACACGCCTTTTCTCGCCGCGGCGTGGCCCCATTACAGACGTCGCGACGTGCGACCCAATCATCTTCTCCGATCGTCATTTCCGCCATTAATACTCTTAAAACCTCCATAAAACACTTTCAACTACCCCAGCTAACACATTAAATACCATAATTCCCATAAATAACCATAAATACAACATTAAAACACAATAAACTTACCAAATCACATATTCGATCGAAGCCCTAAAAATCATAAACGTCCGAGATCCTCCAGCTCAAACTCCCACCGATTTCACTCTCAACCCAAACGAAAACATCATCAACTCTCAATCACAAACAAGGCTTTCTCAATAAGGAACAAACCACAAAATCCCCAAGGAAGAAAAGTGAGATCATCGACGGGAGGAAGAAGAAATTGCCTTAGGTTTTTACAAAGTTAAAACCAAGAGGATTTGAACTAAGAACATTAAAAAGGGTTGATTTCAACCGAGACCCAAAATCTACTTTTCCTCAAATTCATTCAATCTCAGTCTCTAAATTTCAATGGCTCTTCACAATAATTCTTAAACTCACAAATCTAAATTTTCCAAGCCATTTACCACTCACTTTTGAAACCGAATCACAATCATCGCCTCTAAGTCATTTTCCGGTCCAACACATAACTCTAAAAATTCGGAAAATTTCCATAATTCCTCAAAATATAAAACACTCGATCTCATACTTAATTTTCAATTTCCAATTTTCTAAAATTCAATTCTCACTCTAATTCCACTATTCCACTCGAATTATCCCTAGTTTCACTTTAAAATCAAATCTAACTCAATTATCTCAAAATTCACAATTCAACTCATAATCACAATTAAATGCTGGAACAATCATGAATGCATATCACTATGTATGCATGTGCAATTAACTCATTTATCGTTGATGCAGAGGCAAAAATGCACGTGCAATTCAATTATGAATGCACCCCACTAACCCATCCAAATTACCGATATGTCCTTCACATCGGTAATGGGATGTTACAGATACCTATTCAATAGAACCACTCCTTCTAACAAGTATCTAGCATCTATCAAGTTTCGAACCTCAATTCTTCATTATTTCAGTACACATTTTATCCAATTCAAACATCAAACAATATATATTATAACATAAAATCAAGTTTAGTATTTCCTTACCTCTTTAAACTTCAAAGAACAACTCCAGGATCAAGCTAAACTAAGCTTCCAAGCAATCAACATATACCTATGATTAAGATGCAACTTTCAACACCAACTAGATAATAATACATAGAGTTATAATACCTATTTCTTGATGAAATAAATTACAAAGATGATGATCCAAGATTCAGCAAAGTTCCAAAAGTTGAGAGGGGGAGTAGGAGAATTTCGATGGAGAGAAGAGAGCAAAGTGAAGAATGTGCAAAATAGAAATTGCTCCAGTAGAATTTGCCACATCCAAAGCTAGGTGTCATTGAATTAGATCAACATATGTCTCCATGCATGAGCTTCATGTGTCCTACGCAGGAGCTTCCATGTGTTAATGATACATTACGCCATATGTCACACACTTAGTTCTACCATTTGTCAATGTGTCAACTATGCCACTTGTCAATGTTTTAACCATCCCAAATGTCACTAATTTATAGGTTAATCGCTCTAATTTTCATATACCAACTTAACTTACCACTTGATAATTTTACTAAACCAAATGTACATTTTTAAAAACCTCAATTTTATAATGGCATCAATTAATTTCAATTTACTAACTATGATCCACTTGACCAAAATTCAAGTCATAGGTTTTTCATATTCTAATCATAGCAAAATTCTAACTCCTATCGCATATGTACTTTCATAGACATGCATTATTTCAACTAGGTGTACTTTGGGGCCTTACACTCTCCATCCATTTTGAGTCCTCAGGAACAAACTCATTATTCTCATTCTTCACCGCAATGATCCCAATTTTCTTCGGTACTACTTTGACTGGACTCACCCATTTACTATCCAAAATTGGATAGATTATAGCAACATCAAGCAACTTCAAGATCTCTGTCCTTATCACTTCCATCATTAGGGGATTCAATTTTTTTATGATTCTCTTAATGGTTTGGATCCTTCTTCTGATAGAATTTGATGCATACACATTGAAGGGCTAATACCCCTTATGTCTACTATGGTCCACCCTATAGCTATGATGTGGTCCTTAAGAACTCAAATGAGCTTTTCCTCTTGAAGCTTGGTTATGTTTCTAGATATGATTACCGAAAGTTTTCTTTTTCTCCCAAAAGTGCATTTTCAAGTTCTCCGATAATTGCTTCAATTCAATTGTAGGTCCCTACACAATCGAAGGTAAAATTTTCATATCACTCATACAAAGAACGACTTCTAACTCATCCTTACCATCCATATCAAAAATATCTTAAGACAAAGAATTAATGACATAAATTGACAAAATAGAGTGAACATCACTAAGGTACCTTATAGCTTCAAAATATTAAAGCGAACAATTTCACTGTCAAACTCCATAGTCAATATTCCTACATCCACATTGATCTTCGTCTTTGATGTCTTCAAAAATGGTTGAACAAAAAGGATAGGTGCAGAATTAGACAAAGATTCTAACTCCATGTTCAACACATAAAAGTCAGCTGGGAATTCCAATTCGATAACCTGCACTAAAACATCCTTTACGACCCCCTTCCAAATAAGCATTAGATCTATCAACCAATTGAATTATAACACATGTTTTTTTCAAAGATCCTAAATTCAATGAAGTATAAATGGAATATGGCATAACATTAATTGAAGCTCTTAGATCTAACATTGCTTTTTCAAACCAGGCATCACCAATCTTGCAAGGAATTGTAAACATACCTAGATCCTTACACTTTGGGGGAAGCTTTCTTTAAATGACTGCAGACACGTTCTCCCCCAAATTTACTTTCTCGTCTCCCTTTAATTTCCTCTTAGACATGCATAACTCCTTGTGAAATTTGGCATATCGAGGAAATTGCTTAATGGCATCAATTAGGTATTTTCACCTTTATCTTGTTGAACATCTCCAAAATCTCCCTATCTTACTCTTCTTTCTTTGAATTAGGGAAGGAAAGTATTAGTAAAAGTTTTAATCATAAGAGAATTAGAATTTACCCAAGTTCCTATTTCAATTCTTTCAGAGGCACTTCAAGCTCTTTTTCAGCTTCTTCCTCATTGCTGATAACTGAAGTCTTGTGTGGCGCCTCTATTTCCTTACCACTTCTTAAAGTAATAACACTTGCATTCTCTTTCAAGTTTTCAATTGTTTGAGAAGGAAGCTAACCTAAATTTTGACTCTCCAATTGGCTCACCGCATTAACTATATGACTTAGTTGATTCTTTAGATTCTAGATGCTAGCTCTTGTTTGTTGTTGGAATTGTATGGTGTTATTATGAAGCAGAGTGGTATTTTAAGTTAAGATTTTCATCATTTCTTCCAGTAAGGTCTTGAACTCAATGGTTGAGTTTGTCTTTAATATAGTTGTTAATAGGAATCTTGTTGTTGTCCTTGTTGCCCATAGGTGTTGAATGGAGGACTCTTCCGTCCTGAGTTATATGCATATAGATAGCTAGGATTCCTTTATGGTTGACTTGGAAAGTTTCCCAAAGCATTCATTTTTTCTTTAGATGTATCTTGCAAGGTTAGACACATATAAGTGGGATGTCCTGCCATTATGCAAATTTCACATACCTTGACTTGTTTAACAACACTTGCAACCATTTGCCTAACCAAGGATGTCAACCCAACTAGTTATTGCTCCAATGTAGTAGTACTAGCTTCATTAACCTTTAATTGGCATGGGTCCTCTCGAATATTGAATTGTTTGGAGTTAGCAACCATGTTGGAAATGAGATTTCTGGCTTCAATAGGTGTTTTGTCCACTAATGCTCATCCACTTACTACATCTACCATATTTCTTTCTTGTGTCAAAAGCCTCTCATAGAAATATTGTATCAAGAGTTATTCGTTGATTTGATGGTATGGGCAGCTAGCACACAACCTCTTGAAATGCTCCCAGTATTCATATAATGTTTCCTCATGATGTTGTCTAATTGCATAGATCTCCTTCTGAATATTTGTAGCTTAAGACATATGAAAGTATTTCTCCATAAAAGTCTCTGTTTCTCATTCCAAGTGGTAATTAATCCAGAGGGCAGGTAATATAACCAATCCTTAGCAGTGTCTCCCAATGAGAATGGGAAAGGTCTCAACTTAATATGCTCTTCTTACACCCCTGCTGGCTTCATGCTAGAATAGACCACGTGAAATTGCTTAAGATGCGTATAAGGATTTTCAACTAGCATACCATGAAAAGTAGGCAGAAGATGAATTAAACCAGATTTAGACTCAAAATCCATATCAATAGTAGAAAAGTCAATGCACAATAGTTAATAATTAAAATCAAGGGTAGCTAATTGTTTAAGAGTACAATCATTATTTTGCTCAGCCATGTTAGAAACAGTATTAGAAATGGAATTACTAAAAGACTCAGTATTTGAATTCCTAGTGAAGAGTCAAGTTTTCTATCAGATGACGATGGATCCTCAAAATTTTGTACAACTTGTCTTCTTACTCTGCACAATGTTCTTTCAAGTTATAGATCAAATTTCAATTCACTAGTGTGAGAAGATTGTGTCATGCACTGAAACTAACCAAACAATAAAAGAAATTAACCACAAATAAAAATAAAATAAAACAAATAAATTTAAAAAAGAAAAGGATATTAATCCTTGGCAATGATGCCAGAATCGGTCGCATGTCATAGCACTGCCGAACTAACTAGACCAAACTATATATAGTGATAAGTCTAGGTCAATTGCACAAAAAATAATTCCAATTATTTTCCTAAATTATTTATATAAGCAAAACAACGGGGTTTTTGTTTTGAAACAAATTAAAAGACAAAGTAAAATTAAATCTATAAAAAAAATCAAATTAAATAGCAGCAAATTGATAAAGTTGATGAATGAGTTGAAATTCGGTGCTTTGGTTTAATCTCAGCCTACGCACAATTTCACAGATGTCGTTGAATTATTGATTTTACACCTCTCTTAAGACTATTAATAGTGAACTAACAACAAGCTTTGTTAATTTTGATTTTTCCTTAGGCCATAGTTAATCAAGAAGAGCTCATTAATTAACCCTAACTATCAAGAAACCTAGAACAAGCTCTCTAAGTTTATCTAGATAGCTGCATTACAAATGAGATAAATAGTTCAAACTAAGTAACAATCACACAACCTCATATTATTTAACTTATGCTATGTTATCTTTAAAGATTTAATACCGTTAGTTTCCACATATGACCTTTAACACGACTATTACGTATCACATTCAAGATCTAGCTATAAGGTTTCATGAAAAATGATTCAATAGAGCATTAAAATCATTCTCATACAACACCCGATCATTCTATACAAGATAACATAAACAATATGAAAAAGAGGTAAAGAAAACAATAAACAATAACTATATGTTTAATATGCATTTTGGCTTTGATTGCACCTCTGAACTGGTGTTAAGAAAGTTTGATGTCCATCTCCATCTTCAAGCTTTCACCGTCGGCCATCCTCTCCATCTCCATTGTCACTGTTGAAGAATGAAGAAAGAACCGAAGAGAAAATAGAAGAAGGTCATGTTGGCTAGGTCTATTCTTTTTTATCCCTTTTTCTATCGTCACTTTTTTTCCTTATATAGAAAAACTTAGGTTTAAAACTGTGTGACACTTAGCTAGGGCACCGTGTTGTTCTCCAATTAATTCTCAATTGTGATAATTCACGGTCGTGCCTTACCATGCATGGCCATGCATAACACTCTCATAGTTATGAGAGATTTCTCACGGTCGTGAGAGATGATGCATGGGTGTAAGACTCTCCTTTCCTTGTTCTTCATTTGACATTCTCTCTTGCCTCTTCTTCTTTCAACCCTCTTCTTCTTTATGCTCCATAAATCAATAGAATATGGAAATTGAGAAGATGGCTTCAATGACATGCTTTAGTTTCAAAAAATACCTAAGATCAAATATGAGTTAAAGTAAGTGTCCTAAGCATTTCTAAGGCATTAATCACTAAGTGTAGTATATCAAATGAATCAACATTTAAAAATATATCAAACATCAATTTTGTTGACTCTCTTAGATTGGCTAACTTCATTTTTAGCTCCAAAATGTTGTGAGTTTTCGATCATATTAGAGATTAACTGTCTAACTTGTTCAAGAGTCCTATTAACTAACACCCATTACTAGCTACATCTATCATGCTCTTATGATGTGGTAACAGTCCCTAATAAAAGTATTGTATCAATAAGTAGTCACTAATCTGATTATTGGGAAAACTAGTATATAGTTTTAAAAATCTTTCCTAATATTCATACAGTAACATGTTCATATTTTGTCTAATTCCACGTATTTATTTCCTAGTAGATCCTGTCTTACTAACAGGAAAATATCTTTCAAGAAAGGATTTTTTCAATTAAGCCTATGTATTAATGGATCTATGAGGTAGACAATATAACCAATCTTTAGCAAAATGATGCAGTAAGAATGGAAAAGAACGTAATTTTAGTTGTTTTTCCTCAATTCCCTTTAGTCTCATAGTGGAATAAACAACCAAAATGTTTTTAAAATGTCTATGAGGATCCTCACCTTCATCTTAAAAACATTTAGGCAATAAATTTAAGAAACTAAAGTTAAGCTTCAAGGGTCTTTCCAAGGCTGAGAAGACAATGCATAGAGGATGATCTTCTTGGTTTAGTTCACATAGTTGCTTCAAAGTAGATGTGCCCATTTCTATCTTTTTATCCAAATAAGGCTTTTTCAAAAAGTAAATAATGAATTTCACAAAGTAATAGAGTATTACAAAACATTACAAATCAAACTCAAATACGAAAAAAAAACTTAAGCACTCTCTACAAATTACTACATCCTTATAAGTACAATGCATTTTACAGGTTCACTCTCATTTTCAACCCTCTTGTGATGTATTCTCTATAGGAACTTGTCAAACCAGTCAGACTTAGTTTGGTCATATACCCCATCCAATTATAATCCAAAATATCCTTAGCTTCCCTAAACAATTTGACAGTCCTCATTCTCAATATATAGTGAACTAACATAGCAAAACTAGCTTTGAATAACTTGTGGTCTCCTTTCCAGTTACATTTCACCATGGTTACCTTATGAGTGTGTTCATCCATTTTTGGTTGTTCTCTTTAGATTAAATGTTAGCAAAAATGGTCTCCAAAATTACTTAGTTGATGCACATTTAAAGAATAGGTGACCAAGTGTCCCCAAAGTGTCTCCATATAATGGACATTTGGGATCAAATACCTAAAATTTCAATATGTCACTTGTTCCCAACCTTTGTAGTGCTACAAACCACAGTATGAAGGAGTGAGTTAGAGCAATCTTTAAGTCCTAAATGAATTTTCAAAATTAAAATTTACTTAAGGATCCTAATAATAGCTTTCTATATGATTCTTTTAAGAATGTTTTAGTCTTATATAGCTTCCATTGTATTGAGTCTAGTTGAAGCTAGTTAGATTGATGATTTGGGAGACTATTCATGATGATGCAAGAACCCCTTGGTTGAGTGAAATGGCTAGCTGCAATTCCCATTTTGTATTAGCATATAGACCTTAGTATTCTCATACACTGATCCTCTCAAGCTTTGAAAGTATAGTGAGAGATATGGTGCCCCTATTAGATGTTAATTATCATACCAAAACTTCGTATCAATTATATTTCCTATAATATTCTTGACATGTGATAGATGTATAATTGACCATATTTATACCTCATATTTGACATATTTTTGTTTTATATTTTATACTTTTATTGTATATTTCGCACTTAATTTGCTACAAGTATATTTATAGGTTATAATTGCCTTCATGGACCAAAAGAAGAAGAATTTAGATAAAAACACCACATATATTGAAGATTTAAAGCAAAGAAGGGATACACGGTTATGTATTTGGGCGTGTGGAATTGGAAATTTTAGGGATTTTTTTGTATACACAGTCTTGTACACATTTATGTATCAAACCATCTCGAAACCCTAAAAATTACTATAAAAAGACCTGTTCAAAGGTAAAATAGAAAAATAAATTTACAGAGACATTTAGAGACTTTCAGAGGCAATTGGGGTGATTTTATCCAAAATGGAAAACAAGAATAAATCATCAAAAGATCCAAGAGAAAACAAGATCAAACCTCTAATTTGTGAGAACATTTGGGTAGGTGTTTACCGTTTTTGGTTAACGTTACCCAGATCCACCCTTTAGTCAAGGAGTGAGGAGTTTCCTCCTCTCTCAACATCCCAATAAAAACCTACCTAAAAACTGAAAAACCAACCTGGAGTTATGTAGTGGGGGATCCAGACACATGTGGGAAGCTTTAATACATAACTGGTGCAAAGGATGGAATTGTCACTCCTCCTGTAAAAATACTTCTCAAGGGTGTAAGTAAGTGGAAAACCTCACTTGTTGGGTATTTTTTGGAGAAAAGAATAGCTTTCCTAGTAGTCCAGCATTAGGCTGACATCAATTAGAAGAAATGGGTTCTTCAATCTACACTTATAACTGAGGATAGTAATTCATTTTTCAATTCTCCTCAAAATAAATGGTTGGTAAGGTATTAGACATAGGGCCCTAACATATACAATGTAAGCCATTGCTTTTTAGGAAATGGGAATTGGGTTGCAAGCTGGACATAAATGAAATTAAATATATTCCAATTTGGGTGAACATGCATGAAATCCCTCTTAAATGTTGTTCATCTGAGGGTTTGAGTTATTTGGCTAGTTATATTACAATTACCCTAGCTATGGATGACAACACTGCAAATATAAAAAGAGTAGGGTATGCTAGAGTGTGCATTAAAGTGGAATATAAGAAGATAGGATTCCACTAATGAAGTTCAATTCCAATGGAGAATTAGTGGAAGATAAAATTGTGTTATCCTATCCATGGAAGCCATATATGAAACCTGTTACGAAAATGCAAATCGCTAAGAGAAATGTTAATGAAGTAGTCAATGAAAGAAATAAACTTTCAAGTGCGCCTGAAGCTATGCGAGCAGATGGTGAAAAGGAAAAAAATGAAGTTTAAAATCAACAAGCAACTTTTATAACCAATTTAGGAAGGACAAGTAGTGGTCATATGAAATCAAATGAAGCAAAAATAGTGAAGATGGTTAAGAATCAGGTTGTAGTAACTAATGACAATCATAGCTATGATGAAGATAATGGTGGTAAGCATAATATATCCTCATCTGAAACCTTTCATAGTGTGCTAAATTAGAGGAAAAGGGTAAAAACTAACAGCAGCAAGTGATTTCAACTGAGAATCAATAGAGTAATTGTAACACCCCAACATATACCTTAAAAGTATTACAACAAGTCTAGGGTGTATTAAGAAGTGAACATAATGGATTCAGTGCATCTTAGTAAGAGACATTATGGTACTTAATGTAAAAGACATAGGTTAATGGGTAATTTGTTTGTTTTAGCATGAACATGCCTCTGTAATTTGGCCATATCTTAGCTTGTAGACCTCCAAATTCGATCATTTTAATTTAATATTAATCTAGAGACATAGATCTATAATTTTCATGAAGAAACTGAAATTTTATTGTGCCTCTAAGATTTTTGAATTCTGGCTTAAAGTTAAGTTATGACTGTTGATTTGGTGTTATTTTAGTGTTATCTTACATATAATTGGTTGAATATGACAAGAGAGTGTTCTGTAGTGGAATTCTGTCTAGGGTTTATTTGATTGAGTCACATTGTTTAAGTCATAAATTAGTCTATAAGCCTCCAAATTGTTTGATTTCAGTTGTGTATGAAACCTAAGACATATAAATAAATATCTCTAGAAGGGACTCTATCCTAATTCTAGCTTTATGACCTTTAAATTTGAGATCGAAAAAGGTGACTTGATGTTGCCCTTGTTTTGGAGCGGCTTGTGAAATTTTGCTTATATCTCATGATTTAGAAGAGCAAATGGTCTGATTGTTAATGTTATAAAAACCATAGACATAGAGGAAAAAATTTTCTAAGAGACCTCGAAACTGAGTTTTGATTTTTTCTATATGCATATTAAAGGAAAGTAATGGTATGAATGGAGAGAAAGTCTATTATGACCGTGGCATTGTTTTTATTTCTGATTTTTCTCGAATCTTTTCTGAACCTTTTTGAATGTGTATGAAACCTTTTAAACACCTAAAAATAAATAAAATAGGATTTACCATGTGTGAATTGGGTGATTAAACATTAAAACTTAATATTGAACATAATGCATGTTAAAGAAAACTTACATGTACATAAATGATTAGTATGCATATTTATTGCTCATATGTGTATAATATGATTATACATATGTGACTTTGGCATATTTATTGCTCATATGTGTATAATGTGATTATACAAGTGTAATTTTGACACCATTATAATGTTGTTAAGTTATGACTTGCATGTATGAACACAAATACAGATTTTATAACTTGAAATGCATATCATATGACTTGTCAATATATGAATTGTGAAATTGACAAATGGTTAAAGGAAATGGGCATTCTTATAGGGCTATAGTGTAATTGCTACAGTTTGACACCATCGGTGTCCACAATTTGTTACCTTCGAGTATCCAAAGTTTGATACCTTCGAGTATCCATAGTTTGATATCTTCGGATACCCACAACACTCGTTATCCATACCTACAAAAAATGTACAGGCCTAACACAGAAAGTAAATAAAGAGATATAAATAAGAAATATAGTATGACAACAAAAATAATCAGTATATGAATGAGCATTTGCATTTGTATTGATAATTTGTATTATTGACTGCTGAATATCAATGCTTGAGTTTTGAAGGTGAATTTATGGTATATGAAAAAAAATATTGAAGCCTGTTTACAGTATTTATTTGATTAAGTAAGACATCATTATTTATGTTTATGTGATGTTCATTAATGTATGTGCTTGGCAAATGACTGCTATGAGTGGTCATCCAAACTGAGTGTTTTCCCCGTTAAGCTGTCAAGCTTAACACTGGTGATAATCCGTGTAGGTCCATGTCATAGGAGTGAGGTACAAGGAACATCTGGAGGGACCAAGACCAATATCTAGGAGTAAAAGTACCTCTAGATGTGTCTTTGGATTAAAGAATGGTTGTATATGTAATAAAGGAAATTGTATGTTTTCTTTTTGAATTATCTTGTTAATGTAAAGATGTAATACTACTTTTAAATGATAATGTTAAATGATATGAAATTTTGTAATGTGTATATGTATAACATTGAATAGAATTATATACCTTGAATATATGTATAGGAATTTGGTTGCTATCTGTGTGGATGGTTGTAGGTTCTGTATAGGGGGTGTTACAATAATGTTGAATAAATTAAGCGAAAGGCTATATCTCAAGTCCAGCAAAATAAGGTAAAAGAAAGCGTGAATGAAGGAAACAATTAGACAATTAGTTAAGTGGTTACTGAAGTAATAGAAGTTAATAGATTAGCTACCCTAGGTGTTGTTATTCATAAAAATGATTAAGACAATAGTGATACTAAACTACAGTGATTGGTAGGAAACAGGGACTAAAATTTGAAAAACTAAAAGAAGGATCAAGTCCTCTCAAGTTTATTGTGTAGCGCTATATGGAATGTTAGTGGACTAAATTGTCCCAATGAAAAACTAGCTTTAGAGGATTATCTTCAAGCTAGTCAGTCTTGTTTTGTTGGTTTGTTGGAAACCAAGATCGAAGAGGAAATCTTTCAAAATGGGTTGATATCTCAGCAAAATGGAAAATCTTGAGCAATCACTTAAAGCATCCTAGTGGAAGGTGTATAGTTGCAATAGATCCAACACACCTTGCTCTCTCCAGTTGATACTATATTGATTAACTTATTCATAGTTAACTTGTTCTAAAATGACTCAACATTCTAATAGCTATAACTATGGTTTATATGGCCAATTGGGAAGTCCAAAGATTTAGCTTATAGGAAGAATTGCAGGATTTAGATTTAAACATGTCAGTCTTGTGCATGGTGTCAGGGGATTTTAACCACTTATCATCTTCTTCTAAAGCCTTAGGGGTAAGAAAAGTTACATATGTTGATACTAAGGAACTGACTTCATTAACATCTTTCCTTGGACTTTTTGATGTTAGATATCAAGGCCCTATATTCATATGGAATAATCACCAGAGGGGCGGTAGAAATGTACAAAGAAAGCTAGAAAGGTGTTTAGTAAATAATAGATGGGTAAATCAATTATTAGAAAGCTATCTAGTGTTTGAGGAACCACTGTTTTCTAATCATACTCTTATTAGGAAATGCATCAATTGCTACTTGATCAACCGAAAATCAACTTTCATGTTCTTTAACTCCCTGTTAGAAAACTCTCAACTTGATTCAATTATTGCTAATATTGTTGGTATGAATCTGTAGGGTTCTAGAGCTTTCCAGTGTGTTCAATGCTGAAATATATTAAAGCTAAATGCATTAAGTTACTTAAGCTTAATATAGACTCTTTCAAATTCAGTAAAAAGCAAACCCTCAAGAATCTATCATTTACTCATAAGCTTTTAGCTAAGGATCCCATTAACTACTCACTCTAGGATAAAGAGATTAGAATTCTGTAGTTATTTGTAGGTCATCTAGGATTATAGAGTGCAAAAAAAAGTCTAAAGTCCAATGGTTACAACAAGAAGATAGGAATTCTAAATACTTTTTCAGTGTGATTCAAGGCAAGAGAAATAGAAACAGGATAGTTTGTCTAAAGAATGAGTATGGTTTGAAGATAAATGAGCAAGAAGAACTAAAACGAATAGCCAGAAGTCACTTTCAAGCAATAAATGGGGTATCTACTTGCATTGCAAGTCTTCCTAGCTATCTAGTTAGTGGAATGGTTGGTTCCATTAAACATGATCAAGAATTTACATTAATCAAAGAAGTCATATGTGAAGAAATGAGAGATGTGTTATTTTCATTCCATCTAAATAGGTCTCCTAAGCTAGATGGATTTAATGCCTGGTTATTTTAAGAGAAATGGAACCTTTTATAATTAACATTTGTTAAAGCAGTAAATGAGTTCTTTATTTGTGGTAGGTTACTCACTGAAATTAAGAAGAAATTTCTTGCTTTGGTGCCTAAGCTTCCCATTCCTAAGAAGTTGAATGATTACAAACCAATATCCTGTTGCAATGTGCTATACAAGATCATTTGTAAAATCCTTGCCAATAGATTAAAGAATACACTACCTGGTATAATTAACCAAAATCAGGGAGCATTTGTTCCAGGTAAAGTATGGGTGACAATATTATACTGGCTCAAGAATTATTCGAAGACTATAATCATAAGGAACATGTAAAATGCTTTTACACCTCCTGATAAACCTTGAGTAAATGTTTTTTGTAGCTGAAACATTCCCAAAAGTGCTTTCGCTTCCTCTCCTTAAATTTAAAGTCTTGAGTTCCTCTTTGAATAGGCCTAACTTCTTCACAGAAAAAAATCCTAATGCCCTTAAGATTGTATATGATATTCCTCTTGTGATTACCTTAACAAAATTTCCTTCATCAACTAAAGAGTTATTGGACCTAAAAGGGAAGTACTTTTTGCACTTAGAAAACTAGTTTTTTATTATTACAAGGGAATGATCTAAGAACATTAGATTCAAAAAATGAGCTTTGCTCTCAAGGAACCTTGACAACCACTAATCCATTCATAAGTGCCCTATTAAACTTCTTTTTTATATGCCATCTTGCTCATTTCTTATTGTTTCAAGTGAATAAAAACCCCCCAAACCTTAAATTAATTACACCTATCTTCTTAATACATTCTTTAAATTCTATTATGAAATTATTCAAACATACATTGCCCTTTGCATCTGTTATAGTTTATCCTATAGTAAATTTCTCTAAAAAGCAACAATTGATTCATAAATAAAGGAGATTGCAACTTTTAAATTCTCTTAAAGAAAATTTACTACTAAATGCATAAGTTGATCAATGGTTTAGGGAATATGAACCTTAAAAAAATTAGTGAAAAAGGCAATCAAAATAAGATCATAGTGAAGATGTTAATGATTAGATGGAAAGGACAATTCATTTCTCAAAATATTTAGTTAGATGAGACTTCCTAATTCAACTTGGACTCCAAGATACCTATTATAGTAGGATTACTCTCTAAAATAAAGTCCCTTAAAGACTGTTGTTTAAAGGGGAAATTAATGCCCCTTACATTCCATCAAACTATGTACACAATGAGGGATTATTAAGTTAGATCATTTGCATCTATTCTTTCTTCACAATTTTCTACTTCTATTAACTTTAAAATCCTTCACATTCAAACCAATGTTATCTACCACTATCAAGGAAGGGGGTATTGCCTAGAAATCCTCAGAGATTACTTCCCTTACCATAGTCTCATTTTGTAAGAGGGATCTTCTACTTAGACTAGGTGTATTAGACCTCACAAATATGGCGTCTGGTTTACTTACATCCTCCTTCATATTTTTTTTATACCAATTTATCTAAATTAATCTTAAAAGCAATTGTTTCCATAAGGAACCCTTAGTAACTTCCTTACTTGCCACTTGCCTTAGATGTAAGTTATTAATATTGGCAACCTCTTTAGATTGGTTACCCAAGTCCATCGCTTTAGACAATCTCCTCTTACAAATCTCCTTTAATTGCTCTCCATTGTTTTCCTTCGTCTTTTACGGTATGTTTTCATTGGTGCAAAACCTAAATAGAGTCTTCAAATAATGTCTCATCTTCCCCTAATCTTATAAGAGGAATGGTGTCTGGCAATTCTTTCTCTATCTGAACACTCACACATAATCTTGTATACCTTGCTCTCTTCCTCAAAGTTATTGTTATGAGCTTTTATGTAATTAACTAATAAACTCAAACCCTTTGCTGACTAACATTTAAAGGGCATATTATAAATAGTAATAAATATTAGGATAGTCTCATGTTTAGCGTCCAAACTAATTTCAGGTTTCAAGAATTTTAAGAATAAGGGAAAATATTGGACATGCCAAGGGCTAACACCCAAAACCTCCTTAACACTATTACTTAGGGCAACCTTGAATAGAATGAGTTTGTCTTTTGATAGAAACAATTCCTTCAAGCCTTCTCCTTTCTATTGCTTCCTCACCTAATTATTGATTATCAGGAAAAGAGGACAATTTCCTAAAAAAGAACCACAAGAGAGTTGAATCCCAACTTTTTGCACCTTTCATTAAAAAATCAAGTTTAGGGGTAACAATGATGCAACCATTTAAAGCGAAAAAGGGCAATAATGTAGTGAAGCACCAGAGCATTCACATGCCACCTACTTCTAGTTCAGACTAAGGTTAATTTTTATAAGAGTGCAACTAGAGAGGACTTGGAACCATAAATAGCCCCCTGTTATACACAAGGAGTTGGCAAAAGGATTGACGAGGAAGGAGTGACACTAGTCAAGAGACCAAGAAGCATAAGAGGTAAAGTCATCTAACAAAATTTTCCATTAAACGAGGAACTAGACATTTTAAGATAAGAAAGGTTGAAAAGCTTATAGCAGCCAAAAGATTTAAAAATGTCATTCCAAAGAGAGAGGCAAAAAAGTTGGAAAGGAAAAGATAGGAAAGCGCTCAAGGACTTTAAA
This sequence comes from Erythroxylum novogranatense, assembly GCA_029891385.1. Taxonomy (NCBI): domain Eukaryota; kingdom Viridiplantae; phylum Streptophyta; class Magnoliopsida; order Malpighiales; family Erythroxylaceae; genus Erythroxylum; species Erythroxylum novogranatense. The sequence goes on from JAIWQS010000229.1 coordinate 255,361, forward strand.
CTTCCCAGAAATAATAGAACACCACCAGTAGGAGCTTGAATGTTAGAAAAGAAAGAAAAGGAACACAACAAGCCCAAGAACGAACACAAGGCCCTGTTTGGCAATCCGCTGATTACAATAGTTGTTAGCTGATTATATTAGCTGATAATTGATTATATCAGTTAATTAGATCAAGGGATTGCATTCGCTGTTTTTCATTTAATGTTTAGTAAAATTTGTTGTTTAGTATTAACTGTCTAAATGTAAAATAACCTATGAAAACATGACTTTAAAAAATTTATAAGGTATGAATTTAGTATTTCGTTGAATATTCTTATAGTAATTTAGATTTTAGATATTTAATAAAAACATGGAACATAATAATAATAATAATAATAATAATAATAATAATAATAATAATAATAATAATAATAATAATAATAATAATAATAATAACAACAACAACAACAACAACAACAACAACAACAACAACAACAACAACAACAACAACAACAAAATCTAAATCTCATCTCTAGTTTTATACTTTGTGTTATCCGCAAACTTACTTGATGAATAATATCTTGCTTGTCAATTTAAGTTACCATATAGGCGTTTGATGAATTTATAAATAACGCTTGTTGTTAATCTGATACATTTTAGATAGGATAAAAATAAGTTTGAGGGCACAATTGTCTTTCAGTAAAATTTTTATTAGCTGATTGGTTGAAAAGCTACTTGGGGTAGCTTTTCAAAAAATGACTGGTTGGGTTAAATCAGCCAACCCAACCAGCCAACTAGCTCCTAACTAAACAAATATATTAGTTGTTTGACATTGATTAAAGAGTATTAGTTGTTTAACATAAAGCCTCCTGAAAAACTATTTACCAAACACCCCAATAGAGGCCTAATCAAACAACTAATACTCTTTAATGAGTTGAAATATAGCTGAAAAACTATCTACCAAACACCCCAATAGAGGCTTTATGTTAAACAGCTAATATTACAGCTGAAATATAGCTGAAAAACTATCTACCAAACATCCCAATAGAGGCTTAATCAAACAATTAATACTCTTTAATCAGCTGAAATATAGCTAAAAAACAATCTATCAAACACTCCAATAAAGGCTTTATGTTAAACAGCTAATACTCTTTAACCAGCTGAAATATGGCTGAAAAGCTATCTACTAAATACCTCCGAATAGTGGCAGATAACCCTTTCTAGAGCTCCAAATAAGAAATAAGTAGCAACTTGCAGATGAAAGCTATCTACTAAATACCTCCGAATAGTGGCAGATAACCCTTTCTAGAGCTCCAAATAAGAAATAAGTAGCAACTTGCAGATGAAAGCAATACAGAGAGAAGAGAGCATCTCTTTCAGGGGGACCACGAATCTAGAGAGTTATGTCCATAATTTTTCACATCTTTTTTTTTTTTACCAAGGAAAGAAAACAAGAAACACAAAAGGCCTAATTATCGCAGTATTTACGGTACAAAAAGCCGTGTTGGTCACGACATATGTGGGCCCAGGCGGACGTCGGAGGTTCTTGGAGGTAGTGGATGCCCGGACAGGCTAGCGCTGCAAGTGAGGTCAGGCAGTCGGCACTCTGATTTCCTTCCCTAAACACATGTTGAAGCTGCACGTCTCAATGTTGACGCAATTGTTCCCGTATACCTGTCACCAAATGGTACTGAGCAGTTCCTGAAAAATTAGAAGACGAGAGGATATTGATCACTTCAAGGGAATCAACTGCCAAAATGAGTCGTCGATATCCGAGGTCACAGGCCAGATGAAGAATCGAGTGAACTCCCCAAATCTCGGCCTAAATGGGCGAACCCCGCCCAATTCTGTAAAAAAAACCACCTCACCAATGACCGTAGCAGTCCCTGATCAAACCTCCCGCTGTAGCAGCTTGAGGACCCAATTTAACAGCGCCATCGGTATTGGTGACTGAATTCTCAAAACAAATCTTTAACTCGTTAAATTACGTATATAAAAGATTAACCGCTTTTTCGAGATGTAAATTAAATTTGTTTTTGCCAAATGTAATCTAAATTGAATAGTTGACCAGATGTTCACTCGACAAATTGCTTTCCTTAATAATAAAAAGGAATGACGTGCATGAGTTCTTTTGGATAGACGTGGCATAATTTTAGCGGTTAGACAAACAGCGCCGTATTTCATTTTCCATATGATCCTGGGAGAATTCATCCCGATTCTAATCCAACAATTCCAATTACCGGAAACCATGAGCTCAACTGCCGTTTCACCGATACCACCTTCTTTCATCCCCAAGCTTGCACTCTGCAGATCTTCGACAGACCTGAAGCCAGTGCATGCCCAATTCATCAAGTCCGGCCTAATCCACGACACTTTAGCTGCGGCCGAGCTGCTCAAATTCATCTGCGTTTCCTCTCGGCCTGACCTCAAATACGCAAACAAGTTGTTCGAACAATTGCATGAACCAAATTGCTTCTCTTGGAACACCATCATAAGAGCGTTCGCTGAAACTCGTGGTGGTGAGGATGATGATCCATTAACTGCTTTCTTGTTGTTTTGCCAAATGTGTCATGATGGTTCGGTTGCACCCAATAGGTTCACTTTTCCTTCCCTATTAAAAGCCTGTGCTAAAATGGGAGGGATTGACGAAGGGAAGCAGGTTCATGGGTTTGTTGTAAAATTGGGATTGAATGCCGATGAGTTTGTTGCTAGCAGTCTTGTTAGGATGTACGTTATGTGTGGGGTCATGGAGGATGCACGTATACTGTTTCATAAACAAGTTTTTGAACTTGGTGATGGTAGTAAATCGGCTTTGGATAAGAGGAAGCAAGATGGTAATGTTGTTCTATGGAATGTGATGATTGATGGGTATGCGAGGCTCGGGGAACTTGGAGTTTCTAGGAAGTTGTTTGGCGATATGCCTCACAGGAGTGTTGTTTCGTGGAATGTGATGATATCTAGTTATGCACAAAATGGGCACTTTAAGGAGGCTATAGAGATGTTTCGGGAAATGCAGATGGGAGAAATTTGTCCAAATTATGTAACTTTGGTTAGCGTTCTCCCTGCAATTTCCCAGTTTGGGGTACTTGAGTTAGGTAAATGGGTGCATTTGTATGCAGAAAGAAATGAAATTGTGATAGATAGTGTGCTGGGCTCTGCTCTGATTGATATGTATTCCAAGTGTGGAAGCATTGAGAAGGCAGTTCAGGTATTTGAGAGGATAATTGATAAGAAGAATACTGTTACTTGGAGTGCTTTAATTGGTGGCCTTGCAATGCATGGCCAGGCGAAGGATGCTCTTGATTACTTCTGGAGGATGCAACATGCCGGTGTGGCACCCAGCGACGTTGTATATATTGGCTTACTGAATGCTTGTAGCCATGCTGGTTTAGTTGAAGATGGTCGATTAGTTTTCAACCATATGGTTAACGTTGTAGGTTTGGAACCAAGAATTGAGCATTATGGCTGCCTGGTTGATCTGTTAGGTCGTGCTGGACTTTTAGAAGAGGCTGAACAGGTTATACTAAACATGCCAATTAAACCAGACGATGTGATATGGAAGGCCTTGCTTGGTGCTTGCAAAATGCATGGGAACTTAGAGATGGGAGAACGGATAGCAAAGATTTTGATGGCTTTATTTCCAAATGATAGTGGATCTTATGTGGCTCTGTCCAACATCTTTGCCTCCAGAGGAAATTGGGAAGGAGTTGCGGAGATGAGGCTAAAGATGAAGGAAATGGATATAAGAAAAGACCCTGGATGTAGTTGGATTGAACTTGATGGGATAATTCATGAATTCCTGGTGGAAGATGATTCCAATCCTAGGAGTAAAGAAGTCCATTTAATGTTGGCGGAAATTTCGTACAAGTTGAGGAATGCGGGCTATCGACCAAACACTACGCAAGTGCTGCTCAACATGGATGAAGAAGATAAAGAAAGTGCTTTGCAATATCACAGTGAGAAGATTGCAGTGGCTTTCGGCTTAATCAGTACAGCTCCTAGAACACCACTTCGAGTTGTTAAGAACCTACGCATTTGTGAAGACTGCCATTCTTCTATGAAACTAATATCTAAGTTGTACAACCGTAAGATAATTGTAAGAGACCGCAAACGCTTCCATCACTTCGTCAACGGGTCGTGCTCCTGTAAGGATTATTGGTAAATAATTTGGACCATATCTTCTGCGAATGCACAAGTAGTTTCTCTTCAAAGCAAGCAAAAGCATGTATATATAAACGAATGGTTTATGGGGAAAATTTAGTTTCTTTGTTTCAACAGATCTCTTCATACTTAATTTACAAAGACATTGACATTGTCTTAGTGAACTTTGAGGTTAGTTGTCGGGGAAGATCGTGTCTAATGAAATCAACCGAGGCTTCTTGACAATCAGGACGAACACTAGTGTAAGCTTGGGTGGAAACTAATTTCACTGGTCTAAGGCCGCATGCTGTTTGGACCTTGAATAGCCTACACTTTAAAACAACAGTGTCGTTGTACAAGCATCATCGTAGACACGTCTACTGTTTCTATATCCAAAGGAATATAAAACGATGTTAGCATAATGGGACTGTATCAGGCCGTTGGATATTTAGTGCTGCAACTCAGAAATTAACAAACAATAAACTGACCAATTTTTAGAGTTTATTTTTGGTTGAATAAAAACTATCAACTGACTTGATTCAACCCATTAAAAGAATATAAAAGTAAAACAATAACGTAAGTAAAACAATAAGGTAATTATGAGTTGGTAGACTTAAGCCATTGACAGAGGGGCACAGATTACATCTTCCCATTATTTTGTAATTATCCTATTTTATGAGCATCTATTCATCCAATAAATGAGACTCTTAGAAATTGAATTGATGGATGCTAATAGGGATGACAATAGGTGGGTTCGGTTCGGGTTTTACTCTACCCATATCTATAACTATTTTTTATGACTCAACTCATATCCATATCCATATCTATCGGTTTTTACGATTTACTACCCATATCCAAATCTATTGGGTTGTTGGATTTTGGATATCCATCGGGTTGTATAGCACATAAAATATAACTTCTAAATAGAAAATATAAAGAGTAGATTTTGCTAACGCCCAAATCAAAATAACTTTAATAATAATAAGTCAATATTTTGATTTGTATGTATTAAAAACTCATAAAATTGGAATAATAAAATCATAATATTTAGTACAAAGACAACATACATTTTCACAATTTAGAATCAAACAAAGATTGAAATAACTAAAGTTTTAAATTGTCTTTCAAGAAACTCTACAACATTCAAAACTCCATCTCCATATCATTTGCATTATTATCATCCTATAAGAAAAATAAAATATGATGAAAATGTGAGTACCGAGGAGTAAAGTGAAGATTTTAAATTTGTTTCTTCAGATAAAATTTTAATATTTTATTATATTTAACCATAAATATTCAAGAAAAATAGAAAATAAAGTTAATAAAAATGTGTAGGATATGGGTATCCATGGTTCTGGTTTTACTCTATCCATATCCATATCCATTTTTATGACTCAACCCATATCCATATCCATATCCATCGGTTTTACGATTCTCGCTCATATCCAAATCCATTGGGTGGGGTAGTGCGGATATAATCGGGTTGAAAACCCAACGCCATCCCTACTCCATCTCCATATCATTTGCATTATTATCATCCTATAAGAAAAATAAAATATGATGAAAATGTAAGTCTTGAGGAGTAAAGTGGAGATTTTAAAGTTATTTCTTAGTATAAAATTTTAATATTTTATTATATTTAACCATAAATATTCAAGAAAAATAGAAAAATAGAGTTAATAAAAATGTAGGATATGGGTATCCATGGTTGGGTTTTACTACCCATATCCATATCCATTTTTATGACTCAACCCATATCCATATTCATATCCATCGGTTTTACGATTTATCGCTCATATCCAAATCCATCGGGTCGTAGTGCGGATGTTAATCGGGTTGAAAACCCACTGCTATCCTTAGATGCTAATGAAACAGGCTAGGCATAGAGTAACAAAAGCAGGTGATCTAAACCCTAGACAGATTAGGCCTACTTGAATTAGTCAGATATAGCTATTTTATCATTCTAGTAATTGAGGTCTTAAGCGACTAAATACTTTATTATCTATTTCATTTTAAATTGTTGATTTTTGGTATATCCTATTTATGCATTTATTATTTATGTGAAAATATCATAATATTTCCTCTTTCTCTTAATATGCGATTTTCCAAATCTAGAAAATAGGTGAAATTTTAACTTTTAAAGCAAATACTTCAATACATATTTCTTCATCAAACTCTAATCAATTTTTTAACTATTACTATAAACATTTATTATAACATGTTAAGCAAGTTATAGAAGAAAATTTTCAAAATTTTGAAGGCCATGATCACTACAAGAAAAAGTAGGAATTAGCAATGGAAAATTATCTACGGAATCCAAATCGTTGGAAATTACTGACGGAAATCCTTTTTCTGTAGAAAATTTTTTTGAAAAAAAATTTGTTTAGCGATAGTAGTAGTATCCGTTAGTAAATACGGAGAAATTTCAATTTGCAACAGTATCAAATACCCATCGGTAAATAAGGCAGGAAATGTTGGTAGAATACTAAAGTTTTGAGTTTAACGACAGAAAATTTTCGTCTGTAAAATCTGTCGGTAAATTTTTAAGGTAAACGTCATCGTCTGCTTCGGCTTGAGCATTTTTAAGTTAAAGAAAACGATGTCGTTTTGTTTTATGTTATAACTCACCCGAAGAACCCTTCCCCCCCACCTGCGTTGTCTCCTTCTTTCTTCTTCCTCCTGTGTCTCCAGTGTCTTCTTCCTGTTGCATCTTTGGCGAAGTCTTCCAGCTGCGTCTTCGGCGTTCCTCTGCCCGTCGATGTTCATTATTCTCCAATCATTGTCGTATTTCCGTGGAGGTATTTTTGTGGAGGGTTTTTTGTATATTAGATGATAGTTATATTTGGGCGTTTGATTTCTTTCGTTTGTTTATGTATTTTGTTATTGGGAAACAACTTTAAAGTAGAAATGTTAGTGATAGAAGGGACAAGATGCGATTTTAATTATGATTATGGGATGAATTTGTGATGCATATAAGGTGTTTAATGAAATGTTTTATCATTTAGAAGTAGAAAGAATGATTAGTAGCTAATGATTCTTTTTTAATTAAATAAATAATTTTATAAACTCAGTAGCTTTTTGATTCTACAACGAGGATAGGAGACTATTTATACTTATAAAGAAGGCTAGAAACTCTGATTCCAATGCCAGATGTTTGCTATTTTTTCATTTTTAATCCAAACATGAGAATGAAGATGCAAGCTGTAAGTCGTTTTCATAACAATTCTCTTAATTTTTGGTGTTTATTCGCTCAAAATAATTAGCGAACTACTTAGAAGCCAATTTCTATTGCTTGAACAAGTTCTTTTAATTTATACTTAATTAATATCAATTTATATTGCTAAATAAAAGAAAAGATTCTATAAAGCACCTTGTCAAGTTTGTAAACTTTGTTCTCTTAACCTATTACCATATATCCTTAAGATTGCTTTGCATGTACATCCTTCACCAAAGCACCATTAAGAAAAGTTGATTGTGTATCTAGTTGATAAATTGCCCAACCATTATAGGTTGCTAAAGACAATACGATTTTAATAATATCAAACCAAGTAATCAATATCAAAAATCTGACATGCCCCTTTACAACTAATCAAGTTGTATACCTTTGTAAAAATCTTTCTAAAGTAAGTGGATTTATAAATCCATTCCAGCTTTATTGTAACATCCCGTTACTGTTAGCAAGGGTATTTTGGTATTTATGAGCCATACTGATAGGTTTCACTGCATTCACTGACTGAGCATGATACTGGCCTCTAATTATAGAGGAACAGCTTATTGCATATGCATTTATTCTTAAGTACGTGCATTCATGATTTTCCAGATTTGATTGTGACTACGGACCGATCGGACTGATTGGATTGGGAGTTAATTGAGAAATTAGAGTAATTAAGTTCAACTGACCGATTTAATCATTTATGGGTGATTGGTAATTTATAGAGACTTTTAGAAAATTTTCGAAAATTAGGAGAAAATACCGGATCGGAAATATTTGAGTGATCAATCGATCGATCAGATAGTATTGAAAGGGCTGTCCAATGGCAATGGAAAAATTAGAATTTTTCTGATAGAAAATTTATGTGTTAAGCCATTGAAATTCAGAGACTGAAATTTGGACTGATTTGGAGAGTCATTTATAAATACTAGGGTTGAAAGAAATTTGGGAAAAGTTTGCTAAGGCATTTTCCAGTTTCTCTTCTTTCCCCTTTACGGTGATTTCGATTCCTCCCAACGGTGAGAGATCCTTTGATTTCTTTTGGCTTCTTCCTTATGGTAATTAGTCTAATATGTCTCACCGATTGATAAAGGTTGGAAGCCTCGAGATTGGTAGATCGAGGATTTTGAAGGATTTCTAGGGTTTCGGTGATTTTGAGAGATCTGTGGATTTCGATCTGTGATTGGTAAGTTTTTATGGTTTTAATGTTGTCATTAATGGTTTCTACTGCATTTATGGCATTTATTATGTCCGATTGGGTGGTTGAAAGTGTTTATCGATGGGTTCTACTGGGTGTTATCGCGAGTGTGTAAGAGTTAAGGGATTGGTGATCGTTGTAAGCTTGAGGCTTTCATCAAGAAAGTTTGCTTCTTTCTTGCCTTAGATAGTACGATTCGCTGGTCGATTGAGTTATATTGATGATTGGTTTAGATATTTGATGATTATATATATTAAGGTTTCCGACGATGAAATTGATGAGTTATGTGTGTTGATAAATTAAGGAAATGGTTCTTGGAAGGAATAAGCTAAGGATTTGTTGTATTTTGTGTATCGAATTAATTGAGAGTTGTTCACAGAGGAAAATTTGGGTTAGAGTTTGAGTCGGGGATCTGGAACACTTTGGAATTGTGTTTAAGGATGTGTTGGGGAAGAAGGAGAGCTGGTAGAGGAGCGAGAGCTCGGTAGACGGGAGAATCGGTAGAGGAGCGAGAGCTCGTAGACGGGCAGAAGCTGGTAGAGAGCGAGAGCTCCCAGAGCGAGGCGAGAACTGGTAGAGGAGCGAGAGCTCGGTGAGATCGGGCGAGAACTGTAGAGGAGCGAGCTCGGTGAGACAGGCGAGAACTGGTAGAGAGCGAGAGCTCAGAGACAGGCAGAACTGCAGAGAGCAATAACTCGAGGCGGCCTATGGGCATACGGTGAGCACCAAAGCACCTCGGTCGCGACCTCCACCCTAGTTGTCCAAGAGGTGTGTTTGAGGTTTTGGAATTGGGACTTAGAAAATTACAAATTCAATCGACTAAGGATTAAATTCAAATTGGAGTTTTAAATTGGAAATTGCAATAGAGGTTTTGACCGAATGAATAGGAAATGGTTATAGAGAATATGAATTGAGGAAATTGATCAATTCTAGAATGGAGCAATTATCGTCGATCAATCAACTAAGAGTCGGGAATTGGACCTAAGAGTCCAAAATTGGGTATTAGCACCGAAATCGTGAACATGCATTGTACATCATTTCATTGAGACATATGCATTCTCGCACGTAAATTGAGCATCTAGTAATGGACTGATTTTCATCGTTACAGAGGCACCGATTGGACCGTCGCTCCACGGACATTCTTTGGGACTTCCGTGCAAAGAGTTCTGAGTTCTGGTGAGTAACCTAGTTGGTTTCTCAAATTTCGGTGCTTACATGCTTATCGTGAATTACATGCAAAGGTGAATTATATGACTACCGATGACTACCGGCATGTAATGGATTGAATTGCATGTTTTCTTGAATTGAATCGCATCACATGCGGATATCGATCAACACTGGGCTTTATAGCCACACACTGTAAATTACTGAACATGGTACTGCATGCATAAATGCATGATCACATAATGGAATGTGTCCCAAGTTGCTATTTTCACTGAAATGAGCTTTGAGCTCATACATCAGCATCGACGGGCTTAGCCGAGGGGAGAAATCTGACGCGCCCACACCGTGAGCATCGATCGAGCACTTGGGCACAAAACTGAATAACTGGAAAGAGTCACATATGCATTGCATTTACATGATTGACTGTGTTGTGACGACTACTGAAATACGTGATAATATGAAATACTGTAGACTGTACTGTTATTGCAAATTGTTCTAAATTACTGTTTATTGTTACTTGTACTGTAAGTGGCTACTGATACTGCAACTGTTATAGACTGTTATATTATATTGGTAATGAATATTGCGGTATTATGCTGTACGCCAGGCGCGTAATGCATGATTTGAGCGAACCATCGATGATGGTTTCTCACTGAGTTCGCAAACTCACCCCGAAATTGCAACCTATTTTTCAGGACTGTTAGAGTAGACTCCTAGCTCTGAAGACCTTTCTTTCTGCCGCCGCGAATGCTTTGGCGAGGATCGTGATGGCTCAAAGGTCGATCATTGGGTTAGCATTTTGAGGATGACTTAGATAGACGCTTGTATCGGTTTTCCTTTGATTTTGTTAGAGACCGATAGATTTGTCTATTCGGATTGAATGATTGTATTGGATAAATTACATTTTGGATATTAATTTTCTGATTTACGATTTATTGCAATTATTATGCGATGCCATGTGGATTTTAGCGAAATTTTTCGGTAGTGAACCTTTATCGTGGGATACGTGTCGGAGTGACCTACGGGTTTCTCGATGTGTACCCTACGATGAGGGGCTTACATTAGTGGTATCGAGCATGGTTTGGCATCTTTGGGCATAGAGTGTTATTATTGGAATCACCGTAAGAATAGCAGAGTTGATCCGAATTTCTTGTGCATTTTAGGTCATCCGTAATGGGAGATCGAGTAGAGCGACCACTGACCAAGAATCTGTAGGAGCTAGTAGGAGTCCCTATGCCTCTTTCGAGGAGTTACCTCCTCGAGTTCTCGTGAGACGGAACGACGGCATGCGATCGATACTTGTAGTAGAGGCGATTGACTTCTATGGTAAGCTTGATCTATCGGAGGCCGAGGGATGGCTTGAGAGGATCGGCGAGTCCTCGACTCAGATGGATCTGCGACCACGAGGAGAGGTTCGATTACTCTGTCTCCTTGCTTGAGGTCCCTGCATATCGGTGGAGGATCGCTGTCCCGGCAAGTACCACCAGGCCCGCGACTCGACATGGGGCGATTTTCTCGAGGGCCTTCAGGACAATTACATGCCCAAGGTCTACTTAGAGATGAAGATGCAAGAGTTCCTAGAGTTGAGGCAGGACAAATGATCGTGGTGACTACGAAGTTCGGATTCAACGAGTTGATGGGCTATGCTTCGCGATTGATTCTTACCGAGGCAGATGATGCGGAGATTCGAGGTGGACTCATTTGAGATTCGCTTTTGGTGGCCAGATCGATATGAGCTCATTTACCGAAAGTTGAGAGCTGCAATTGTCGAGATAAGCATACTTCTGACATGTAATGTGACTGAGACCGGACAGGGACCCGACATAAGAGACTAGTGATAGCTGTAAGCGGTCTGGCAGAGGTTATAGTAAGCGTCAGAGCAGGCCCTTCAGGTCCGCTGGAGGGGCCAGACAGACTGGGTATGGGCAGAGGGGCCGATTCGCACAGACTGCTAGTGGTGGCGGTAAGCGCAGAGGTCGTGATGATCGCCCCAGATTGTGAGCACTGTGGCAAGAGGCACATGGAGAGTGCCGATGGTTATCGGGAGCTGCTGAGGTGTGGCTCGATGGAGCACTTAGTGAGGAACCGCCTGAGACTTTGGGAGCCCATCTACTATGACTGCGATCGGCGATAATACCACTGGCCCAGTGGAGCCGTGGTGGTGGATCAGATGGAGAGGCCGAGGTCGAGGCCGAGGCCGAGTAGAGGGTTCTCAGAGTGAGGTCCGAGGATCGAGTGGCGTGCAAAGCAATCACAAAGTAGGGTCTATGCCATGACACGGCAGGAGGCCCGTGACTCACCGGATGTTGTTGTGGGTATGCTTCTTATTTCTCGCATAGAAGTATATGCATTGTTGATCTGGATCCACCCATTCCTTTATTGCACCGCATTTAGCATGTAGATCGCATGGAATAGGCGAGGTTACAGTATGGGTTGGAGGTGAGTACACCTCGGGTAGTCTGACCGTATTGGGAGAGGTATGTATAGGATGTCCGATCCAGATTGAATGAGCGTTTTGAGTGCCGATTTGATTATATTGCCCTCGAGAGATATTGACGTGATATTGGGGATGGATTGGTTGGTATGCATAGTGGGTGTTATGGACTATTACGCCAAGGAGGTCGTGTTGGAATCTCCCGCCAGCCAGTGGTGTTTAGAGGAGTCGGTCAGCAAAGGCTCATGAGGATGATATCCTTTATGAGCGCCACGAGATTGATTCGTGGAGGATGTGAGGCCTATTTGGCTCACGAAGGGATTCTAGAGTGGAGCGGAGATTGGAGGAGGTTCCTGTAGTGAGGGACTTTCCGGATGTATTTCCGAGGAGTTACCGGGTTTGCCGCCGAGCGAGAGATAGAGTTTGAGATCGATTCGCTCCGTGCATCGCCCTATATCGATCCTCCGTATAGGATGGCACCGTGGAACCGAGAGAGCTTAAGGCTCGCCATAAGAGCTATTGGACAAGGGGTTTATCAGACCGAGTGTTTCGCCATCGGGAGCTCCGGTACTGTTTGTAAAGAAGAAGGATGGGACTCTGAGACTGTGTATTGACTATAGGCAGTTGAATCGGGTGACAGTGAAGAATAAGTATCCACCGCTAGGATTGATGATCTATTTGATCGCCATGAGAGCTCAGTGTTCACTAAGTTGGACCTTCGATCTGGTTACTATCGGTGAGGATCATGGAGGCCGATGTGCCCAAGAGTGCTTTTGAGTAGGTATGGGCACTTCGAGTTCTTAGTGATGCCGTTTGGGTTGACTAATGCCCCGGCAGCCTTTATGGCTTTGATGAATAGGATATTTCAGCCCTACCTGGATCGATTTGTGATTGTATTTATTGATGACATACTGGTTTATTCGAGGGATAGTCGGGAGCACGCCGAGCATCTGAGGATTGTACCGCAGTCACGAGAGAGAGCGCTTATTCGCCAAATTTGCTAAGTGCGAATTTTGGCTTGATGAGATTGTATTTCTGGGACACGTGGTGTCTGGTGAGGGTATCCAGGTGGATCCTCACAAGATAGAGGCAGTGATGAGCTGGGAGGCCCCTAGACTGTGCCAGAGTTGCGAAGTTTTCTAGGATTGGCCGGATATTATCGGAGATTCGTCGAGGGTTTTCGCTGATCTCCGCCCTTTTGACGGGTTATTGAGGAAGAATGTACCGTTCTGATGGACCGAGGAATGCCAAGAGCTTTGAGGAGTCAAACATCGGTTGACGCATCGCAAGGCCGGCAGTTAGGTATTCCTTCCAGACCTGAGGCTTTGTGGTTTCTGATGATGCCTCGCATCGTGATCGGGATGTGTATTGATGCAAAGCATGGGAGAGTTTTAGCGTATGCCTCGAGACAGATTGAGGCCTCACGAGGTAAATTATCCATCCATGACTTGGAGTTAGCTCAGAGTGGTATTTGCCCTCAAGATCTGGAGACATTATTTGTA
>JAIWQS010000099.1:0-179230 GCA_029891385.1 Erythroxylum novogranatense
GTAATGCTCAAAACATATTTTTTTTTTTATAGTTTGAACTTGCTTGTTTTGTCCTTTAGTAGAGGCCACTTTTCCTTAAAAAAGAAGGATCGTTTATTCGATGAAAGCCTTTCTAAGCCATGAAGTAAATGTGAAGAAAGTGAGAAGTTTTTAGGTTTGGTGGATCTTATTGTCAATTTGTGAAGGGTTCTTAGTGATATCATCCTTTTGACTAATATATATTGCGAAAGGGTGAAAGCGTGAATGAATGCGCGGATGTAGGACTAGTTTGATCGACTTAAGAATGGTTATTGAAACTCCTGTTGTCAACCTGCATACGGTAAGGAATATGTTATGTTTAGTGATGCATCTATAAATAACGATGGTAGTGAGTGTTTTGAGCTTCGGTAGTGTTTGTTTAAAATTTGACACTTACTTATATATCAAAAGTGTAGGATATTCATTGATCTAAGAGTTTGAAGTATCTCTTATCGAAATAACAATATGAGACAAAATGTTGGTTGGAATTATTTAAAGACTATGAATGTATTATGGATTACCATCCATATAAAGGCTAATATTGTGGTTGATGTCTTAATTAGAAGACTATTTTGACTTTGTCGGTCTGTGGTGAATGGGACTTTATCGATGGGCTTTAATGGCTCGATGAAAGCTAGGCCTACCTTGGCGCTGAAATCTATGATGCTCAGAAGTTGATGATAAGTGCAACAACATCTTGGTTATTCGAAAGGTAAACAACTAATTTTACGTGAAGAGGATATGGTGATTTATATTATAAAGATGGGTTGTTGTGCTGGGAAAATGATGAATTGAAAGAAGAAGTTATTGTTTTGGCCCATATCTTGCTTATGCATCTGGAGAAATAAGATGTATCAAGATTTGAAATAGCATTACTAGTGATTATGAAGCGAGATGTTATAGACTATGTGTAAAAGTTTGACATCAATGAGTTAAAAACTATTTAAGTTCCATCTAGTTTATTACATCCCATTTCGATTCGTTAATGAAAATGGGATAACTTTACCATGTATTTTGTCTTTAGACTTCCTCTCATTAAGAGGAAACATGATCTTTATGGGTGATTATAGATGAGTTTCACCAAGCATGCTCACTTTCTTCTGTTTGTATCTTGATTTATTTAAGTTATAAAAATGCGCAAAGGCTTTGGGTACTTTCGAAGTCAAATTGCCACTTTTAACCTCAAACATATGGACAATCTGAATGGGTTGTCAAAATATTAGAAGATATGCTTTGGGATTATGTGTTAGAAATTTCGGGAAGTTAAGATAATTATCTTGCTCTAATGAAGTTAACTTATAACAACAATTCTCATACTAGTATTGGCATGGCGGTATGAAGCTACTATATGGTAGGAAGTGTAAAACTTGATTTGTTGGACTAAATTGTGTGAAAGGAAGATCATCGGGCCTGATATTGTGAAGATCTTGAAGAAAATTTCAAGTTATTCAACAAGATTTGATGATAGCAAAATCTATGTTGACCAAAAAGATATAATGAGTGTCGGTGGGAGATAAGGTATTTTGAAAGTATCACCATGAAACACATTGTGAGATCCACATAGATTAGAAGAGCAGAAGTATTCTTTATAAGAGACACGGATATCTCTCACTTACAGGACCATTTTCATGGCCAATGCACGGATCCCATCAGAACTCAGGTTAAATATGCTTGGTAGAGTAGAATGTATATAATGGGTGAGGCCTGGAAGGCTCGAGAATGAGAATGCATTGGGCCAAGGCCCAAAATAGACAATATCTGTGAGCAAGTGATTTGGGTTGCTAGAGGTGAGTATCAGTGATACACAGCCGTGTAAAGCTAGAGCTAGGCCCCTGAAGGTACTGGAAGTGTGAGATCTACATGATTAGAGAGAAAGCGAAGTATGTCATATAAGAGTTGAATACCTCTCCTTATAGATGTATTTTCCATAGCCTAATGCCACATGGATCCCAAGGTCTTAAATGTGGCGAGAGTAGTACTAGTAAAAGCATGAGGGCTTGGGGGCCCAAGGCCTAAAGTGAATAATATCATGTAATGAATAGTAATCCTTACCAACAAATTGAAATTGTAAAAATATACATTTCTACTAGGAAAATTATCAAGTGGCAGAAAGAGGTTGATATATGAAAATTGGAATAACTAAGCTATGAGTTTAGTGACATTATTTGAATTGATGCATTGACATTTGGCAAAATTGGTTGAGTGACAAGTGGCTAATTGAATTGTGACATTTAGCACACATGAAGATATGTAGATGGTTTTCATTAAGGGATAAGTAGCTTACCTTCATGTGTGACATATGGTAGATTAAATCGAGAACACTAGCATCGAGTTAGGTAAGTGGTGAATTATCCTCCTTCTTAATGTTTCTACCTTCTCTCTTCACTTTGCTCCTCTCAGCTGAAACTCTCTTACTCTCTCATAAACTTTTGGACTTTTACTACAATTTGAAGCATCATCACTTAACATCTTTGTAAGTTATTGTATTAAGAAGTAGGTATTGCTATTTTTACGTATTATTATTGTTGGTCTAAAATTTTGCACCTTGATCTAGGAGTTGTGTTTGGTTGCTTAGAAGACTAGTTGTTTTGCTTCTTTGGAGCTGTTCTTTGAAGTTAAGAAGGTGGAATGCTAAACTTGATTTCATGTTATAATATGAAATGTTAGATACTTGAATTGAATTAAATATGTGATAAGATGATGATAAATGAATCTTGAAAAATGATCCTTGTATGATAACTTATGGTTTGGTTTTCATGTTTAGAAGATATTGATTTATAAGTTATAATGAATGATTTTAATTGGTTTTGGACATGAATTTGATGTGTAATTGAGGCATGAATAAGGTGGAATTGATGAACTATGGTGAAGGGTTATTAAGAAGTTGTATAAAGGGTTAAGTTTTGAGGCAGTTTGAAGGTTATGGGTGAGTGAACCTTGGTTCACTTATCCACAATCATGAGAATTATAGGACATATTCCGCTGTTAGTGAATATATAAAACCAATTAAATCGACCTCGAACAATAACTTAGCTATTGTGATGAAACGGTCATAACATGGTATCGAGCCTCTGTGACCAAGTGATCATGAGTTTCAAATCCTACCCACATATTATTCAGCACAAGATAGAGTGACACTGTACAAGTTTCAAGCCGGACTTTCACTTAAGGGGTGTGTTAGTGAATATATAAAACCAATTAAATGCGACCTCACAATAAGCAAGCTATTATGGTGAAATGGTCATTTAATATGATATCGAGCCTTTATTGTCTAAGTGGTCATGAGTTGAAATCCTACCGCCCATCTATTATTCAACCAATTAGAGTGAGCTTGGCTGAGTTTCAAGTCAAGGACTTTCACTTGAGGAGTGTGTTAGTGAATATATAAAATCAATTAAGTCGAACTCGCTGCTTGACAAGCTGATGAAGCGGTCCTTAACACGGATGTAGAAGGGTTAGGAAGGTGAAAACTTGATTTTGTGTAATTGTTGGCATATATAAGGTTAGGGAACTTAGTAATAGTTTAATTGAACTTAATTGAGGTTGAAAATAAACCTAGATGATGTTAGATTAATTCAGTAGAAGTTAATCTAGTTATGGACTATTAATTGGGGTAATAACTTAAGAATGTGTGATTAATTAATGATGTGTCTAATGTTAAAATGTTAGGTATGTTTTAAGATGAATGTTTTCTTAAGAATACAAATGTGTTCCAGGGTTTTATATGATGTGAGTTGGATATAGATGTTTGTGATTAGAGAATTTTTGAGGTTATGTAATATGTAATGACAATGTTTCATTGATATATTAATGCAAATTCTTATGTTTATAAGGCTTATTGAGTTTGATCAAAAGGAAGCGAATATGTTGATTTGAGAAAAATGAAATAAAGCATATATTATACACTATATTATTTGCTTGTGATTATAAAAAATATGAAATGGATTGTTCTAAAGCATTAAATCCTAGTTGTGGGTAAATAAGCATGCTTAGAAGGTCTCTGAGTTGCTCACTGTGACACTAAGGTGTCTCGATATCAACACTTTGGTGTCTCTAATATTTGACACAATAGTGTCTTAAATCTTGGCGTAAGTCTCCTCTCATACGATACCAATCATGGTATCTTACATTACAATCCCGTTACCCACTTTTAAAAAGTTAGTAAGGCTACCTGGTTTTACTTTGATATGTTTGATTACTATTATAAACAAGTTCATATTTGAAATAAGATAAATTGACTTTATTCTGAAGATGAATTTTGATTTAATAAAGTTCGAAATCTCTTTAGCACAATTATGTTTTATTTTGAGACTTGTGCATTATATTTATAAAACAATGACATTTTGTTTTAATATTTGTATGTTTTGTTACATTAATGAATAAATAAATGTTCTAAGACACTTAATGTTTGGGTTTCTCTTGAATATGAATAACTAAAGGCTGCTATAATATGATTAGATTCTAAACATATGAATGTTAGTTAAACGATTAATCATTATGTATCTGTTTAGTTATTCCTCTAAGCTTTATCTAACATACGATAGTTTTGCCTGCGTATGGTTTTAATATGAAGGTTTAAAAATGAGACAAGACAGTAATAATGGAGAAGATTGTGTTTTGTTTTAGAAATAGTCAATTTATTTTTGAGTTGTATTTAATGTAGTAAGACATATTGGAATTTGTGTTTTGTGTGTATGGTTTTGTAATAAGCATGTGCATGTAAAGAGTGGATTTATGGTATGTAATTTGACAAGTTCAATATGTATGATGTATTTTATGTTTTGTTTATAAAATAAATCCTAATGGATTGTAATGTTTGTTTGCTTGAGTTTTGGAAATGCATGTAAGGACTATTGTATATTTTTGATTATTTTGGTTATTTTGTGTAACATTTGCATATCCTTCGGTATGTAGGTGTTACAACTAATAAAACCAATAAAGGTAATATAGCGAAAATTGTTGGTACCAAGCCACTTGGAGCCTACTTAGTCTATAAAAGATTTTTTTAGGCCATACATATAAACCAAATAGTGTCATCATCGAAGCTAGGTGGTTGCTTTATGTGAGCAGTCTCTTATAAATTATTACAAAGGAATGCATTTTGACATTCAATTGATGTATAGGCTAAGAATGAGAGATAACCAGCTAAAAATAATGCAAACAATAGATGGATTTACAGCGAAGTGAAATCTCATTATAATCGAGAGCTAACTTGTTAATAGGTTCAACATCCATTAAATGAGCCTTACGGCAAACTAGAATGCTATCATAATCAAATTGATCCATAAAATCTCATTTAATTTGACAATACTAACTTCTTAAGTGTCATTTTAACTAAAGCATAATATTCTTTAGAGTGTTAGACCACGAATTTTTTATGATGCCATTAAGCATGAATTGTGATGATTATGTGGGTTAGACTTAGTTTGATTTATTTTGGAATAATAATTGGAATAATAGTGTGAGGCATTTTGGAAATTCACTTAAGTTTGAATGGGTTTAGGCTTATGAGGGTAAGTTGGTCTTTGTTCCATGCATTAAGTTGAAGAAAAGAAAGAAGAAAAGAAAGAAAGGAAAATAGAAAGAGAAGAAGAGGAAGCTTGCATCGGTGAGAGGAGAAGAAGAGAGGTTTTACGATTTTTGAGTTTTCAGCCGTGATTTGAAAGATTTACTGTAGTTACCTTCCTTCCAACTTGTTTAGTTGGATTAAAACCTAAGATGTCTTGAATGCATGAGAATCGAAGGTTTAGGGTTTTAAAACAAAAATGGTGAGATTTCTTGGGTTGATGCATTTGTGACTTATTTGAGTTGTTAATGGGCTAGAAATGTAGTTTGAGACTTGATCTATAGTTTGGTTATGTTGCATTTGTGTTTGGAAAAGGATTGAATTGTGAAAATGCAGAAAGTCGGGTTGGAGTCGTTTTTCTGACGTCTGCATCGCGTCTTCTGCGAGTTAAATCATGACAGTGAAAATTAAATTAGCCGTGGTGGTGGGTGGATGGTTATAAGTGACGTCTGCGACCTAATGTTCATATGACGTCTTGAGTAGGTGCTGTAGCCTTTGTGTTAGCCGCCAGCAACGACTTGATTAAGCCAGCAGCTTCATGGAGAGCTGTTATCAAGTGAGATTTTCATTTTTTGGGATATCTTTTGGTTTGGATGTCAATTGAGGGTGATTTTGGATCCGTTGTGACCTCGAAAAGAAAGACTACAAGTTCTGTGAAGAAGGAAGTTTGGAATTAGTCGTAAGGGTTGAATTTTGGGAGAAAGTCGAATGTAGCCTTTTAGCACTTTATTTAGCTTTCGAAGCTTTAATTATATTGCTATGGATATTAATTGTATGGAAACTTGGTTTATTATAGGGAACCAGCGGAGTTGACCCAATGAGAAGGAAGTGAGTGCGATACTCAGCGATACTAGGTGGGTAATATGTTTAGTTATTATTGTGTATATGGGCAAATTGCACGATGTATCTTGCTTGCATGATGTGACATTACTTGTGTTGAATTCTATGAGAATATTGAACTAAATGTAGAACTTGCATTATGATTAAAAATATGCATGGCTTCATAGGCCTTATGGCAATGAATGAAATTGAGAAAAAATGAAATGCTATGAGCGAATCGAGATGGATTATGTGATTTATTTGGGTAGGAGTTACGGATGGAGTCGTGCACGTTGTGCGGTAAAAGCCTTCTCCGGCTGCCCTTGTGTAGCGAGATCGCTTGAAATCAGACTCGGATAGTTCTGGTTTACCTTTGGGTTATCCAAGATCATTCTGGAACTCTAGGAATTGATTATGCATACGATGGACTTGTTGAGCATAATACATGTTTGCTATGATTGACTTGTTTATAAAATTGTTATGTTGAAAAATAGAAATTGCATGACCTATGTTTATCTGAATGTGAATTATTTGATGAATGTGGAATTATGAATATATGTATATGCTTGATTGTGGCTTTGCCAATGGCTATAAGCGTGTCACATGCTTGTGTACTTACCACTTGATACTCTCCCCTCCTCGAGTGCGGGTCGAGGCGATTATAACCGACCTGAGCATCGGAAACTTGAGCTAGTTAGGGCCTTGTATAGGTTAGTATTTTGGTTAGCCACCCACATTTCATCATGGAGCATACTTTTGTATTTTGGGATTTAATTTCATTTTGTATTGTGTTATATTTTGAGATACTTATTGCATTTCTTGAAAGGAATGAGGATGAATTATGCAATTGGAGATAGTGTGAATGGATGTTTAGAATGCATGTATAGAATGTGTATATGTATGAGTATATGTATTGTTATATAGATGAATGGTTCTTTGTATGGATGTTGGGATGGAATCAGAAGGTATTTGGGCATGTATTTAGTAGCGACGAAGACATACCAATCAGACATCAGGGGCGGGCCTGACATGTATTTAGTATCAAGCTGAGGTTTAAGTGTCCTCGGTTTAGAATGCATAGTAGGATGAATTGTTTGCTGCTCGACTCTTTGTTGCATTGATTAAGTGACATGCATATCATGCATACATGTAGATGCCATATAGCTAATCCTTAGTGTTTACCTTTGAAGAATGCGATGCCACCTCGTAGAAGACACGAGGGTGATCTGGGATCTGTGCTTTTGACTCTCCGTGAGAGAGGAGAGGTGATGAGTCGGTAGCGAGGAATCTTGAAAAACATGGGGCTAAGTAGTGAGCCCGTTTTATGCATACAGTCTCCCGATCCATGAAACTAGTGCCTCTTGGATCGAGGCATTTGACGTTTACTGAAACATATGCGAGCTATGGGCGATTCCGACCTACATTTGTGATTTCGGAAGAGAGACGATTTGATAGATTGAGGAAGTATGGGGCAGTTGATTTCTTTGGGACTTGATCCACGAAGAAATGAGACTTAGTTCTTGAAAACGAGGAGTCTTTGATCGAATAGAAGTTAGGATGGCAGAGAGGTCATCTATCTTTTGCCCGACTTCTTGAGGAGATGCACTTCTTTGGTGGGAGGCGTGCCGGGGGCAGTTAGGCCGATGGGTTGGCATGGTAGGATTTAGTGGTTGTTTTTCGGAGGAAGAAGGTATATGTTCAGAAATGCAGAGGAGTTCCTCGGTTTGACTCGAGAGGATATGGCGTAATGAGTATGAGCGTCGGTTCACAGTTATCCGGTATACTTGAATTGATGCTAAGTGAGGCTTCAGATATGTGAGTTTGAGTCGAGTTGCACAGCTATCAGAAGGTGATTGTGTAGAATTTTTATGATTTCAATTTGGTTGGTTGAGTGGAAACATAGAGATATAAAGTGCGGTGAACAAGAAGAAAGGCGGTAGTCGGAGGGGTAGCACTAGTACTATGCGAACCGAGTGCTAGGAGCTTCTGTTCGATCGAAGAGGCGATGATGCGGCTAGGCGAAGTGATGAGGACTTCTCTTTTCTCCATGACCTCAGCAGTGGGTGACGGTAGAAGGGAGATGGAGATAGATCGTTAGTCACAGTGTGAACACTCTGGGAGGCTCATAGGGAGAGTGCTTCAGATTGGCGGGGCTTGTTTCAAGTGACAGGAAGGGACACATTGCGGTGTCCTCGGCCTCCACAGCAGGAGAGAGGTGGATCTGACTCAGGGAGGGCAGAACCATGGGGACGAAGGGGTGGCCAATGAAGTGGCGATTGATCGTCTAAAGGTGAATCTTTGGAGACCGAGAGGGTGAGCGACTAGGGAGGATCTTGAGAGCCGCACCGAGATGTTGTCTGGTCTGATCTGATTATTTTGATGTTGTGATTGTGTTGATTGATCGGGTTCTACTCACTCGTTTGTTTAATCGAGTAGACCTGTGTGTGTGATTTGATTGTGAGCCCTTTGGATACTCGGCGATGGTGAGTACTCAATCGGTGATATATTGTGCAATTATCAGTGTATAGAGGTTGTGAGATTACGCCGGTGGAATCTTGCGGTAGATTTGATGCCACAAAAATGGCGGTTTAGATGTGATTTTGGTATGGATACTTTAGAAATACAATGCCGTTCGATTTAATAAGCGGAAGGCGGTGGAGTTTCAATTGGATAGTGGAAAGAAGTGGTGTTCTTGGGCGGAAAAGCAAAGTCCACAGTGTTTGACATTGATGAGAAGATGATGAAAGGGTTGTGAGGCGTTTTGGCTTATGTGATGACTCGAGGCGATAGAGGTGGAGGATACCGTGCATCGAGGTTTCTGGACGTCTTTCCGGAATTGCGGAGGACTACTGGCCATTCGGAAATTGAGTTTCCATTGAGCTTTTATAAGTCGCGGCCGATTTGATTCCAGCCCTGGATGACTCGGCGGAATTGAAAAACTGGAAACAATTGGAGGAATTATTGGAGAGAAATTATATTCGATAGAGTTCTTCTCCTTGGGGAGCTCAGGTTCTCTTTGCAAAGAAGAAAGATGGATCATTAAGGATGTGTGTGGACTAGGAGGCGAATGGGGTTCTTGTGAAACAGTATCCGCTTCCTCGCATGATGATCTGTTTGATCAATTCACGAGGCGAGAAGTCTTCTCTAAGATCGATTTGAGATCGGGATATCACAGATTGAGGATCGAGTCGGATGTGCGAAGTGCCTTTCGGGACTCGGTATGGGCATTTTGAATTCTTGGTGATGCCTTTTGGATTGAATGCTCGCAGCGTTTATGGATTTGATGAATCGGGTATTTAAGCCATTCTTGGACCAATTTATCATTGTCTTTATTGATGATATATTGGTGTATTCAAGTGATCGGCTATGAGGAGCATTTGAGGATGGCTTTGGAACTTTGAGGATGAATGAGGTTGTATGCAAATTAGACAAATCACGAATTTTGGCTGAAAGAAGTTGCATTTCTTGGACCGTGATCTCGGGCAAGGAGTTCATGTGGATCGAAAATAATAAGTGGGTGGTGAATTAGGAAGCCCAGAAGAATATAGCAGTGAGAACTTTACAGGTTTTGAGCTATGGGGGAGATTCGTGGAGGATTCTCCATGATAGCAGCTCCGATGATGAAGTTGAGAAAAATCAGAAGTTTGTTTGGGTGAAGTGTCGAGGAGGGCTTGAGGACGCTCAACGTCGGTTGGCGATTACTCCGATTCGATGTTGCCTTACGGTGATGAGGCTATATTGTATATAGTGATGCGTCGGGAAGGGTCTTGGTTGTTTTTCTATGGGGAATCGGGTGATTGCTTATGCTTCAAGCGGTTTGAAGCCTTATGAGCTGAATTATCCGACCGCGTGATTTGGAGTTAGACGGTGATCTTTGCTTTGAAGATTTGGAGGCATTGTATGGAGTTGGACTAGGATCTTCCGATCATAAGAGTCTCAAGTATTTCTTGAGTCGAAGAATTGAATTTAGAAGCGAAGGTGGATCGAGCTCTTAAAGTTATGACTTGTTGATTGAGTATCATTGACAGGCCAATGTTATGGTGATGCCTTGGCGAGAAGTCGTCGTTGCTCATATTCGATCGGTTTATCTTCCTTTATTGGAAGAATGGCCAAGCTTAAGATAAGCTTGAGGCGGGAGAGTCGGAGTGTCTTCTAGCTAATTCGAGAGTGAGACGATTCTCGGGGAAAGGTTAGAATTACAGGCTCAAGATGCGATTTGGCAGTCGAGATGAAATTGAAGGGTAAGGTTTACGAGATAAATGTGGGATGATGGGCTTATGGCGGTGGAGGAAGCGGGTTGTGTATTCACGTAATGCGGAGGTTAAAGTGAGATTATGGATGAGGCACTAATCGCACTTATGCTATGCATCCGGGTAGCAGGATGTATCAGTTTGAAAACATTTTTGGTGGAAAGGCGTGAAGAGGATGTGGCGACTTTGTGAGTAAGTGTCTAGTGTGCCGATAAGTCAAAGCCGGAATACCGGGCACCTTCGAGGAGTTAGGGTCGTTGTTACTATTCAGTGGAAGTGGCAAAGGTATGAATGGACTTTGATGGGTTTGCCTAGACGTGGGAGCATGATGCCATTGGGTGATTGTGGACCGGTTGACCAAGTTAGCCCTTTTTGGCGACCATGATGATTCTTGCATGTGCTGAAAGTATATCAATAAGATAGTGAAGTTGCATGGGATTCGGATGCAATTGTGTCGATAGAGACCCTCGGTTGCCGAAGTTTTGGGGCGGTTCTGAGGAGCTTTGGGGAATGACTAAATTTTAATCTGACGTTCACCCTCGAGCGGATGGTCGTCTGAGAGGACCATTCGGACTCTTGAGGGATGCTTGACTTGT
Organism: Erythroxylum novogranatense; assembly: GCA_029891385.1. Classification (NCBI taxonomy): domain Eukaryota; kingdom Viridiplantae; phylum Streptophyta; class Magnoliopsida; order Malpighiales; family Erythroxylaceae; genus Erythroxylum; species Erythroxylum novogranatense. The sequence goes on from JAIWQS010000099.1 coordinate 11,250, forward strand.
GATGATAGATTCGAAGGATGGGATGAGCATTTGCCGTTGATCGAATTTGCTTATAACAATTCATACCATTCGAGCATTGGATGGCTCCGTATGGCATTGTATGGGAGTAGATGTAGGACTCCATCATTGGGATGAAGAAGGAGAGGCAATTGGAAGGACGGAATTGATTAGGATGGCAGTTGAAAATCAATCGGTTAAACAGCGACTTAAAGGCAATCTGAGGATGGGATGAAGTGTTATGTTGATGCTCTAGAAAGAGATGGTCTGGTCGGTGAAAGTGTTCTCCAAGACATCTCCTTGGAAAGGGTGTGGATTATTGAAAGGAAGTTGAGTCCGAGGGTATGGAGGTCCTTATGAAGGATCGCAGGATTGGACCACTGCGCTCTGATTGGCGTTACCTCAGGAGTTATCGCGATTCACGATGTTTTCCATGTGTCTATATTGAGGCTATAGATGGGATCCTTCTCATCATTAGGACTAGTGAGGTTTAGTTAAGGGATGATCGAGTTATGAGGAGCAACGGTGGAGATTTTGGATACAGGACAAGGTCCTTGGGAACAGGCAGTTTTAGTTAGTCAAAGTCCTTTGGAGGAACCATTCGATAGAGGAGGCTACATGGGAGCCATTGGAAGCCATCTTTGGAAAAGTATCCGCATCTCTTTGTGATTGAGGTGACGAGGATTTTCTTTTAAGGAGAAATATTAGACCGAATTTTTTTATGATGCCATTAAGCATGAATTGTGATGATTATGTGAGTTAGACTTAGTTTGATTTATTTTGGGTTGTTAATGGGCTAGAAATGTAGTTTGAGACTTGATATAGTTTAATTTGTGTTGCATTTGTGTTTGGAGAAGGATTGAATTGTAATCTGAGAAAAATCGGGTTGAATTAGTTTTCGAGGCGAAATGCGTCATGACGTCTTGTGTATAAAGAACTGCCTTGTAATGTCAGACAGTGAAAATTAAATTAGCATGACGAGTGGGGGACGGTTAAATGTGACGAAACTTATGTTCATGCATGACGTGGGTGCCGTCATGACCTGTCAGTCATATGGCCGAGCCTGTTATCTGAAAGTGATTTTCATATTTTTGGAGATATCTTTTGGGGTGTGGATGATTGGTGATTTTGGATCCGTTGTGACCTCGAAAGAAAAACTCTAGTTACATGAAGAAGGGAAGTTGAGAAATTAGTCAAGGGTTTCATAATTTTAGGAGAAAGTCGAATGTAACCTTTTAACGCTTTATTTTAGCTTTCAAGCTTTAATTATATACTATGGATATTAATATGAAACTTGGTTTATTATAGGGAACAGCGGAGTTGACCCAATCAAGAGAAAGGGGCGATGATGCGATACTCAAGCGATACTAGGTGGGTAATATGTTTATGGTTGTGTGTTATGGGCAAATTGCTTTGATATGCTTGCTTGCATGATGTGACATTACATGTTGAATTCTGTGAATATTGAACTAAATGTGAACTTGCATTATGATTAAAAATATGCATGGCCATGGGCCTATGGCAATGGACGAAGGAGAATTGAGAAAATGTGAAATGCTATGAGCATGAATGAATGGATTATGTGATTTGTTTGGGTAGGGAGTTACGGATGAGTCACGTGCCGCGTTGGCGATAAAACCTTCTCAAGCTGCCGCTTGTATGGCGGATCCTTGAAATCGGACTCGAGATAGTTTCTGGATTACCTTTGGGTTGTCCGGATGGTTCTGAACTCTCGAGCCAATTGATTGTGCATACGATGGACTTGTTGAGCATAATACATGTTTGCTATGATTGACTGTTGCATAAAATTGTTATGTTGAAAAATAGAAATTGCATGACCTATGTTTTATCTGAATGTGAATTATTTGATGAATGTGGAATTATGAATATATGTATATTGCGGTGTGTGGCTCATTGCCAATGGCTATAGCGTTATATGCCGAAGCCGCAGGCTCACTTATTACTCTCCCCTCCTGGTCGGTCCAGGGCGATTATGGACCTTGCAGAGGCATCGGAAACTTGACTAGTTAGGAGCCTTGTATAAGTTAGTATTTTAGTTAGCCTGGCATTTCATCATGGAGCATACTTTTGTATTTTGGGATTTAATTTCATTTTGTCTTGTGTTATATTTGAGATACTTATTGCATTTCTTGAATAAGAATGTGCAGATGAATTATGCAATTAGAATGGTGAATGGATGTTTAGAATGCATGTATAGAATGTGTATATGTATGAGTATATGTATTGTTATATATAGATGAATGGTTCTTTGTATGGATGTTAGGATCGGGTTGAAGGTATTTTGGGCTTTGACCAAGGCGACTCGAACCTTCAGAATTCAAACATCGGGGCGGACTGACATTAAGCATTGCTTTTTGTTAGGATCTTTGAGAGTTTGTTTGTGACTTTAAGGAATGAAAGGTTGATTTTGGATATTGAGAGATAAGAGTTATTTTAGTTTGAAGATACCTCATTAGCTAGGAGTAATTATAGGATTTGAGGGTAAAGGAGGAGGAAGGGGAGAGAATGCGGCGCCCCTCCGTGAGAATAGCACTTAGGATGGTAGATTGCGTTCACGCATATGACAAGAGGTCTCTTGTAAGCGAACACTAAACACTCGCGTGGCATCATTACAATTAGCTGAATTATGAAATCCACTAAATTTTAAAACCACGGTAATCTTTCATTTCATATTACTAAGCGAAATATGACAAGTCTATCAGTCCCTACGGTCTCGTCTGTATCTAAAGAAGAGCGTCTGATACATACTACTAGTCATCCCAATGCGTCGGTGACCAACACAGCGAGCCATCGCTTCTCCTTACGCACTCACAGCGCGAAAGAGTCTACATCCGAGGAGCTAGGAATCTACTAAGCGCTTTCCTGAAAATAATTGCTGATGTTGGGTGAGTTTGCAAACTCGATGGGAACCATCATCGATGGTTCACCAACTCATGCATATACATCGATATATCACATAACCACGCGATAACATATTGAACAACTATCGGACAATTTACATATTTTCAGCATAACATAACTCGAGATATGTCCTTATCAATGATCGCGTAATATTCGCATTCTCACTTTTCCTGATAGGTCGGATCATAATGCATGTGATTCTCATTTATGTCGCGTGTTGTATTTGGCGTTAACTGCTTGTCCCAATTGGGGCACATTACGATAATCTCATTTTAGCGAAGTAGAGAGCCCTCGGGGTATGCACTGCTGCTCGCTCACTGTGAGGATAGGAGAGCCACTAGTGGTATGCACTATTCCACTGACGCAGGCCACTTTCGCGATAATCGAGCTTAAAGCTCGATCACTAATTACTCCATCTGGCTATTTGTTTATTTACCGATTTTAATCATACCTAGCATGCATTCACCTTGCAATCAATAACACATATATATCAATGGATTCTATTTATCGCATTCGGAAACCTTACTCGTAATTTCAGCTCATCTATTTCACAATTACAAGCACTCACGTATTCATAGAACATTTAACACACAAGATTGAGGAACTAACCAGGTTGCCACGTAACTTCCTAGCTCTTGCTTGGTCCGGCGATATGTGGTGGCGGCGATCCAACGGTGCCTCATATAATTTAAACAAATTCTCATCCTTTAGATGCTTTCGATCAAAGAAATTCGATATTACATGTTTTAATTTAAAATTACATCGATGCATGTTCGATTTCGGTGCTATAACAATTCAGCAATCTCTTCTTCTTAACAATTTCACTATTCACTAGATCCATATCATCCATTAATTTCATAAGTCTCCAATTTAAACTCATAGTCATAATAAAATTCTTAGGTTACAATAGGAACTATACCGACTCTCTCTTTCTATGATTGGGAACGTTAATTAAATTTGAACTCTTATTCTTTACCTCAATAGTAGATCTCTTTCTCTAGTTCACAGCGAATCCGAGTATCACCTCAATTGAGGTCTACACTATAAAATATGCCCCAAACAAATTATTTCCTTGAGCCCCTTAGCGACCAGGGTCCTTAAATGTGACGTGAAAAGGGCCTTCATTGATGATGTGTGAAGTTAAATGTGGCGAAGATCCACACTTGTCATGGCGTCTCGGTCCGCTCGTCGCTTGGCGAAACATTGACTTCATGAAGCCAATTCTTGCGATCATGACGTCTGAGCGACTTGTCTTCTCATTCGATTTTCATCTTTCTCTACATAAACCAGCATTAAACACACTCAATTACCCATATATCTAGCATTTAAACTCATTAATACACCAAACAAAATAAATATCAACATAAAGACATCAAACTCACCAAATCAAGCTCAAATCCTTAAATGTCCGAAAATCCTCCAACAAGCTCCAACAGATTTTCACCCTCACTCTCAACTCTCTCCATCTTCCTCAGAATCAAGCTAAGCTTTGTGTAGGGAATGGCAGCAGCAAACAATGAAAGATCACACACGGGAGAAGCGAAAATCACCATCGAAGTTTTGCCCAGGAGGAAATGTCTTTATCTTAGATTTCAAAACCTAAGGTATAAATATAAGCGGTTGATTTAAAACCTATAGAATTAGTCCTCAATTTCATTCAATTCAGTCTCTAAATTCAATGGCTCATCATAAAATTCCTAAACTCATAAATCTAAATTTTCCATGCCATTTCCATCAATTTGAATGGAATCTAAATCATCAATCTAAGACATTTTAGGTCCAAACCCAAAACTCAAAATTCTAGAAAATTCTATAAATCCTCAAAAATATAAAACACAGGTCCTACATTTAACTTTCAAATCTCTAAAATTCAAATCTCTCCATTTAACTATATAAAGCCAATAACTCATATCTCATAAAATTTACATGAGACATATATCACAATTAATTAGGAAAAATCATGAATGCATGTCACTACATATGCATGTGCAAAATGATCTGTTTCTCTAAAATCGGAGGCCACAAATAATACTCAATGAATATATCAGTAAAAATTCCTATCTGTCCTAATTACCAAAATGTCCATCACATGACGCAGGATGTTACAAGAAGATGAAAGATTATGCTCTGAGTAATGGAAGATTAATACAAGAGGAGATAGCAGTAGGTAGGAAGGTGAAGGAGGGGCGGTGGTGGTGAAGGAGAAATAGGGAAGGGAACAGATCTTGTTAACAAGGTGATATAGTATAAGACCCGCAATTGGATCGAAAAATCATATAAAGTGAGCATTAGATGTACTTTTTGTGGCAAAGGAAATTCTTCGCATCAAATGTAACATATAGAGATGATCAACTTCTTGTTAGTAAGATTAGGCACCTATATCCTCGATGATGGAAAGGATAGCCAAGAGGAAAACATAAAGGTGTAAAGCAGGAGGGCAAGTTTATGGCGAACTTTGAATGACAAGATTGGATAACATCCATAAATGTGAAAATGGGAGTAGAAGGTTGAGTTTATTAAATAGTATTTTAAAGGGTGTTTGATTATGAAGAATTGGTGGTAGGGTGAATATTAAGTAGATGCATGACCATGTGTAGTGCTTATATATATATTTTGTTGCATAAATTGAAATAAAAAGTGTGCACATGATGTCATTGATAATCGACATTCATTTTTTTTTTTGGGTGTGTTCCCATGCAAGAAAAATGATGATGACATGATTAGCAAAAAATTTACGAGAGGGGCATTATCAAATTTCATTTCATTATCATTAAATATTTTAATTCAAGCTTGGAATTGTGTCAAGATAAAAAAAGCTGGAGCTGAAACCTTGATCTTAATATCGCGATGGATGCACAAAGAAAATGAGCAATCATAAAAAGTCAAATAATATTAAAATCACTTATACTCAAATTTGGTGAAGTCCATAGATGAAATGTATGATATCAAAGGAACAAAACTAATATAGGAGAGATACATTACGAATAAAAATATAAGAGATATTATTTAAATTAAAAATGGTATTGGGATTACACTTTAGATGTCAAGTAGAATCTTATTACTAGAGTCAAGGTACCATTGATTATCGATGGGAATTGAAGAGAGTGAGTTAGTGCTTGTGGAACATCAATGCATTGTTGTCTAACCCATATAGTAGGCTCGAATATATGATTTATGTGTCATACTAGACTCATAACTAGCAAAGTCGTGGAGCATTTTAATGCAAGTGAGGTCACCTATGTTAGAAGTTATCTTTGCGACCTAAAATGGTGTAATAGGCCATATAGGAGGCTAAAGGTGGTTGATCATGCTTGGGCATAAGGGAATGTAGATCAATTTTATCAATCTATGGTTGACCATTTCAACAACCTTGCCAATTATTGAGTTAAGGCACCCTCGATCATGATTACCACCACTTATTATGATAGTTTTCGTTTGCACCCATTAGAAGTAGAATGGGAGGGTTGGCATCTTTGTGATTTAGTGGAGTATACATCACGGTATATAAGTATGATAAATATGTTAAAGTTTAGAAAGATGTGTTTCTTCTATAAAAAGCATGGAGTGGGCTTTGAGAAAAGAAGGAAGGCTCTAGTACTTGATTATATTTGCAAGAGTGGCGTACTTTTCAATTGGGCATTGAGAGATTAAGATTCATGGTCTTATCATCAATAGGTTGGTCAATATTGGCGAGGAATCAATAAGGGACTAGACTCATTGGACATATCACGGTGATAAGAAGACCTCATACTTATAACATAGAATTCTTCTATCGATTAAAGGGCTTTAATATAGAATTATCCTTAAATAAGACCTTGGCTCAATGTAACAATGTAACATCCGTTACCGATGTGAGCATATCGGTAATTTGGATGAAGTGGCGGTGAGTGCATTCATGATTGAATTGCACGTATAGTGACCTTGCTTGCATCGATGATGAGTGTGTAGATTGCACATGCATATCTGATGGCATGCATTCATGATTATTCGCAATTATACGTGTTTATGAGTTGATTTGTGAGTGTTGAGATAAATGAGTTAGATTTGAATTAAAGTGGATTAAGGAAATTAGAGTGTAATAGTTGTGTTAGAGTTGAGTGAGAATTTCTTGAGTTATTGAGAATTGATGAATAATGTGAATTGAAGAGGATTAGTTGTATCGTGATTTGATCGAGAATTAGAATAATTAGATTGTATAGTGACTTAGTGTGGAAAGTGAAGTTGTGGAATTGAAATTGAGATTTGAGTATAGAAATGAGTGTTTTATAATTTTGAGAAATTATGAGAATTTTCAGAATTTTTAGAGATTTGTGTTCGGATCGGAAGAATGGCCTAGGGAATGAGAATTTCGATTCCGGGTCCGAAAGTGAGTGAATTGTGACTTGAAAATTTAAAGTTATGAGTTTAAGAATTTTTGGTGATGAGCCAGTGAAATTAGGGATTGAAATTAAGTGATTTGAGGATTGATAGATTTTGAATCTCAGTTGAAATCAGCCTAGTGTATATATATATATATATATATATATATATATATAAGTGGCTTGGGAGTTAAGGTTAAACATATTTTCCCTTTTCCACTTCTCCTTGTACGTCGGACGATCGTGAGTTCTTCCTTGGAGATTTCGTTGATTTCTCTTGATGTGGCTGAGGTTTTGTTTGTGATTGAGTGTGGGTGATGCTTTGGTTGAGATGGGAGTGATTGAAGGCGATTGAAGCTTGAAGAGTTTGGACGTCTTGATTTCTAGGGTTCTGCGTCGATTTCGATGATTTGGTAAGTTTTATGTGTTTAATCTTGTATTTATGGTTATTACTAGTTAACTATGGCATTTAATGTGTTAGTATGGTAGTTGAGAGTTATAATGAGGTTTTGAGAGCATTAATGGCGAAAATGAGAATCGGAGAAGATGAACGATGCATGCGTCATGACGTAGGAATTAAATAATTAATTGAGGCGTCGCGTGACGTCTAAGAGATTTACGGCAGCGATATGAAGTGCGTGGGCGTCGCGATGGCGGAAATTCACGCGCATGACGAGGGCTGAAGGCGTCGCGCATGAGGCGTAAACGAGTTTCACGTCGCGTGGCGATCCACGTATGCATCGTGGCGAGTCACGGAGGCAGCGAAAAGCGAAAATTGAAGAAATTGTTTTGGGTTTTATGGCATATCTTTTAGTGTAGAACTCCTATTGAGATGAACTTTGATTCGTTGTGAGCTAGAATGAGGTCTACGATTGTGGTAGAGATTGAGAGTTTGAATTTGATCAGCGAAATTTTAATTAGCGAAGAGAGTCAATGTCAATAGTGAATTACGGTTGTGAAGCGAGAGATAGCGGGAAAGAAATAAATATTTGGAAAATCATGATCATGCACCATATCATTGCGAATTAAGACATATGCATTAGTGAATTTAATTAATTGAGCAAGTAGTGATGAAATTCATTTGAATTGTTATAGAAGCATTGTTGGATCGACAGTCCACGGATATTCTTTGGGACTTCCGGGCGATGGCTTCGGAAGATTCAATTGATAACCTAGTTGGTTCCTCGACTTTTATGTGATTAAATGTCTTTGTGAATGTGTGTAAATTAAGTGTAAAGTGAGTGATATAAATGTGAAGTGAATGAGTTAAATGTGATAAGTGTTAGTGATTGCACCAAGTGTGATATATAAATGTGAATACTGTGATTGAGAATCGGTGTATATAATTGTGAGTAAGTGTTTGATTGTGACTAGCGGTGAAGTGAGATAAATGTGCTAGAGGCATGCAGTGATAGTGCATGCTTAGCATGATTATAGCGGTAATCTAAGCGGTTATGGCTGGAGCAATTAGTGATCGAGCTATAAGCTCGATGTCGATGAATGGGCTGAGGCCCGATGAAAAGAAATAGAGCATACCGGAGGGCTCTCCTGTTCTAAAGTGAGTGGGCGTTAGTGTATACCCGGAGGGCTCTCCGACTTGCGAAAAATGTGATCAACGTGATAAGTGCCCGTATCGGGACGGTGTTAGCAGCTCGATCACAATAGTGCCATAAAAGAAATTGCATTCGTATGCATCGAGTGTGGATGAAGTTGAGTGTGTTATATGTGACAAATATGAAGCGATACGTCTGGTATGCGATAGTGTAAATGTGAGCGATATGTGTGAGCTGTGATGTAGTATACATGTGTAAAGTGTTTACAATGTTTTAATTGAGTAAATTGTGTATAGTGTTATAAATTGTGCTAAAATATATTTATGAGATATATTGTGTATATCGTGAGTTGGGTGAACCATCGATGATGGTTTCTCATTGAGTTATAAACTCACCCAACATTGCAATATATTTTTAGGGACGACATCGATGGGACCTTAGCTCTGAGATAGTTCTTCTTCTGCGAGGTTAAGTGATCAAGTGCGGTGATGGATCACCAGTCGGTCATTTGGGGTGACTTTTGACTTGATTTTTGGGATGACCTAGTATGAGCGTTTGTATCGGTTTTCCTTTTGAATTTGTTGTATTTAGCTTGTAGGGGTGATAGGTGGTCTATATTGCGGACTAATTTTAGGAAATGAAGATTATGATTGTGGTTTTAATTTTCAATGAATTTCATTATGCGGTTTATTTATATTGATGCCATCGCAGTGTTTAGTGATCGTTTGTGATCGTAGCACTTCCTTCTTTGTGGGATATCGTCGGGCGACCCAGGCGTCGGTGTGTAGCCCTACGGTGAGGCCTTCTGATAGGTGATATCGAGCATGGTTTGACATCTTTGGGTATAGTGTATTTTAGGCCTGAATTTGGTCTGGCGGTAGTGATCAAGTGTGACTTTATTGTAGGTCATCAGTGTTTGGGGATCAAGTGGAGCAACGGTGACCTTAGATCCGTGGGAGCTAGTAGAGTCCCATGCCTCATCGATGAGTTGCCTCCCGAGTTCGAGAGGCGGAAAGGAGGTTTGATAGCTTAACGTGGGCGAGGCGATCGATTTATGTGATCTGCAAACCTGCGAGGTGAGGATGGTTGGAAGAGACGAGAGAGTCCTTGACGGATGGGTTGTGATTAGAGAGCATTTCGATTATCGGTGTCTTTGCTTGAGGTTCTACATATCGGTGGTGGAAGGCATTAGGAAGTACCACCGGACCACTTTCTGAGTTGGGAGGATTTTACGAGGCGTTCGAGGATAATTTCATGCCCGAATTTATCTGGACATGAAATGCGGGAGTTTCTAAAGTTGAGGCGAGGCGATTGTTGGTGGCAAACTATGAGTGCGATTTAATGAGTTAGTGGGATATGCTCCTTCTTTGATTGCCTCGAGTCGATAGATGTCGCGATTTGAGGCGGACTCAATTTGAGATCCGTTCGGTTGGCCGATCGGATATAGGGACTTTATTGGTACTGCGGCATTGCTGATGAGTAGAAGCGACTTTTGGCGAGGCAGTGAGACTAGTCGGGACCCAGTGGCGAGGCCGAGTAGTAGTCGAGTAGTCGAGGCGGTGAGAAGCGAGGAGTAGCGCCGAGCCGGGACTTTTAGATCGTGGTGAGAAGACAATCAGATCTGGACGGAGAGGCGGTTGCTCGAGCTAGTGGTGCTGTGGCGGTGTCGAGAGTGCGGGTCGGAGTATCCAGCTGTGTGAAGTCTTGTGAGAGGAGGCACGGTGGAGAGTGTTGGAGACTCTAGGAGCTTGTCTTAAGTGTGGTTCGATGGACCACCGGCTCAGGAATGTCCCTTCCTTTGTGGAGGCCAGTCGGCTGGGGCCGGAGGATCGAGCGATGGTTCTACAGTCTTGTGAGTCGTGGGCGGATTTGGGTTCGAAGGCGGCGGAGGCCAGGCAGTAGAGATCGATGGTGAGATCGAGGGACGGAAGCGGTGATCGGCGATCGGTGATCCCGAGCCGAGTCTATCTATGACTCGGCAGGGCCTTGAGAGTCTCGGATGTCGTTCTTGGGTATGCTTAATTTACGGTTTTGAAGCATATGCATTGATGGATCTGGATCCACTCGTTCATTTATTACGCAGTATATGGCATGTAGGCGCATTGTGATGAGAGAGATTGCGATGTGGTCTGGGGTGAGTACACCTCTAGGTAGTATGATAGTGTTGGGAGAGGTGCGAGGATGTTTGATAGTGATTGATCGAGGCGGTTGAGTGCGGACCTTATAGTGTTATCTTTGAGAGAGATGTATGTGATCTGAGGATGGGTGAACTACTTGCCCGTAGAGTGTGATGGATTGTTATACGAGGAGGTTGTGTTAGAATCTCTGGTCGACTAGAGTTGTTTTAGAGGTATTAGTCGGCGGTGCCAGTAGGATGATTTCATTTATGGCACGAGATTGATCGGAGGAGGTGTGAGGCCTGTTGGCCCGTGTGATTGATTAGAGTTGAAGCGAGAGGTTGGAGGATATTTCGGTGATCGGGAGTTTCTGATGTGTTCCCGATGAGTTACTAGGGTTTGCGCCGGATCGGAGGCGAGTTTGGGATAGACCTCGTTCAGTCTTTGCTCTATATCTATTCCTCCATATAGGATGGCAGGGGTGGGCGGGGAGCTTAAGGCTCGATTGCGGGAGTTGTTAGATAAGGGTTCTTGGACCGGTGTTTCATAGTGGGGAGCTCGGTCTTGTTGTGAAGAAGAAGGATGGGACGTTGAGATTGTGTATCGATTATAGGCGACAATCGGGTCCTTGTCAAGAACAAGTACCTTGCCTAGGATCGATGATCTATTTGATCGATTCTTGAGGGCTTGAGTGTTTACCAAGTTGGACTTGAGGTGAGGATATTGCTCGATTGAGGATAGCGGAGGCCGATGTGCCTAGAAGTGCGTTGAGGCGGTATGGGCACTTGAGTTCTTAGTGATGCCATTTAGGTTGACTAATGCCTGGCGACTTCATGGCCTTGATGAATAAGGTATTTGATCCTAGGGATCGATTCGTGATAGTGTTCATTGATGATATCCTAGTGTATTGTGGAGTGGCGGGACATCTGAGATCATCGAGGATCGTATTGCGAGATCATGAGAAAGAAGCGGTTGTATGCCAAATTCACGAAATGTAATTTTGGCTGGATGAGATGGTCTTCTTAGGCCATATAAGTATGCAGTGAGGTATTGGTGGACCCTCACAAGATGAAAGCGATGATGAGTTGAGAGGTTAGAGGCGTGTGAGGAGTTGAGGTTTCCTCGGACTAGCGGGTTATTACGGAGGTTTGCCGAGGGGTTCTCGGTGATCTCATTTGACAAAGCCGAGGAAGAATGTAGTTTTAGGATGGTGGGATGAGTGTCGTGAACTTTGAGGAGGCTGGCGTGATTGACTCTGCGCAGTGTTGGTTTTGCCGTCGAGTGCGGAGGATTTGAGGTTTTGGTGATGTTTAAATGGCGGGGTTTAAGCGGTGTTTTGATGCGGCATGGGAGAGTGATGGCGTATGCCTCGAAGTTGAGGTCTCGTGAGAGGAATTATCGGTCGTGATTTAGAGTTAGGCTGCAGTTGTGTTTGCCACGAAGATCTGGAGACATTATTTGTATGGTGGGCGTTCTAGATCTTCAACGATCATAGAGTTTGCGGTATTCTTTGAGTCGTGAGTTGAATCTGAGAGCGGAGGAGATGGATTGAGTTGTTGAAGGATTATGGTGCGATTGAGTATCACCGGGAAGGCCAATGTAGTGACGGATCGTTGAGTAGGAGATCTCATTAGTGCATTTCTGATTGATTGAGAGATTGCCTAGCTGATTTAGTTGAGGCGCAATGTGCGGATAGATTTGGTTCGAGGATGGAGCCTTGATTGCTACTTTGAAATTTGAGGCGATGTTCTGAGATCGGATCGGGAGAGTGCGAGGATCGAGGACCCGTGTTAGTGAGGTGATGGATAGAGTCGGATCGGGGTTGTTCTTTGAGTTTGAGTTGAGAGATGGGACTCTTTGGATGGGTCGGAGATTGTGTGTGCGGATGTGGATGGTGAGGCGAGAGATTTTAAAGGAAGTGTATGTGGCCGCTTATCGATGCAGGGGGTGACTAAGATGTATAATACCCTTAAGTTGCATTTACGGTGGCGGGTATGAAGAGGCAAGTGGCGAGTTTGTTTCTCGGTGTTTGGCGTGCCGCGAGTTAAGTGACACGGGCCCAGATTGGGAGATTGCATTACGTTGCCCGTTCCGGAGTGGAAGTGGGAGCAGTTACTATGGATTTTATTATGGGGTTGCCTAGGTCGTAGAGGTAGTGTGATGCGATCTGGGTCATAGTGGACCGATTGACCAAGTCGGCTCACTTCTTGCCAATCTTGAAGAACAATACTCTCGATCAGTTGGCCCAGTATGTGACGAAGATTGTGCGATTGCATGGGGTCCCGATGTCGATAGTGTCGGCGAGGATCAGATTTACTTGAGTTACGGAGAACTGCGATCGGCGTTGGGTTGAACTTGAACTTTAGTCGGCGTTTCATCCTCAGACGGATGGTGAGTGAGAGGGCGATTAAGGCTGTTGAGGACATCTTTGAGCTTGTGTATTAGAGTTAGGGTGTTTGGGATCAATACTTGGCTCGATTGAGTTCGCGTACAATAATCGATGCAGGCGGTATTGGGATGGCACCGTATGAGGCCTTATATGGAAGGCCGTGTAGATCACCTTTATTGGGATGAAGAGGGTGTGAGGATGCTCGAGGTCGGTGATCCAAGATCTTGTGGATAAAGTTAGATTGATTGAGGTCGCATTAAATGACTCGGGATGAAACGAAGAGTTATGTGGATCGGCGTCGGCATGAGATGGAGTATAGTGTGGGCGATAGAGTGTTCCTCAGTGTAAGCCTTGGAGAGGAGTGTTGAGGTTTGGCGGGAGGCGAGTTGAGTCCCGATATATCGGTCCTTATGAGATTCTTGAGAGGATTGGACCGTTGGCCTATAGATTGAGATTGCTAGTGAGATGTCCCGGTTGCATGATGTGTTTCATGTGGTATGCTCGGAGATATTGCTCAGACCCGATGCATGTGATTCCGGCTCGAAGATTGAGGTAGCGAGTGATCGAGTTATGTTGAGGAGCAGTCTGATTATCGGATCGTGGGTCAAGAAATTGAGGCGGGGTGATTCCATTGGTGAAGTCTATGGAAGAACCATTCATCGAAAAACAACTTGAGGAAGCGAGGAGCACGTGAGGAGGCGGTACCCTCATCTGTTAGACCGGTCGGTATGAAATTTGGGAACGAAATTTTTATAAGGAGGAGAATTGTAACATCCGTTACGATGTGAGAGCATATCGATAATTTGGATGAAGTGGCGGTGAGTGCATTCATGATTGAATTGCACGTATAGTGACCTTGCATCGATGATGAGTGTGTAGATTGCATGCATATCTGATGGCATGCATTCATGATTGTTCGACAATTATACGTGTTTATGAGTTGATTTGTGAGTGTTGAGATAAATGAGTTAGATTTGAATTAAAGTGGATTAAGGAAATTAGAGTGTAATAGTTGTGTTAGAGTTGGTGAGAATTCTTGAGTTATTGAGAATTGATGAATAATGTGAATTGAAGAGGGATTAGTTGTATAGTGATTTGATAGAGAATTAAGAATAATTAGATTGTATAGTGACTTAGTGTGGAAAGTGAAGTTGTGGAATTGAGAATTGAGATTTGAGTATAGAAATGAGTGTTTTATAATTTTGAAATTATGAGAATTTTTCAAATTTTAGAGATTTGTGTTGGATCGGAAGAATGGCCTAGGGAATGAGAATTTCGATTAAGATTAGAAAGTGAGTGAATTTTGACTTGAAAATTTAAAGTTATGAGTTTAAAATTTTTGGTGATGAGCCGGTGAAATTGGGATTGAAATTAAGTGATTTGAGGATTGATAGATTTTGAATCTCGGTTGAAATCAGCTAGTGTATATATATATATATATATATATATATATATATATATAAAGTGGCTTAGGAGTTAGGGTTAAACATATTTTCTCCTTTTCCCTTCTCCTTGGCCGTCGACGATCGTGAGTTCTTCCTTGGAATTTAGTTGATTTCTCTTGGTGTGGCTGAGGTTTTGTTTGTGATTGAGTGTGGGTGATGCTTTGGTTGAGATAAAGTGATTAGAGAAGCGATTGAAGCTTGGAGAGTTCGGACGTTTTCGATTTCTAGGGTTCTGGTCGATTTGATGATTTGGTAAGTTTTATGTGTTTAATCTGTATTTATGGTTATTCTTGGTTAACTATGGCATTTAAAGTGTTAGTATAGTAGTTGAGAGAGTTATAATGAGGTTTTGAGAGCATTAATGGTGAAAATGAGAATGGAGAAGATGAACCCGATCGCGCGTCATGACGTAGAATTAAATAATTAATTGAGGCGTCATGACGGCGTCTAGGATTTAGGCGCCCATGACGTGAAATGCGTGAAGCGTCGCGGCGGCGGAAATTCCGCGCATGACGAGGCTAGAGGGCGTCGCGGTGAAGGCGTGAAACGAGGTTTCACTTGGGGTAACGATCCCATGTCTTGTGGCAGGAAGTCTGGAGGCCATGGCGAAGAGCAGAAAAATTGAGAGAAATTGTTTTGGGTTTTATGGCATATCTTTTAGTGTAGACCTCTATTGAGATGAACTTTGATTAGTTGTGAGCTAGAGAATGAGGTCTACAATTGTGAGTCATGATTGAGTTTGAATTTGATTAGCGAAATTTTAATTAGCGAAAGAGAGTCAATGTCAATAGTGAATTACGGTTGTGAGCGAGAGATAGTGGGACGAAATGGGTATTTGGAAAATCATGATCATGCACCATATCATTGCAAATTAAGACATGTGCATTAGTGAATTTAATTAATTGAGCAAGTAGTGATGAAATTCATTTGAATTGTTATAGAGCGCCGTTGGATCGACGGTCCACGGATATTCTTTGGGACTTCGGCGTGCTTCGGAGATTCTGGTGAAGTAACCTAGTTGGTTCCTCGGCCTTTATGTGATTAAATGTCTTTGTGAATGTGTGTAAATTAAGTGTAAAAGTGAGTGATATAAATGTGAAGTGAATGAGTTAAATGTGATAAGTGTTAGTGATTGCACCAAGTGTGATATATAAATGTGAATACTGTGATTGAGAATCGGTGTATATAATTGTGAGTAAGTGTTTGATTGTGACTAGCGGTGAAGTGAGATAAATGTGCTAGAGGCTATGCAGTGATAGTGCATGCTTAGCATGATTATAGCGGTAATCTAAGCGGTTATGGCTGGAGCAATTAGTGATCGATTTATAAGCTCGATATCGGTGAATGGGCTAAGGCCAATGAAAAAAGCAGTGCATACCGGAGGGCTCTCTATTCCTAAAGTGAGTGGGCGGTAGTGTATACCGGAGGGCTCTCTACTTGCGAAAATGTGATCAACGTGATAAGTACCGTGTCGGGACGGTGTTAGCTTCGGTCTGTGATTGCCATAAAAGAAATTGCATTCATATGCATACGAGGTGTGCGATGAAGTTGAGAGTGTGTTATATGTGACAAATATGAGCGTCGACGAGTATGCGATAGTGTAAATTGTGAGCGATATGTGTGAGCTGTGATGTAGTATACATGTGTAAAGTGTTTACAATGTTTTTAATTGAGTAAATTGTGTATAGTGTTATAAATTGTGCTAAAATATATTTATGAGATATATTGTGTATATGCATGAGTTGGGTGAACCATCGATGATGGTTTCTCATTGAGTTCATAAACTCACTGACATTGCAATATATTTTCGGGGACGACATCGATGGGACCTTAGCTCTGAGATAGTTCTTCTTCTTTGCGAGTTAGTGATCAAGTGCGGCGATGGATCACTGAGTCGGTCGGTGGGGTGACTTTGAGTTGATTTTTTGGATGACCTAGTATAGGCGTTTGTATCGATTTTCCTTTTGAATTTGTTGTATTTAGCTTGTAGGGGTGATAGGTAGTACATATTACGGACTAATTTTAGGAAATGAAAGATTATGATTGTGGTTTTAATTTTCAATGAATTTCATTATGCGGTTTATTTATATTGATGCCATGCGAGTGTTTAGTGATCGTTTGTGATCGTAGCACTTCTTTCTTTGTGGGATATCGTCGGAGCGACCAGGCGTCGGTGTGTAGCCCTACGGTGAGGCCTTCTGATAGGTGGTATCGAGCATGGTTTGGCATCTTTTGGGTATAGTATATTTTAGGCACTGAATTTCGGTGCAAAAGCGGTAATTGATCGAATTGTGACTTTATTGTAGGTCATCCGTGTTTGGGGATCAAGTGGAGCAACGGTGACCTTAGATCAAGTGGGAGCTAGTAGAGAGTCCCCATGCCTCATCTGATGAGTTGCCTCCCGAGTTCGAGAGGCGGAAAGGAGGTTTGATAACTTGCGTGGGTAGGGGCGGTCGATTTCTATGGCGTCTGAAAGCCTGGCTGAGGTGAGGATGGTTGGAGAGGACGAGAGAGTCCTTGACGGATGGGTTGTGATTACGAGGAGCATTTCGATTATGCGGTGTCTTTGCTTGAGGTTACATATCGATGGTGGAAGGCTATTAGGCGGTACCACGGACCTACTCACGAGTTGGGAGGATTTTACGAGGCGTTCAAGGATAATTTCATGCCCAATTTATCTGGACATGAAATTGCGAGGAGTTCTAGAGTTGAGGCGAGGCGTTGTTAGTGGCGGACTATGAGGTGCGATTTAATGAGTTAGTGGGATATGCTCCTTCTTTGATTGCCTCAGTCGATAGATGTCGCGATTTGAGGCGGACTCAATTTGAATCGTTCGGTTGGCCCGATCGGATATAAATGACTTTATTGGCTATGACATTACTGATGAGTAGTAAGCGACTTTTGAGGCGAAGCAGGTGAGACTAATCGAGGCCCGATGGCGAAGACGAGTAGTAGTCGAGTAGTCGAGGCGGTGAGGCGGGAGTAAGCGCGAGCCGGGACTTTGATCAGCGAGTGAGGAAGGCAGTCCAGATCTGGGCCGAGAGAAATTTGCTCGAGCTAGTGGTGCCGTGGCGGTGTCGAAGGTCTGGTCGAGTATCCATGTGTGTAATCTTGTGAGAGGAGGCCGCAGTGGAGAGTGTTGGAGGGCTAGGAGCTTGTCTTAAGTGTGGTTCGATGGACCACCGGCTCAAGAATGTCCCTTCCTTTGTGGAAACCCGATCGGCTGGGGCTGGAGGATCGAGCGATGGTTCTACGGTCTGTGAGCCGTGGAAGCGGTTGGGTTGAGGCGGCGAGGCGAAGTGGGCGAGATCGGTGGTGAGATATGAGGAGACGGGCGGTCGGCGGTCCCGAGGCGAGTCTATGCTATGACTTCGATAGGGCCTTGAGTCTCAGGATGTCGTTCTTGGTATGCTTCTAATTTCGGTTTTGAAGCATATGCATTGATGGATCTGGATCCACTCGTTCATTTATTGCAGTATATGGCATGTAGGCGCATTGTGATAGAGAGAGATTGCGGTGTGGTCTGGGGTGAGTACACCTCTAGGTAATGCGACGATGTTGGGAGAGTGCTGCGAGGATGTTTGATAGTGATTGATCGGCGAGTTGAGTGCGAGACCTTATAGTGTTATCTTTGAGAGATTGATGTGATCTAGGGATGGGTGACTACGCCCGTGCATTTGTGATGGATTGTTATACGAGGAGGTTGTGTTAGAATCTCTGGTGACTAGAGTTGTTTTGAGGTATTAGTCGGCGATTGCCGTAGGATGATTTCATTTATGAGCACCACGAGATTGATGCGGGGGAGGGTGTGAGGCCTATTTGGCCCGTGTGATTGATTAGAGTTGGCGAGAGGTTGGAGGATATTTCGGTGATCGGGGAGTTTCTGATGTGTTCCCGATGAGTTCTGGGTTTCTGGCGGGATCGGAGAGCGAGTTTAGGATAGACCTCGTTCAGTCTTGCTCTATATCTATTCCTCCATATAGGATGGCATAGGGTGGGCGAGGGAGCTTAAGGCTCGATTGCGGGAGTTGTTAGATAAGGGTTCATCGGACCCGGTGTTTCAGTGGGGAGCTCGGTCTTGTTGTGAAGAAGAAGGATGGGACGTTGAGATTGTGTATCGATTATGGCGACAATCGGGTCCTTTGTCAGAACAAGTACCCTTGCCTAGGATCGATGATCTATTTGATCAATTGCGGGGAGCTCAGTGTTTACCAAGTTGGACTTGAGGTCGAGGATATTATCGATTGAGGATAGCGGAGGCGATGTGCTAAAGTGCGTTGAGGGCGGTATGGGCGCTTGAGTTCTTAGTGATGCCATTTAGGTTGACTAATGCCACAGCGGCTTTCATGGCCTTGATGAATAAGGTATTTCAGCCTACTGGATCGGTTTGTGATAGTGTTCATTGATGATATCCTAGTGTATTGGCGGATGGTGGGGAGCATCTGGATCATCGAGGATCGTATTGCGAGATCATGAGAAAGAAGCGATTGTATGCCAAATTCACGAAATGTGAATTTTGGTGGATGAGTGGTCTTCTTAGGCCATATAATTATGCAGTGAGGGTATTGGTGGACCCTCACAAGATGAAAGCGATGAGGAGTTGAGAGGTTAGAGGCGTGTCGGGAGTTGAGGAGTTTCCTCGGACTAGCGAGTTATTACGGAGGTTTGTCGAGGGTTCTCGGTGATCTCAGCCCCTGACAAAGCTTACGAGGAAGAATGTAGTTTTAGATGGTCAAATGAGTGTCGGTAGACTTTGAGGAGCTTAAGCGTGATTGACTCTTGCACCGATGTTGGTTTTGCCGTCGAGTGCGGAGGATTTGAGGTTTCGGTGATGCTTAGTAGCGGGGTTTAAGCGGTGTTTTGATGCGGCATGGGAGAGTGATAGCGTATGCCTCGGCGATTGAGGTCTCATGAGAGGAATTATCGATGCATGATTTAGAGTTGGCTGCGGTTGTGTTTGCCACGAAGATCTGGAGACATTATTTGTATGGTGAGGCGTTCGGATCTTCGCGATCATAAGAGTTTGCGGTATTCTTTGAGTCGGCGAGTTGAATCGAGGCGGAGGAGATGGATTGAGTTGTTGAAGGATTATATTGCTTGCGATTGAGTATCACCAGGGAAGGCCAATGTAGTGGCGGATCGTTGAGTGGGAGATCTCATATTAGTGCGGCTCAGTTGATTGAAGATTACTAGCTTTGATTTAGTTGAGGCGCTTAATGTGCGGATAGATTTGGTTCGAGGATGGAGCCTTGATTGCTACTTTGAAATTTGAGGCGATGTTACGGGGATCGGATCGAGGAGAGTGCGGGATCGGGACCCGGTGTTAGTGAGGCCCGATGGATAGAGTCGGTCGGGGTTATTGCTTGAGTTTGAGTTGAGAGATGAGACTCTTTGGATGGGTCGAGATTGTGTGTGCGGATGTGGATGAGGTGAGGCGAGAGATTTTAAAGGAAGTGTATGTGGCGCTTCATCGATGCGGGGTGACTAAGATGTATAATACCCTTAAGTTGCATTTACGGTGGCGGGTATGAAGGCAAGTGGCGAGTTTGTTTCTCGGTGTTTGGCGTGCGGCGAGTTAAGTGAGCACGGGCCCGATTAGGAGATTGCATTCGTTGCCCGTTCGGGTGGAAGTGGGAGCGGTTACTATGGATTTTATTATGGGGTTGCCTAGGTCACGAGGTAGTGTGATGCGATGGGTCATAGTGGACCGATTGACCAAGTCGGCTCACTTCTTGCCAATCTTGAGAGAACAATACTCTCGTCGGTTGGCCCAAAGTATGTGACGAAGATTGTGCGATTGCATGGAGTCGATGTCGATAGTGTCGGCGGGGATCCAGTTACTTGAGTTACGGAGGAGCTGCGATCGGCGTTGGGTTGAACTTGAACTTTAGTCTGCGTTTCATCCTCGAACAGATGGGCGAGTGAGAGGGCGATTAAGGCTGTTGAGGACATCTTGAGAGCTTGTGTATTAGAGTTAGGGTGTTTGGGATCAATACTTGGCTCGATTGAGTTTGCGTACAATAATCAATACGAGCGATATTGGGATGACACCGTATGAGGCCTTATATGGAAGGCCGTGTAGATCACCCTTTATTAGGATGAAGAGGGTGTGAGGATGCTCGAGGTCCGGCTGATCCGGGATCTTGTGGATAAAGTTAGAGTGATTGAGTCGCGTTAAAGCGGCTCGGGATAAACGAAAAGTTATGTGGATCGGCGTCGGCGTGAGATGGAGTATAGTGTGGGCGATAGAGTGTTCCTCAAGTGTAGCCTTGGAGAGTGTTGAGGTTTGGTAGGAGGCGAGTTGAGTCCCGATATATCGGTCCTTATGAGATTCTTGAGAGGATTGGACCGTTGGCCTATAGATTGAGATTGCCTAGTGAGATGTCCGGTTGCATGATGTGTTTCATGTGAGTATGCTCAGGAGATATCGTTGGACCCGATGCATGTGATTAGGCTCGAGAGATTGAGGTAGCGAGTGATCGAGTTATGTTGAGGAGCAGTCTGATTATCGGATCATGGGTCAAGCAATTGAGGGCGGGGTGATTCCATTGGTGAAAGTCTATGGAAGAACCATTCATCGAAAAAGCAACTTGGGAAGCGAGGAGCACGTGAGGCGGTACCCTCATACATTCGACCCGGTCGGTATATGAAATTCGGGACGAAATTTTATAAGGAGGGAGAATTGTAATATCCGTTCTTGATGTGAGCATATCGGTAATTTGGATGAAGTGAAGCGGTGAGTGCATTCATGATTGAATTGCACGTATAGTGACCTTACTTGCATCGATTGATGAGTGTGTAGATTGCACATGCATATCTGATGGCATGCATTCATGATTGTTCCAATGATTATCGTGTTTATGAGTTGATTTGTGAGTGTTGAGATAAATGAGTTAGATTTGAATTAAAGTGGATTAAGGAAATTAGAGTGTAATAGTTGTGTTAGAGTTGGTGAGAATTTCTTGAGTTATTGAAATTGATGAATAATGTGAATTGAAGAGAGGATTAGTTGTATACGTGATTTGATCGAAATTAAGAATAATTAGATTGTATAGTGACTTAGTGTGGAAAGTGAAGTTGTGGAATTGAAATTGAGATTTGAGTATAGAAATGAGTGTTTTATAATTTTGAGAAATTATGAAATTTTTCAAATTTTAGAGATTTGTGTTGGGATCGGAAGAATGGCCTAGGGAATGAGAATTTCGATTCGGATTAGAAAGTGAGTGAATTTTGACTTGAAAATTTAAAGTTATGAGTTTAAGAATTTTTGGTAATGAGCCGGTGAAATTAGGGATTGAAATTAAGTGATTTGAGGATTGATAGATTTTGAATCTCGGTTGAAATCAGCTAGTGTATATATATATATATATATATATATATAAGTAACAGGAGTTAGGGTTAAACATATTTTCCCTTTTCCCTTCTCCTTGGCAAATCGGCGATCGTGAGTTCTTCCTTGGAATTTCGTTGATTTCTCTTGATGTGGTGAGGTTTTGTTTGTGATTGAGTGTGGGTGATGCTTTGGTTGAGATAAAGAGTGATTGAGAGCGATTGAAGCTTGGAGAGTTTAGGACGTTTTCGATTTCTAGGGTTCTGGTCGATTTGATGATTTGGTAAGTTTTATGTGTTTAATCTTTGTATTTATGGTTATTCTTGGTTAACTATGGCATTTAATGTGTTAGTATGGTAGTTGAGAGAGTTATAATGAGGTTTTGAGAGCATTAATGGCGAAAATGAGAATCGGAGAAGATGAACGATCGCGCGTCATGACGTAGAATTAAATAATTAATTGAGGCGTCATGACGGCGTCTAAGATTTAAACGCCCATGACGTGAAATGCGTGAAACGTCGCGTGGCGGCGCGAAATTCCCTTGTGACGAGGCTAGAGGGCGTCGTAATGGCGCGTCAACAGGTTTCGCCGCTTGGCGACGATCTGTCTTGCATGGCGAGTCTGAGGCAGCGAAGAAAGCGAAAATTGAGAGAAATTGTTTTGGGTTTATGGCATATCTTTTAGTGTAGACCTCTATTGAGATGAACTTTGATTAGATTGTGAGCTAGAGAATGAGGTCTCGATTGTGGTAGAATTGAGAGTTTGAATTTGATTAGCGAAATTTTAATTAGCGAAGAGAGTCAATGTCAATAGTGAATTCTAGTTGTGAGCGAGAGATAGCGGGACGAAATGGGTATTTGGAAAATCATGATCATGCACCATATCATTGCAAATTAAGACATGTGCATTAGTGAATTTAATTAATTGAGCAAGTAGTGATGAAATTCATTTGAATTGTTATAAATGCGCGATTAGATCGGCAGTCCACGGATATTCTTTGGGACTTCGAGCGTGCTTCGGAAGTTCTGGTGAGTAACTAGTTGGTTCCTCGACTTTTATGTGATTAAATGTGTTGTGAATGTGTGTAAATTAAGTGTAAAAGTGAGTGATATAAATGTGAAGTGAATGAGTTAAATGTGATAAGTGTTAGTGATTGCACCAAGTGTGATATATAAATGTGAATACATGATTAAGAATGGGTGTATATAATTGTGAGTAAGTGTTTGATTGTGACTAGCGGTGAAGTGAGATAAATGTGCTAGAGGCTGTGCAGTGATAGTGCATGCTTAGCATGATTATAGCGGTAATCTAAGCAGTTATGGCTGGAGCAATTAGTGATCAGTATAAGCTCGATATCGATGAATGGGCTAAGGCCAATGAAAAGGAAATAGTGCATACCGGAGGGCTCTCCTATTCCTAAAGTGAGTGGGCGGTAGTGTATACCGGAGGGCTCTCTCTACTTAGAAAAATGTGATCAACATGATAAGTGCCGTGTCGGGACGGTGTTTGTTAAGTAGTGCCAAAGGCAATCCCACTTTAGCGCTTTTTGTTCGTAGTCATATCTGGACTTTATGAATAAATAAAGAAAGACATGTTTCATTTATTTGATATTCTTTATGAATTGATATTGATCTTTAATCAAATTAATGAAGTCCATGATATATGACGTAGCATGAAGGAAATTATGATGTGATCATAATCACGAGATTCTATCATGTGCAATTATGTCGATGTCTAAATTTTCCTAGTCATAGGATTAATGAGGCTGGACATCATTAATCGGACGGAACTAGCATATGTCATACTCCTTGATTGGATCAGCGATGGATCTTAAAGCGTAAATATGAGATATTTAGAGTTGACATATGGATCTTACTAGTCGTAGAAAGTTCATTGGATGACTGCCATGAGATCATCACGTGGATTTAATGTCGGTGATAATCTCATCATAGCAATGGTGCAAGTATCCTTAGACTTGAGGTACTCGAGGATATCTTGAATCTTGATCTGTACTGACTCCATTCCTTGTGGCCTTCGAGAGGTTACTCGTAGGGTGGTGCTTGGAGTGCAGTTTGAGGTATTGAAGGTAATTGAGTAGCGATAAAGGATTCATCACTTACAGCGAGAGCAGAAGAGATACACTGACCTCTTATCGGGATCATTACTTTAAGTCTACGGCGAGCATGACTATGTCATGAAGAGTGTCTTCATGGACATATAAAGTAATGAGTCTCGAGCGAGGCGATTTCACTTAGGCTAGACTTAGTCTAGTAGAGTTGACATATTGGCCATACTCATAACCAAGTGGGGTATAGGATGATGAAAGGACGAATTGCACGGTAATTGTATACATGGAAGGGTTAAGTGATCTGGTTCGTGATGAATTCATCAAACCGATTACTTTCCGGTCGATTAGGAGTCATGATGTGTTGCTAGATACGCTCATGACTTGCTCGATTAATTGTTAATCTAAGTGGCCAACATAGGAAACCTAAAGGGTCACTGCGTAAGAGTGTTTGAGAGAATCTGTGAAATAGTAATTGGACGAGTTCCAATTATGGAAGCATTAGGATTAAATGGATCCCAATGGGATTGGGATATGTCGATGAGATCGCGACATCAATATTGCTAAGAAAGGTTTAGGATACATTTGACATCGGGGCGATGGCCAGTAGGGACCGACCCGGTTTATTGAACCTCTTAGTAATCATATATATGTTAATTAATTAAGTAATTAATTAATTAATATATATATATATGCATTATACGTGGAATGAGGAGAAGAAGGAAGGAAGCTTCCATTGGAAGCTTAGTCATCACTTTCATTTATTTGCTAAATGACAAAAGATAAAAGATGGATGAAAGATGAGAAGATGAAGTTCGTATGCCTTTATCCAAGAAGAAAAAGAGTTTTTCTAATGGCTTTTGGCAAGGCATCATCGTAGGTTTTTATGAAAGGAAGAGAAAAGAAAGCTTAAGTGTTAAGCTTTGAAAAGAAAGTTTCATTTTCTTCTTCTTCATCAAGCCATCATCGATTTCTTCTCCTCTCCAAGCACAAGGTTCCAACGTTTTCTCAAGCTCTCCAGGACAGAGGTAGGTCTAGCAGCTCTTATTCTGTTCTAGCTATTCCGGGTCAAAGGGTTTGACTCGGTTAGGTTTCGATCTCTGCGTGGATACCTTTAGAGATAGTCTCATTGGCTATTCGGGTTTGAGGTTTTCATACCGACACGGGATCCTGGGTTTGGGAAGGTCCGGAATAAAAATTTTTGTTTCCGCTGCTGGAACATGTGATGTTCCTCCGGGATTTTCTACAGATGGTATCGAGCATCGGTGTAGTGTATGAAGCTTTAGCGAAGCTAGATCATAAACCCTAATTGCTTGTGATGTTGTAGCATGTATTCTGTTCAGATTTCGATTGCTATAGAGATAGGTTTTCGAAATTTTTCTGCCAGGAATGTTCATAACATGTTAGAGAATATGTCTATGAATTTTCAGAATTTATCGATTTGATTAGATAAAGTTTTGCTAATTATTTCCCTAAGCTTACAGATGCTGTTTTGAAGCGATTCTGTGAACAGGCAGTAGTATAAAATCAAGAATAAATTCTAGAAAAATCTTTTCTGGATTTTCCTTCACCTACATGTCTCTAAGATGTTGGTGAATGTCTGTGAGCATGGAAATTGGATTTCAAGGTGATTGGATATTTATTTTCGATTTTATTCTATTCTTTTGGGAATTTCTGTGCTGATGAACACATAATTTTAATCAGTTTTGTTATTTTGGTTGACTGAGTTTTTGATGGCCTAAAATCCTGAAAAAATTCAGGTAGCATTTTCTGAACATTTAGTAACCTATATAATGTTCTCAGAATTTATTGAAATTTTTTCATTGATCATTTCAAGCAATGTACAAAACTGGACAGTTTTGGTGAAAATTATTGGGACTGTTTTGCTTGGCTTGATTGAGTTTGCTTTTCAATTCCAATGCCTTGCAGCATTTTAATGTGATTAAAAATGTGTTATCTTGATAATAGTATGATTTCCTAAGTGAATTGCTTGAAGTTGCTTTTCCAAAATTTTTGAATGCGAATTGGTCACATTTGTGTCTCGTTAGTACATTTCATTTTCTTGCTTGTTTTGGCGTCACAATTTTGTGACAAGTGCGGAGTAGTTTTGAGTGTATACACTAGCTTGAGATGCTTAGGGTGAGAATTTGGGTGTTATTAAATTGTTTGGATATTTATGAGTTTTGACTCATTTTAAGCTTTTCATTTATGATTTGACCATATAAGGCATTCATGGATCAATGAAGTGTTCATTGATACATCAACTAACAGATATTACCTTAGGTATGATGGTATTGTGAATTGGAATTGCATTGATTGAGGAATTAGCCGATTAGAAATAATAGCAATCTTACAGAATAAGTCGACTTGTTTGCTACATAAGTCGACTTGTATCTGAATAAGTCGACTTGTTTTACGGATAAGTCGACTTGTTTTGAGATAAGTCGACTTGTTCAAGATTTCAGTATAAGTCGACTTGTAGCTTCTTATAAGTCGACTTATACATGGGCGGTGAAATAAGTCGACTTGTGTCATCTAAGTCGACTTGTGTGTGGGCGAAGCATAAGGTGACTTGCATTTGATGAAAATCGACTTGTGACATGCTCGGGTTGGATGATGGATGATTATAAGGATTGATTCAATGCGATTGATGAAATCTAAATCATTCCATATAGTCTTCATTGACTATAATCCTTTAACTTGGAGTCTAGGTTTCTAAATCCTCCTTGGTATATGAAAACTAACGCCTTCCATTAATATGGTAGAACGAGTTCTTATAGGGATGGGTTGTTGGGTAAACCCAAGCTCACTCTATCTGGATATGTTCGATCCATGAAAATATGATTTTACGATTAATGGGTTGGTTTTCCTTTGGGCGTTGGTTTGTTGAGTAAACTTCAAGGTCGGCGTGGGCGGAGGTGAAATTGGGTAGCATACATCGGATGTATCGCATCAAAAAGTTGATACTGATGTAAGTGCATACATCGACAAGTTGATAGCAGCGATCGATAGTTGTGTCTAAGATGTAATTGGTATATCGATACCTCCGAGACATAAGGTGACTTGTTGGGTAAACCCGAGGTCATCCTCGATATCGGTTATCGATGATCAATTAGTATGTTCGATACCTACTGATTGACCTAAGTTATGGCTTGTTGGGTAAACCCGAGGTCATTCTTAGCAATATCGGATATCGACCACTAGGACATTATGTCACTTTGTTTCTTTGGATTAAGTAATGAGGTTATGGATTCTATGAAACTAGTGGAAGCTTTGCATATCATTCAAGTCCTTATGATTATGCGGCTATTCCTATTCTAACATTCTTCCTCTCTATCCGTGTAGGTGATTTGAAAAATGTCGTCAAGTGTGAATCTTCGCTCCTTATGGATTCCAACAAGTTAAGCTGGACGAATTTTCTTGTTTGGTTAAGGAATAGAATAGTTCTCGGATCTGAAAGTGCAGGATATATCTAGATTTTCGCTTCGGATGCACTAACATCGATGCTTGATGATGATCGAAGGCGTATAATAACATCTAAAGGGCGGTGACATGGCGACTTGCATTATGCTTGCGTCGATGTCACTGAATTGCGAAGCGGCGAGTCCATGGATGCTCACACTATAGTTTTTCATCTTAGGGAGTTGTTTGACGAGCAAGCCCGGTCCGAAAGGTTCGAGACCTCAAGGCTTCTCTTCACTACCAAGATGGCTCGAGGGACATCTGGCATGCGATGCATACGAAGATGAATGGCTATATTGAGAGATTGGCCGTCTTAGGTTTTGCAATGGATCATGAATTAAGTATAGACTTAATTACAGGTTGGATTGTCAAACGATTATGCGATTCGTGCTAAACTATCGAATAGACCAAATATCCACTACAATACGAGTGATCAATCTGCACAAGGCAGTGACGGACTATCGAGTGATAGTAAGCAAGTCTTTGGTAGTAACTTCTTCTTCTTGAGTTCGAAGAAAAAGAACCCGAAGAAGAAGAAGGCAAAGAAACCTAAGGAAGCGCCATCAAGAAGAAGACCAAAGAAGCTGCCCGAAAGGAACTTGCTTCCATTCGGTAAAGATGGCCATTGGAGCCTGATTACAAAGTCTATCTGGAGTCATTTGAAGCGAGAAGAAGGCATCGGATGCCTCGACTACTTCAGGTTTGTATGTCATTGAAGTTATCTTTATTCTTGATCACAACATCTGGGTATTTGATCTTGGTTGTGGCTCTCACATATGTAATGATATCACGGGGCCTTGGGAATGATGAGCAAGTCATGAAGGAGAAGTAGACCTACGTGTTGGAAATGGAGCAAGAGTTCTTTGCATTAGCCGTAGGAACCTATGTTTTGTCTCTCCTCTTGGGCTTGTCTTTGGAATTGGATGATTGTTATTTTGTACCGTTTGACAAAGAATATATTATACATTTCTTATGCGAATAAATTTGGATTCCATATGAATTTTAGTAGCAATGGTTGTTCTATCAATTCAATGGAATGCTTTATGGGCGGTACATTGTGCAATGGTATTTACATATTAGATATGTCTAATCAATTTTAAATGTCAATGACACCAAGCGGCATAAAAGAGATAATCTAAAGTCAACTTACTTATGGCATTGTCGAACTGGCCATATAAATGAGGCAGCATCGCTAAGCTCCACAAGAGTGGCGGTTTAGGGTCATTTGATTATGAATCATATGACACATGCGAATCTTGTTTATTAAGCAAGATGACTAAGTTACCCTTGAGGAAAGGGTGAGCGGCGATTGGAGTATTAGACCTAATACATTCGGATGTATGCGGTCGATGTCCATCCATGCGAAGTGGTTGTTGTTACTTCATTACCTTTATCGATGATTATTCACGATATGGGTACTTGTATCGATGAGATACAAATATGAAGCGTTTGAAAAGTTCAAACAATTGAAATGTAGAAAACCGACTTGGTAAAAGTATCAAGGCATTACGATCCGATCGTGGTGGAGAATATTTAGACCAACGGTTTGGATTATCTAGAGATAATGGCATTTTATCTCGATGGACTCCTCCTTACACGCCTTGTGACTGACGGTGTGGCTGAAAGGAGAAATCGAACCTTGTTGGACGTAGTGCGATCAATGATGGGTTTTGCAAAGTTACCAAAATCGTTTTGGGGGTATCTTGCTAGAGACATTTGTTTACTTGCTAAGCGAGTTCCCTCTAAGGCGATTGATGTTACTCCATATGAGATGTGGACTAACGAAAACCTTATCTTTCTCATTTGAAAGTATGGGGTTGTTACGCTTCGTGAAGCGGATTGATCGAGATAAGCTTGAAGCAAAGTCGACAGTGTTTGTTTGTAGGATATCCTAAAGAGACCATGGGATATCAATTCTACTGGTGAGGAACAAAAGGTGTTTGTTTGAAGCATGCTATCTTTAGAGAAAGAGTTTCTTCTTAAAGAAGACAATGGGAACAAAAGTCGAACTTGAAGAAGTTCAAGATGCTCAAACAAACGGATCAATGCTGAACTTGAGGCTGTCACTCATTCGGATGAAATAGCAGTTCGACCTTACATTGCACCACAGTTTCGTAGGTCAAGTAGGATCGCCTTGTTCGAGAGATATGGATTTCTTATGCGAGCAGAATGACGTATTGCTCATAGAAAATGATGAGCTGCTTTACTTATGAAGAGGTTACGAAAAGTTCGAGTCGAAAAATGGCTTTGTTCCATGGCGAAATGGATTCATGTCATAAACCAAGTATGGACTTTGGTTGATGCACTGAAGGATAAAACCTATAGGGTGCAAATGGGTTTCAAGAAGAAAACGGCATGGATGGTAATGTGATTACCTACAAAGCAAGGCTTGTGGCGAAAGGATTTCGTCAAAGACGAGGAGTTGACTATGGCGAGACCTTGACCCGTAGCAATGCTTAAATCCATTCGGATACTCTAGCCATTCAGCTCATTATGATTATGAGATATGGCAAATGGATGTGAAGACGACTTTCATAGCGGAAATCGGCGAGGATGTGTACATGACACAACAGAGGCTTCACTTCGGTGATGGCGAAAAGGTATCACTTGAAATCCATTTATGGATTGAAGCAAGCATCCGGAGTTGGAACATCCGTTTGATGAGTCAATCAAAGACTTTGGTTTTCTCAAAATCCGGATGAGTATTGTGTGTACAAAAAGATTAATGGGAATGCAATCGTTTTCCTTGTGTTGTATGTAGATGACATCTTTACTCGGAAGCGATGTCTCAATCTTCAATCAGTCAAAATTTGGTTGTCCAAATAATTTGCGAGGAAAGACCTTGGTGAAGCAACTTATATCCTTGGGATAAAGATCTATAGAGATAGATCAAAAGGTTGCTTAGTCTTTCACAATCATCGTACATAGACAAGATGCTAAAGAGGTTTAGCATGGAGCAATCGAGAGGTTTCTTCCCATCACTCATGGGATAACACTCTCGAAATCTATGTCCTAAGACACAAGATGAGAGGATTCGCATGGATCAGATCCGTATGCATCTGCAGTGGGATCGATCATGTATGCTATGTTATGTCGAGGCCCGATGTATCGTATGCTCTAAGTGTTACGGCGGATACCAATCGAGATCTGGTGAGGGTCCTTTGGGTGGTGTCGAGAATATCCTCAATACTGCGAAGGACTAAGGATGTTTTCTTGATATATGGAGATGGAAATCTCAAGTGGCGAACATCTGGATACCGGTTCCAATCGACAAGGATGACTCAGATCCGGTCGAGGTTATGTTTTCACGCTAAGCGGCGGGCGGTCGGTTGGAAGAGTTCCAAACGAGGCGGCTGCTGATTGACGGCCAGAAGCGAGTACATTCTGCGACATCGAGGCGTGCAAAGGAAGGCATTTGGATCGAAGTTCATTT
This sequence comes from Erythroxylum novogranatense, assembly GCA_029891385.1. Classification (NCBI taxonomy): domain Eukaryota; kingdom Viridiplantae; phylum Streptophyta; class Magnoliopsida; order Malpighiales; family Erythroxylaceae; genus Erythroxylum; species Erythroxylum novogranatense. Next base: position 42,321 of record JAIWQS010000099.1, read on the forward strand.
GAACTTGGTGTGGTTCCTAAGCGTGATGGACCCATACGGTTGTATTGTGACAACAATGGGGCTATTGCTCGAGCAAAAGAACCGAGGTCTCAACGATCTAAACACGTACTCCGCGGATATCATCGATTCGAGAGATCATTCTAGAGGTGATGTCACGATCGAGAGGATTCCAGCGAGCGAACATTCTTGATCCGTTAGCGAAGCCATTGTCCGGAAGAATTTTGATTCTCATGTACTCGCTTATGGTATTAGATACCAAGGCGATTGGCTTTAGGTCAGTGGGAGATTTGTTAGAGTAGTGCCACTAAAGGCAATCCCTTTAGCGCTTTTGTTCATAGTCGTATACAGACTTTATGAATAAATAAAGAAAGGCATGTTTCATTTATTTGATATTCTTTATGAATTGATATTGATCTTTAATCAAATTAATGAAGTCCATGATATATGACATAGCATGAAGGAAATTATGATGTGATCATAATCCCGAGATTCTATCATGTGCAATTATGTGGTGTCTAAATTTTCCCTAGTCATAGGATTAATGAGGCTGGACATCATTAATCAGACGGACTAGCATATATCATACTCCTTGATTGGATCAGCGGTGGATCTCGAAGCGTAAATATGAGATATTTAGAGTTGACATATGGATGCTTACTAGTCGTAGTAAGTTCATTGGATGACTGTCATGAGATCATCACATGGATTTAATGTCGGTGATAATCTCATCATAGCAATGGTGCAGTATCCTTGACTTGAGGTACTTTCGAGGATATCTTGAATCTTGATCTGTACTGACTCCATTCCTTGTGGCCTTCGGAGGTTACTCATAGGGTGGTGCTTGAGTGCAGTTTGAGGTATTGAAGGTAATTGAGTAGCCAATAAAGTTCATCATACGTGAGAGAGAAGAGATACCACAACCTCTTATCGAGGATCATTACTTTAAGTCTCACGGCGAGCATGACTATGTCATGAAGAGTGTCTTCATGGACATATAAAGTAATGAGTCCTCGGGCGAGGCGATTTCACTTGGGCTAGACTTAGTCTAGTAAGAGTTGACATATTGGCCATACTCATAACCAAGTGGGGTATAGGATGATGAAAGGACGAATTACGCAGTGGTTATACATGGAAGGGTTAAGTGATACGGTTGTGATGAATTCATCAAACCGATTACTTTACGGTCAATTGGGAGTCGTGATGTGTTGCTAGATACGCTCGTGACTTGCTCGGATAATTGTTAATCTAAGTGGCCAACATAGCAGGAAACCTAAAGGGTCTGCGCATAAGAGTGTTTGAGAGAATCAGTAAAATAGTAATTGGACGAGTTCAATTATGGAAGCATTAGGATTAAATGGATCCCGATGGGATTGGGATATGTCCGATGAGATCGCGACATCAATATTGCTAAGAAAGGTTTAGAATTTGTTTTGACATCGGGGCCGATGGCCGTAGGGAATGAGCCCGGTTTGGTGGACCTCTTAGTAATCATATATATGTTAATTAATTAAGTAATTAATTAATTAATATTATATATATATGCATTATCGTGGAATGAGGAGAAGAAGGAAGGAAGCTTCCATTGGAAGCTTAGTCATCACTTTCATTTATTTGCTAAATGACAAAAGATAAAGATGGATGAAAGATGAGAAGATGAAGTTCGTATGCCTTTATCCAAGAAGAAAAGAGTTTTCTAATGGCTTTTGGCAAGGCATCATCGTGAGGTTTTATGAAAGGAAGAAAAGAAAGCTTAAGTGTTAAGCTTTGAAAAGAAAGTTTCATTTCTTCTTCTTCATCAAGCCATCATCGATTTCTTCTCCTCTCCAACCTGAGGTTCCAACGTTTTCTCAAGCTCTCCGGGGACGGTAGGGTCTAGCGGCTCTTATTACATTCTAGCTATTCCCGGTCAAGGTTTGACTCGGTTAGGTTTCGATCTCTGCGTGGATACCTTTAGAGATAGTCTCTATTGGCTATTCGGGTTTGAGGTTTCATCTGAAACCAAGGGATCTGGGTTTTGGGAAGGTCCAGGAATAAAATTTTTGTTTCATTCTTTGGAACATGTGATGTTCCTCAGGATTTTCTACGGTGTTAGCCTTCGATCCTGTGATGCCATAAAAGAAATTGCATTCATATGCATCGAGTGTGTAGTGAAGTTGAGAGTGTGTTATATGTGACAAATATGAAGCGATCGTGCGAGTATGCGATAGTGTAAATTAATGAAGCGATATGTGAGCTGTGATGTAGTATACATGTGTAAAGTGTTTGATGTTTTAATTGAGTAAATTGTGTATAGTGTTATAAATTGTGCTAAAATATATTTATGAGATATATTGTGTATATGCATGAGTTGGGTGAACCATCGATGATGGTTTCTCATTGAGTTATAAACTCACCCAACATTGCAATATATTTTTGAGACGGCGTCGATGGGACCTTAGCTCACGAGATAGTTCTTCTTCTTCTGCGAGAGTTAAGTGATCAAGTGCGGCGATGGATCCTGAGTCGGTCGGTGGGGTGACTTTGAGTTGATTTTTGGGATGACCTAGTATGAGCGTTTGTATCTGTTTCCCTTTTGAATTTGTTGTATTTAGCTTGTGGGGGTGATAGGCGGTCATATATGCGGACTAATTTTAGGAAATGAAAGATTATGATTGTGGTTTTAATTTTCAATGAATTTCATTATCGGTTTATTTATATTGATGCCATCGAGTGTTTAGTGATCGTTTGTGATCGTAGCACTTCCTTCTTTGTGGGATATCGTCGGAGCGACCCACGGGCGTCCGTTGTGTACCTACGGTGAGGCGCTACATACTACCGAGACGATCTTCCACCAGCTGATAAGCGGACCACAGGGAGAGACTGCATAATCGAAGCGCTCATCAAAGTCACAGTCCATCTGATCGAGGACTCTGTCAATCCTCTCCATCCATCCCTCAGCCTCGGCGAGTGCATCACGCCATAGAAATCAATGACCCCACCTTGCGCGATCGATCATACTTCCTCTCGTCTCACGGGAACTCAGAGAGCAACTCCTCGAGAATGAGGCATAGAGGACTCCCTACTAGCTCCCATGATCTAAATCGGTGGTTGATCAACTTGATCTCCAGAGCGGATGACTATAATAAACAAGAATTTTGATCAATCTCGCTTTTCTCACTGTAATTCAAACCTAAAATACACTATACTCAAAGATGCCAAACCATGCTCGATACCACCTAAATGTAGCACCCCCTTACATGAGAGTGCATACCGGGGCGCTTGAGTGGGTCGTTAAAGCGCATATCTCAACAAGGTGCACTTCGTTCGATCATTTCTATAATCCACATGGCATCAATGCAATAAAATCTGCAATATCAAAATCACTGAATTTTAAAAACCAAATGCTTGTCTCATTTCGTAACATCAAACCGAAATATAGACAAGTCTATCAGTTTCCTATAGTCTAATTACAATACTCAAAAAAGGAAGCGATACAAAAGTCTATACTATGTCATCCTTAAAATCAATCGGTGACCAACTTTGTGTGCCATCACTTCTACGGTGTCGCTCACCTGCGGCGGGAAAAGTCTAGCTCTGAAACTAGGAGTCTAATCTATCAGCCTTGAAAAATAGATACAATTTTGGGTGAGTTTGCGAACTCAATGAGAAACCATCATCGATGGTTTTCTCAATTCAAGCATTCACGTAAATTGCATCTGCACATCACGGTAACATTCAAAATATCATATAGCGATTCGCAATTTCTCAACCATCCACGGCCTTTCGATAATTATCTCAAATCGGTTATCATAATTGTATGCAATGCATATGTGACTCTTTTTAGTTTATTTCGATGTTGTGACCGAGTGCTTATTCGGTGACATTGTTCGATGGGCGGCGTCTAGGGAGTAGGAGAGCCCTCATGCGGATACTAACTCCCTCGAGCTCGAGGTGGGTTCGATAACGATGTTCAAGCTCAAAACTCTTTTGATATTAGTGGCGACTTCGGTCATAACGTTCATTATCTGTTCATGCATTTTGTATGAAATGCATATGCCCAATAATTCACCGTCATATGGCTGTAAAAGCCTATTTATCTCAATTTTCAGAATCATGTGGCGTCCATCCAATTTGTCAAAAGCGAGGCATTTCAATCTAATCATTCACATAATCATACAATTCACAATTGAAATCGAGTTCACAGGGCATTTAACAATCGAAATTGAGGAACCAACTAGGTTACTCGCTGGTTGCTCGAAGCTAACGCTGGAAGATCCGATAACGTCACGGAAGTTGGCGTTCGATTGCTCTCTATAACAAATAGCATACGTGATATCAAAATTTGCACCATTAATAGTGTTGACAATGCACATGTATGAGATGTATTATGTGCAATGAATGTTCATGATAAATCTCGGCTATCACTCTTTGATTCTTCTCAACACTATCCATACCAAAATTCATTTAAGCATAACTAACACTTAGGTTTACGCCTCTCTAGAACCATTGAAATCACAATTAGTTTGTCATTTGGCTTACTTTCGGACTTTCTAAAATACCCTTTTGGGTTAGCATTCACATTCGAGCAGGAGGCAAAACTTGTGAAATGTGAGCTCACTCTCTTCTAGAAAAGTGTTCCTCTATCTTGTATCTTTCCATCGCCTCTAATTTCAATCAATTCGGTTCAGTAATTTTGAAGATATACCTCAAACATTTTCAGACTATTCCTCTCCAAAATAGAGTACTATATCCAACTTCCCTCCAGAAATTGAACACCTTAGAGACTGGATCAAGATTCAGCTTCTTCATATGATTTGTATACCTATTACTCTAGTTTACTAAAAATCAAGAATCACTTCAATTGGAATCCTATAGACCAAGATATCATCAAAATACTGAAATACGTTTAGTGAAATATTCAGTTCATGCTCCTTCCACCGATACCCTTAATTTGATTCAATTTATCCTTTCTAATTTAATACGAAAAACCATAAATTTTTGTGGAGGGATAAAGAAATGTGTTAGGAATCCAATTCTTCAAAAATCAGGTCATTTAGAGGTCTAGAGAAAAAGTTATGATCAAAAGACTCCAATCAGTTCTTTCTTTCGTCTGAGTTTTTCTATCGTCTCATTTCCATCATCTGCTTTTCTATCGTCTCATTTCTATCGTCTATTTTTCTATCGTCTGATTTCCATCGTCTTCTTTTCTATCGTCTCATTTCCATCGTCTGCTTTTCTATCGTCTCATTTCCATCGTCTGCTTTTCTATCATCTCATTTCCATAAATACGCTTTTCTATCGTCTCATTTCCATAAATACGCTTTTCTATCGTCTCATTTCTATCGTCTGCTTTTCTATCGTCTCATTTCCATCGTTTGCTTTTGCTCTAGAACATCCCCACTTATAATAATCATAAATTTTGACTACGATATCCAAAATTTACAAACTGTATATTGTTGGAAAGATAAAAGAAAGATCTAACACTTTTCAGAAGGCAACGAGACCGAAATCTATCTAAATCAGGTCCATATTTCCTCCCGAAGTTGGAACATGAATTTTCGCTCAACTCAACATCCTGCACCCAGTTCTCAACTTCGAGACAACTTTTGAGACTCTTAGAGACAGAACTGAAATTCGATGTCTTCATACGAATTGTAGTCATATATTCCTAGTTTACTACGAATCAAGAATCATCTCATTTGGACAACCACAGAAAATGTTATGGATAAATTACTTTAGCATACTCAGTGACAAATTTCCAGACCTTCTAACTTTCAACACTTGACGTCATCAAACACCAAAAGTTTTCTCAAAGCTAATTTAACACCATAACTGAATTTATTTCTCCTCAACTACCCAGTATTTATGAACAAACACATAAAGTACATTTTCCATGCAGATGACAGTAATTTATCAACTTTATTTCACAAATCCCTAACAGCAAAGGATTTCTCTAACACTTACCTGTTGAAAACCCCAAAATCTTCAAGCCCTAAACTCCACACGTTTTCATACTTCGCTGAGAGAAATGATCAGCTTCTGGTTTTTTCTTAGAGTAGATGACACAAAAGAAAAAGTAAGTTTGGTGAAGGAAAGGAAGAACACAGAAGTCCCTTAGAAGATATTTTGATAGAAAACTTTGTGTTTCGAAGAGAGAGAAGTTTTAGGAAGATGATAAAATGGAAGGGACTTGGACAAGACTAACCTGTCAATTCTCAAGGAATAGTAACATACTCTTAGATAGAGTACAAGGCCTAAGTGACACTTGTCCTTACCCAATACCAGTTCCAACTTAGTTTCTTTTGAACTAATTCCTTGTTATCATCTTTACAACCCAACTATGTCCAAAACTTCATTTAATTTATTTCTTGTTCCTATTATCAATATATCTTTCTCGATACTCCATAACTTCACCAACATATACAAAACAATATTTCCACCAATTACTAATATTTTCAATGCAAAACATCAAGTAACTCTAAAATCCATAGATTAATCCAATTATACGGGAATTATTCATGAATGCATGTACAATTATTTCATGTGCAAATAAATTCACTATTTATGTGTAAGTGTATGACATATCATGCATGAACATGGAAGTGCATCACTAACTCTCATCAGCCACTCCCATTTACCATTATATCCTTTCCACTAGAAATGGGATTTTACATTAGCATTAATGATAAATAAAATCTCCTTTCTCATAAATTAGTAAATTCCTTAGGTTGATTTCTATTGTGATTGCATATTGCTTAATTGTTAACTCCTTTGTGTTTAATTTTTGACTTAAGTGGTTGAATTCAATTCTCGTGATTACTTTTTGTGTATTGTTTATTTTGAGTTTATATATTGTTGGCCATATAATTTAGGATTATATTAGTCTCTCTTCTCTTGGGATCAACACCTCTTATGCTACAATTGTGACCTATGCTTACCCTTATTCCCAAACCTCAGAATCCCTTTCCAAGGAGAAGTCTTGAGAAAAACTTTCTCGTCGACCTCATACTCCATCTCCTTAGGTGAGCATCTTCATAACTTTTCATTACATCACGAAATTGCTTTCGATCATGCTTAATCAAGTTGACCTTATCAACAGATCATCTAAATCAACTATGGACCCAAAAGCTTCTGTCTCCCTCTTCATCCCAACACAGGAGTCTACATCTCCTCCATCTGAGCCTTATCTGGCGCCATCGAATCTTTCGAATGATACAATTATTATAGGCAAATTCGATAAGAGGCAAGTGCTCATCCTATGCTCCTCTAAAGTCCATCACACATGCTCTAAGCATTCCCTCAAGGGTTCGAATGGTCCTCTCAGATTGACCATCATGCAGGGATGAAAAGGCGTGTTGAAATTCAACTTAGTACTAAAGCTTCCACATAAGCGCCCTTGACTCTGCATCCTGTGCTTGTAACTCCTTAACTTTCTCTCTAAGTACTGGCCTCACTCTAAAATTTGCAATTATACAATCTGGTTCCTCTTGTTTCAAGCTTATCCTGAGCTTCGCCATTTCTTCCAGTAACGACAAATAAATCGTTTGTACATGAGCTATCGATGCTTTCCTACTCAAGGCATCCGCCACTACGTTTGCCTTTCCTGGATGATATTTAGTCATTAGATCATAATCTTTGAGCAACTCTATCCACCTTCTCTGTCTCAAATTTAGTTCTTTCTGACTTAACAAATATTTGAGGCTTTTTTGATCAGTATAAATCTTCGTCTGCACCCCATACAAATAATGTCACCAAATCTTCAGGGCAAAAACAACTGCTGCCAATTCCAAATCATGGGTTGGGTAATTCAGTTCATAAGGCTTTAGCTGCCGTGAGGCATAAGCTATTACCTTGTCTCCTTGCATTAATACACAACCCAAACCCTTTCTTGAAACATCACTGTATACTGTATAACCCTCCTCTGCAGTAGGCAAGGTTAAAATTGAAGCACTTGCAATCTGTGTTTCAGCTCTTTAAAGCTCTATTGACATTCATCAGTCCAGACAAACTTCTGATTCTTTCTTAACAACTTGGTCATAGGAGCAGCTATCATTGAGAACCCTTCAACAAATCTCCTGTAATACCCTGCTAGACCGGAAAACCTCTTATTTACGCCATTGTCGGTGCGTGCCAATTCACTATTGCTTGATTTTCCTTGGGTCAATATGTACCCGTCTTTAGAAATCCGTTTGAGGAAAATCACTTGAGCCAAAATTAGCATTTGTTGAATTGACATAGAGCTCTTTCTCCTTAATCTACTGCAACACTATCCAGGAGGTGTCCTCGTGTTCCTCTTCACTCTTGGAATAAACGGATGTCATCGATAAACACTATGACAAGCGATCGAAATTCCTTGAAAACCCTATTCATGAGATCTATAAATGCGGCGGAGCATTGAGTGGATCAAAGGCATGACGAAACTCATAATGCCCGTAGCGTGTCACGAAGGCATCTTGCTTACATGATTCTTTGATTACGGTGATGATAGCGACCTAAGATCAATCTTAGAAAAGACCGCGCTCCTGCTGTTGATCAAACAAATCGTCGATCCAAGTGGCGGAGGTACTTGTTCTTATGATTACCTTGTTGAGCCTCCGTAATCGATACACATCGCCATGTCCCATCCTTCTTCTAACAAATGAACCGGTGCTCTCGGGGTGGCGAGCTCGATCGATCGATAGACCCACTTCTTTAACAACTCCTCCGGCTGTTCCTTAAGCTCCTTGACTCATGGAGCCATTCTATATAGTGGAATAGAAATTGATGTGGTTCCGGGAATCAAGTCAATAGCAAACTCGATTTCTCTCACCGGTGGCAAACGGGTAACTCCTCAGGAATACATCGGAAACTCTGCCTTCTTGGAAAATCCCAACCTTGCTTCATTCAACTCGATGTCCCTGACATGCACCGAAGGTTTCACCTTTTCCATCATCCGTTCATTATGAAAGCGAAACAATTCTAGGTGTTGCTATTTTCCTATCTCCTCGGAAAATCACCTTCTCACCATTTCCCAGGTCAAACTCTACCTCTCTAAGGCTACAGTCCAACTTTTTCTGATACTTCTCCATAGCATCCATTCCCAATATAACATCTAAGCCTTTCAGCTCTAGAGGCAACAAGTCTATTATAAGTTTAACACCCTCAATAACTAGTTCACAGTCTCTAAACACTCGATTGATTATCACATTCCTCCCTAGAGGTGTACTAACAATTAGGGGGCTACTTAAAGGCATTGAATTCACAGCATGTAAAGTCACACTTGCAGAAAAAAAAGAATGCGTTGAACCAGAATCAATCAACCTGGCTGCGAATTGAATAAGCGAGCCACACTCGTAACAACCGGGAGGCGATTCGGCTTCCTCTCGGGTCATGGCAAACACCACGGCTTGTGCTGACCACAGCTCCTTGGTCTCCCTGGAGGGTTAGCCTTCCTCACGACTCAGGCGCCCATTTCATTTATTGGCCTGGGTCTCACTATTTCTGCTCTTTTTGGGGCTTGCGACTGTGACCCCTCCTGCCTGACTACTTGGGGACAATCTTTGATCATGTGTCCCTTCACCACATCGAAAGCATGCTCCAGTGGCTTAAGACACTCTCCTTGATGAAATCTCCATAAAGCTCACATTTGGGGTTTGTATATTTGACTCTTCCCGTCCATCCTGTGCCTCCCACACTTGACACTTGCTCTGAAACTGCCCTGGCCTGCTTATTCTTGGCGAGACCACTACTGCCCACCTTACTCTGCGTATGAAAGCTCCTTATACTCCTCTGAGGCACTAGAGCACTCAATCCTTTCCTTGAAGATTGCTCTCGGTTCTTCCTTTTCCTGTTCACTTCAGACTTGATGTTCTCCAGCTTCTCAGCCTGAAATGCTGCGTCTACCAATTTCTGGTAGTCACAGAAATTATGGATCATCAACTTCTCTTTGATCCCGAGGTGAAGTCCACCATCAAATTTGCGGCACTTATCCTCTTCATTCACCACCATATTGGCCGCATACTGAGACAACTGGGTGAACTTCAGCTCATATTCACTCACACTCATCTCCCTCTGTGTGAGATTCAGAAATTCTCTGGCCTTCTCTTGCATATAAACTCTCGAAAAATACTTCCTTCGGAAAGCTTATAAAAAGTCCCTCCATGACAGCACTGGAGGCACAACTTGACTGTGGGGCATTGACTCCCACCAGTGAAATGCATCTCCCTGCAGCAAGCTAGCTGAATAATCCAGTTTCTCTTCATCAGAACACTTCATCGAATCGGGACCCTCTCGGTCCTCTTGACCATCTTGACCTCTTGAGGTTGGTACTCCCTTTGAAGTCGGCACCCCATACTTGTGGAGCTTATCATGTGCCCTCCTCTCCTTGGAGCTGGTATCTGAGCTTGTGATCCTTGGCCCATGGCATGGATAAAAGCTGGGCAAAGGCTTGAAAAATTGTGGATCCATTTGAGGCATCGGAGGAGGCGGTGGAGGCACCTCATCTTGCCTACCGAGGTGTCTCGGCATGAGTCCCGCATCTTAATGGGACATCTCGATTCATCAAGTAATCCTTGGCGAGAGCCAGATCCGATTAGAGTTCTTGAGTTCTTCTTGATGACATTTCCTCCTTCAATTTAAAACCATTTAAAATCTTTAGTTAATGCAAAGCAGTTTCAAATCATGCAAAACAATTCAAAACAATGCAAGTTGTTCATTTAATACAATTCGTGTAGTTCATGAAAAAAAAATGCATGTTCACCTCATCCTTGAGAACTACCCACTTATGTTCCTAGGAGATCACAAAACCTAGTCTCTTTGATACCACAACTGTTGGACCCCGTTCCCAGAGCCCAACTCTCGTAGTCCTGAAGCCTTGTGCTTATAACCTTGCAAGGTCCTTAATTGTAACTCCACATTCGTGGCGAGCGCACACTATTTGAACACCAAAATCATAAGTTGACTTATTCATGTAAGTTTTAGCTTTATGCCTCAAGTTCGTTTTGAAACAAGAATCACCTCGAACGGAGTTGTATAACTCAAGTTATGCTCAAAAAGCCTAAAAGAGCTCATACTCCCAATATGATCTCCAATCCGACCACTTACTTACTTTAATGCAAAATTTTTCAATTCAACTCTAAATGGTACCAGTTTTTATGGAGATGAAGATATATGTCTTAGGAATCTAGTGGTTCAAGTCTCACCTCAATTGGAGGTTGGATGGGGGAGTTATGCACAAAAGAATAGATTATGTTCACATCCTAAATTAATTTGAATATCTTTTGGCGTGATTGCCATAACTTTCAATATCGATGTCGGATTGAGTTCATTCTTGGACCATTAGAAGGTAGACATCTAGTTCTAAAACTTTTATGAAGACCAAAATTTGCAATTTTGTCGTTAATGGGGTCAGAAAGCACGGGCCGTGTGAACCCACACGGTCAGGCCGTGTAACCTTCGGGTGAGAAGGGTGTCCTGTATTTGAAATACACAGCCGTGTAAATTCACGGGCAGACCGTGTAACCTTCGGATGAAACAAAATTTTCACCCTTCAAGACTCCTCAAAAGGGTCCTAAACCAAACCTAACTTCCCATTTACTCATATCTTACCTAACATCAACTTTTTCGAGCCCGAGATCACGTCACAAACTCTAAAGATTCGGGAATTTCAATTACCACGACATCCTAGCTTGTAATAAGCATAAATCTCAACTCCGATCTCGAAAACTTGCATACTTAGTCTCGTTGGAAAGATAAAAGGATGACATACAAATCTCATTAAGGATGTAAAAGTCAATTCCATCATTAAATGAGGTAAAAACTCACTCGAATGCACTGATCCTATAATGTCCAATGAAACAATAACATAGACACATAAATAGTAACTGGTATAGGTTTTACCCCTATAAGTTTTTACTCCTAACTCCAATTAAGTCACATTATACACCATTTGAAAGATCTAATCTTATGCTACAATCTTCAAGGAGATATCCCAATCCAAATCAAACACTAAGAAGGTCTAAATCACAACCAAAATTCTGTCAAATTTTGCAGAAAATTTGACATCACTTCCTTTAAAAAGTCACTAACCAATCTTCAATTCAATTCAACCTAACTTAAGTACCTGCATAAAAACCTAAATCCTCAATATCCCACAACACATACCAACCCAATTATCCAAACGGATCAACTTCAATGGCAACAACACACTCCTAGCATTCTAATCAAATCCAAACTATAAAGCAAATCATTTCCCCATAACATCAAATTCAAACCATACCATGATGCATTGTTATAAAACATACATGAATTGCACAAAATACATTAGAAATTAACATTCTTGCATTCATATGAAAATATGAGTTATTACAAGGCTTTAGAGGGCATTTTAAGCGACTTGTATCCAAAATCCAAAATACAACTTACAAAAGTAAACTTGCCCAAAATGCATCTAAAGCATTGATTTAAAAAAATTAACTTGAAATACAAAAATTATCCATTTCTTGAGCAATGCCTTTTAGCTCGATGGTCGATCTCGTGCTCCTCACCTGGAGATGGGACGAAATTTGAGGGGGTGAGCTTGCGCTCGTGGGTAACACGTTTATATCCGGTAATAAGCAAAAACTATTTTAAACGTTCATAAACATATCAATTTCTCACAGTTGTCTACAGAACATAAACTTTTCACTTCATAAAATCACAATTCTCATAATTCAAGCATTTTTTTCAAACTTTTCAATACATGTAAGCACATAAACACATAAATGGCTCGGCAAGTCCATAAACATGACAAACTGCACAATTCCATAAAATGGCCTTGTGTAGTCGTAAACTTGAGGAGTCCCAAAGGGGCTACGTGCCCCCTAGCGGGCGGCGGGAGAAGCCTTGACTTGGTCAGCGTGCGCGTGACAATTTCTTGATGGACTATACCCAACCCATAACATGTAATTCATGCATTGAAAGCATTTGCCCAAAATGGCAAAATCTGGAAAACTTGATTTCATGCACTTGACACATTTGCCAATTTACACGATTCATCAACTCGATTTCATACAAATCAAAAGCAATCAATACCATACTTGCAAAGCAATGTAAGGCTATTTCAAGGTTTACACACAACCACACATAAGCAATTTATCAATCAATTTAAAGAAACATAAATACTCACTTAAAAGTAGTTGGAAGCTCATTTATTGCATTTATGAAGGAAAATATCTAGTAGCCTATTATTGAATATAAAATGTCACCACCTTGATTCCTTACTTGTAGACTTTGCTCCAAATGCCTCTCCCTTAGCTCCACTTCCCTTCTTTGGTTCCCTTTAACAATAGCCATAAAATTCCCATGAATAAGTGATCTCAAAATGGACATTCTAAGGAGGTGTAAGCGTGAAATCTAACCTATCTAACTTAACCCATAACTTTACTAAGCCATTCTAACCAAAACCCATCTAAAACTCCAAAAGATACCACATTTCCTTACCTTAGAGATGAAAACCACGAAAATTCCTTTTGGTTTCCAATGGAAGCTTGATCTTTCCTTTTCCTTTTGATAGAACTCTAAAAACCCTTCCTTAGAGCAAGAAATCACAAAGCCCTAACCTTCCTTCTTCTCTCCTCTTCTTCTTCTTCTTCTTCTTCTTCTTTCCTCTTTGGCCGAAATCCCTCTCTTCCTCTCTTTTCTTGATATTTTCGTATGCTTCCAAATGACTTAACAAAGTTTGATATTTTAACCTAAAAGCCTAAGTTTCCTCTCCCAAAACTCGTAGTTTGGTGCCAATCTTCATATTTGCCATTTGCTTTGTCCTTCTCCTTAAACCACCCTTGCTCCTTTCTTTTTTTTTTTCTACTTTCCTTTTTTTTTCTAATTTAACTCAATTTGACCAAAGTAAACCTCTTTGAAAGCTTTGGACTTTAACAACATTTGAGATCTACCCAAAATACCCTTATTGCAACTTATCCTTTCTACCCCTTCAAATAAAATCACCTATGCCATTTAACCTTATAAACATTAATATGCCATTAAGGTTCCGAACAAATTTATTTATCACCTCAAAATCAACAAATCATGCTTAATAATAAAAAAAAAAATTCAGGGGCCAACAAGGAAAGACGAAAAAAATTAGAAATTGGTGAAATTAATGCAAGCCACAGTCGCCAAAAAGAAGTTAGGAAAGAATCTTGGGGGTGTGTATAAGGAGGAAAGACAAAAAAAATCAGAAATTGATGAAATTAGTGCAGCCACGGTCGTGGCTTGTAGTAGGGTAAATATATCCATGTTATTTCCAGCTAAAATTTTTACCAATTTACCCTTCCTTCACCTATATATTCATTTCCTACTTCATTTTTTTCACTTACTTTCATTTTAACTTTATGTCTCTAAGTTTAGAACCTCTAACGCTCTCACTTCTCTCTAATTAACTTCCAAATTTCCACTTTATTTAAATTCCATCTATTTATAGTCCATTATCTTTGTGCATTAAGTAGTCGACAAAGCATGACCAATCATCGAGGAAGAAATCAAGTCTCGGTGAGGCGAAGGAATAGGCGGCAAATTTTGAGTACCTTCCCGATCTATAAAGAGGAGTAGCGTATTCGATTCCAATCCCTTAATGTTAAAGAGATAGTAGTCCTGAAATACTTTGATTTTGATATATTTGATAGGCTAGAATTGCGAGATAGGGTCGAGAATTTAGCAGAAAGAATTCAGTGGAGTAAGTTTATACATTTCCAATATCCTATCTACCAAGAGCTCACCCTAGATTTCTTTACTTCCCTTCATTTCGAACCCAGTAACCCTAAGAAAATGTGGTTTAGGTTACGGGGGCAACCTTATGAGTTAAACATTGCAATCAAGTGTGATATTTGCAGTTTCCCCAAATCTTCCATTATTGATTAGTACGATGATTTTTGTGCCTCTCGTTATTAGAATGAGCTCATTGGGTTGGAACAATTTGATGCTAAGAATGCCCATAATAACATTATACGAACCCACGAGCACTTGTTGTTACATAAATTCATGTGTCAAATAGTTTTTGACAAATCAGAAACCAACAAGTGCTCAATGAAGGAACTTTTTCTATGTATGGATCACAACATCTTAGTGTGCACCTCCACAATGTTCTAAATGCTATTGTTACGACTCCACATAAGAGGAGAAACAATTTGTGTATGGGGTACTTGGTTTCCACCATTTCTAAGTACTATGGTGTGGATGGTAGTGATCTAACTGTTTACCTCCTTGATTTTCTAAATTACCATCACTTGTGGCGTGCTAAAATTCTAAAGTCCTACAACATAAAACTTCGAAACATCAGCCAAAAGACTCGTGTGAAGATTAGGGTCAGTTAAACGAGTTATAGCATAGTGTCACCACAGCAGGCAAAAGAGGACTCGACTATCGAGGAGTTCAAAGAGGAAGAAGACATAGAAGAACTTGGTTGGAAGAAAGTGCTTGATACATTCTCCACCAACACCAAAGCAATTATTGACACACTTGCAGAGAACTTTGGAAGGATGAAAGAGTTGTCCCACGCATAACGACGTAATAGTCGGTATATACTTCAAATTCATTGATACTTTGAGGCTCAAGGAGTACAATTTCCACTTCCAACACCATTGCCACCTCCATCACTGTAAGGTTTTGTTTATAACCTTTTTCTTTTAACTTTAGTTTTTGTTTTGTTTTATTTTATGTTTCTTCTTTACATGTGTGTTTGTTTATCTCCTTCTTACATTGAGGACAATGTGTTTTTCATGTGCGGGGAAGGTTGTGTGTTTTGCTTTGAGTGTGAATTTTGTATATTGTATGATAGTATATTTAGGTTGCATATTGTGAATTGTGTAAATGTATCAATGGCTTAGATGGAATGGAATTGATTTAATTTTGAACATAATTTTTTAGGTTGTGAAGAGTCATTAGCTCGCAAAATTAGTGATTTGGGTTCTTTGGCTAAATACTCAAGCTAATTAGGATTTAGTATTAGTTTATCACCCTATAAATTGTCACATTAATTCCTAATTTTAGGTCTTCCGACTAAGTAGCTTAGCTAGTATTTTTTCATAAAAATGAGTAGCTAAAGCAATAAGGTAGTCATGAAATAAAAAATGTGCATGTTTGTAAATTTTTTAAATAAATAACTATTCCATTAGTCTTCGAGTTATAAATGGAGCTAGTAGCTAGTTGATAACACAATGTAGCTGAGTAACCAGATTGACATATATCACAAATGTGTTCCTTCGCATCAAAAGGTTATAATGACATTCCAACCAAACAACTTAATAAAAACATGACTTGGTCGAGTAACCGGATCGACAGCCATCACCAATGTTTTCCTCTGTGTAAAAAGATTAGGCCAATGTTTAGAAAAAGTAATAAAAAAAATTTTTCTTATAAAAACCTACCAAACTTGTAAATAGCTTAACTTTTCATGAAAACGTTATTTAAGGTTCAATTAATATGTATATTTAGTCCAAAGCCCTTAGACCTAGATTTTTCATGTTAATGATTTGGAACAACTTGAATGATTGTGTTTAAAGTTAAATTTATTTCATAAGCTAAATCCATTGTCTCATTGTTGCATTGTGTCCTTTGTGATTTTGTGTTGCTTCTTGTTTTGTTTGCTTAAGGACAAGTAAGCGTTTAAGTGTGGGGATCTGATAAGCGTAAATTACATTATGTTTTAGGGTATAGTTTGATATGTGTTTAGCTGTTAATTTAATCATTTAGTATGTGTTTAGTTAAAAATTGTGTTAGTTTGTGATGTAGATCACAAACCTCCTTTTTTTTTCTATTGTAATTTTTAGATTATGCAAATTTTGGATTATTATATGATGATTTTATTTATTTTAAGTGTTTTAAGGGTTAGTACAAGTTTTTTAGCTTAAATATTATGTTTTTGAAGTGCGTTGATGTGTTTGGTAGTGTTTGATGTCAAAATTGAAGAACAAAGGAGTTTTGGAGACATTTGAGCGAAACTTCGACCAATGATCATGGCTTTGTTGGAGTTATGTAAATATAGTGCCCTAGAAAGCAAATGTATTTACATGTAACTTTATCTTCTTGATTATAGTTTTGTAATGAAAATATTTATTATTAATAAAACAAAAGAGTTTGGTTTTATCTGTATGAGCATTATATATCTGGTCATAAGGTACCAAGATTCTTTTGTAAGTAATATCATATACATAGAGATGTATGGGAAACATGTATATTATTAGAATCTGAATTAATTGATTCACAGTTGAATAATTAAGTTGGTAAACGATTATGGTTTAGGCTGTAGTGTTGCGATTTATCTCCATATAAGTAAAGGAGTTTACTTCAGGGAATGATGAGTTTCATATCATGATAGTAGTTGACTATCGATAATGACACTATTAAATGAATCGGAATCAAGTATGTTTTCAAGAATAAAGTGGGCGTTACTTTAATCTTAAAACATACAACTTAAGCATAAACTTATTATGAACTATAATCTTGATGAGTGGTGAACTCATATATGTTTCATTATAATTCTTGATATGATCGAATGGATTTTTACAGAGTATTAATCCGATTATCTGCATGTTGGAATTATTAATTGAAACATGTATCGAGAACATTCACTCGAATAAAGAGTTTATAGTGTTATCATCTCTTCAGATGTTTTAAGGAGATTTGGTGATTAAACTAGTGCGGTAGTTTGATGGACTAGCTACCCATCAAGTCTTAAGGCTGAGATGAGATCTTATGTGTTAATCACCATATAAAGTAAAATGAGAGATCTAGAAGGAAAAACCAACATAAGGGCAAAATGGTAATTTTACCCTTTGTTGTCTGGATAGCTATAATAAGGTTCTAAATAGGGTTTGCAATTGGACATATTCTCATAATATTTAATAATTTAAGAGTTCAACTAATTGTCTTTAGTGGAATGACATTTAGTTAATAAGCTAGAATTAATTCAATGAGATTGAATTAATTACGGGCTTATTAGACTGAATTATCAAAGTCCAAAAGATTCCCACTTGGCTTTGAGGAAGGTTATCAAGCTAAGTAAGAAATATAAATGGAGGTTAATTAGAAGCCCATAATTGAATCTTGGGCTTGGTCTAATTAAAAAGCCCAAATGTACATTTGGTAATGGGCTTGGTTTTTGGTTTAATGTAATTAATTATATTAAAAAATTTAAGAAGAAGATAGCAATTTCGGTTATTCCTAGGTTAAATGTGTAACCAAACATTTGACATTAAAATGCTAAATAAAGATGGTCTTTATTATGGTTAATCATCATTAAATGGAGTTATGAACTTACCATTAAATGGTTTAATGGTTGTCTTTTAATGTTGGCTTGTAACCTATTTGCATTCATTAGATTAAAGATGAAAGATGTACATTAGATGGAACATCTTCCTTCTTTCTTCTTGGCAAAACCAAAATTGGGTATTGAATTTTAGGTTATGGTCTTTTCAAATAGCCATCGTAAAGATAAATGAAGATAATCTCATTTATTGGCTATTTTGTGAGTGATTAATGAAAGAAGTGATGCATTTGATGCCTCTCTCCTTCCATCCATGGATATACGAAATTGGTAGGCAAGAAAGAGTTCTTGCATGTTCTTTACACCTTCTCTCCTTTCATGAAAGAGAATCGAAAATACCAATTGAAAGAGTTTCAATTTTGCTTCTTTTCTTCTAAGAAAATCTCCTCCAAACATTTCTTCTCTTTTCCCACCAAAGGATTTTGTTAACCTAATTGTCCTTGAAGAATAGATGGTAAATCTAATTGGTTGAGGATACTAAAACAAGGAGAAAGTAGATTGCTAAAGGAAAAGAGTCAAAGGCAAAGGATTTGGATACACGAAGAAGGAGACGATAGCGTAGCGAGGATTTAAAGTTGTAACGAAGGAGTCGGTAGTACTCCTGATCTTGTTTATATTTTATTATCCTTATACCATATCATGTATGGATTGGCATGTTGATTTGGATTTGTTGCTTCCACTGCAAGTAATGATTTCTTAAAAGTTTTGAAATCTACCGTTTTTCCAAACAAAGCATGTTTTCTTTTTCCGATCCAACAGGCTTATCAGGCTACGATCATGGCAAAAGCTCCAAGTTTGGCCGACGATTCTGGTCTGCATGCTATGATTGTGACAAAAGGCTCAAAAGTGAGCCACGATAGTGACCTATGTCGAGGAGATGCATAGGCGTTCTATTTTGAGGATTTTTGATCATTCAAACCTTGAAAAACCTTAGGGTTACCCATAACACAAAGAACAATAAAAAGAAGAGAAGGAGGTAGACAAATGGAGCTTTCAAGTAGACACCGTTGAAACCTAAAGTGAGAATACTGAGAGAGAGAGAAGAGAAGAAGGGAAATGAAGAAGAGGAAGACGAAGTTGACTCAACGTGCTTCCTAGATCAGGAGGTTATTCGATATTGTTGCCATCCATCATCTATTCCAAGTTACATTTCCTTTTCGTTTCGATTTTATTGATGTATAGAATTGAGATGGATAGTATGATGATAGGATTTGGGATATTGATGATGTTCTAAACTCTCCTTCGTGATTTTAGTTTGATTTAATGATAATTTAATTGATTTAAAGATCGTCACCATGGCTCTTCCAAGTTTGTCATGGAGCTCTACCATCTATATCGGCTCATTGTTTTCTCTATTTTCTTTCAATATAGTCTTTTTGCATTTTTTGATCTATTAAACGGATGTTTGTTTTTTCACTGTTTCACGATTTGATAGTTTTTTATTGACTCTTATTTATGTTAGATTTGTTACTATCTTTTGCTTATCTGCTTTCGAGTTATACTTTATGTTTGATGGTGATGGTTACACTTTGTTATTGCTTCTCTTTCTTAGTTATTCATTTTTTTTAGTTTGTTGAAATTCTAAGGTTTAAATCATGGTTTTTGATTTACCATTTTAGCTATATCCAGCAATTTGTGGCTTTTAGGTTTTGGTGAAGGTATTCTATGATTCTCTCTGTTCATTTAGGTACTTTGAAATCTAGGAAATGTAGAATAATGCAAAGTGTAGCTCCTTTCCCTTGCTTGGCTTTTTTGAAGGAATTGTTTGCAATTTTTTTTGTTAAACTTTTTAAAAACTATGGACTGCAGTTTCTGTCTCTTGAAGTGATAGACATTGAGGTGTTCATACATTACTGCAGTGGTGTTAATCATAATAAAATTAAAAATTTGGGTTATGCTATTTTTAGCCTTTCAAGTCCACCACCAAGTCACTGTGCTTTAATCTTCACTTGTCCTCAACAGCTTCACTCTTCAAATATTAAATGTTGTATGGCTTTTTATCCCTGCTGGGCTTTATTGTTGATCTATTTAAAAAGGTTTAAGCAAGGATTGTTATGTTTTTGGTTTAAATGCTAGGCTAGTGCAATTGGGCCTTGTATTTTTTCCTTTTAGATGAAGGTTTGATCCTAGTACAAGAAAGCCTCATCTTGTCTCTCTTACTAGCATTTTTTTTGTAAGACATGGATGATGATGATGAAGAACCTTTGGATCTCTGCCAATCCTCTCACCCTTTTCTCATTAAACTTACGCCTCTTTTTGATAAGTTATGCAAATAGGTGGTTCTTTTTTGGATTGAATAATGTAGCGTTGCTCTCCCTCTTTCTTGGCGCTCTCATTCTCTCTTCCTTCTCCGTAGCCTCCTCTTTTCGATATAGTCCTTGATTAACGGTCTCTTACTTTTTGGTGTTTTCTAGGTTTTATTGGGTTTTGAAATTTGTGTTCTTTATGGTTTTGCTTTTGATATTATCTTCTTTGTTTGATTTAGTGTTTAATGCTTTTGGGTTTAATTATGTTGATCTCTTTGCATATGATATTATTGGGTTTATGTCAAGATTGAATTTTATGTAATGATCTTATGTTTAGACGTTTATGTTTCTACTTTTTTTGTCAAAGTCAAGTTCTTTGATGCTTTATTACTTTCTTATCATATGGGTATTGGTACTTTTCAATAGATAAAGAGATGATATATTTCGTTATATTTTAGTTTTAAAATATATTTTCTTTTTAAAATTGAGTTATAATTTATTTATTATTTATTATTTATTATTTATTTATTGTAATTTTATTTACATAATTATTTAGCGTGTCGAGTTTTACTTATTTACTTTTTAACTTGCATCACTCTTTTATTGTCATATCTGCATGTGGGTCTAAGGTAAACAAACAACCTCTCTCTATATAGGAGTAAGGTTGTATACTATCGAATCTCCTAGACCTCGCTTTATTACGGGACTTGGACTAGGGTTGATGATGGCAATGATGATGATGTTATTTGGATGAATGTTGTGATTTAATTACGTTGTTTCATAATTCGATAATAAATTGAGAAGATGATTTGAATGAAAATAATTAAATTGGATTAATGAGATTCATGATTTGATAGAAACTATAATAAATCATATTGGTAATTGTACTGAAGAGATCTCATGTGATTTTCCAATAGTTTATTGGAGTGCTTGAGATCTAATTAGGTTTTGAATAATTTGTGAAATGAGAGATTGCAAATTCCATAATCGATTAGGGTTTATAATTGAGGGCTTAACGGTTATAACTCGAGAGAGAGTAATCAATCCTAGGATAGTCTAAAACCGACACTCCATTGACACATAATTGGCTAGGTTAACATTAATGATAAGTAAAATCTCCTTTCTTACAAATTAGTAAGTTCCTTAGGTTGATTTCTAATGTGATTGCATATTGCATATTGCATATTGTTCAATTGTTAGTTCCTTTGTGTTTAATTTTTGACTTAAGTGGTTAAATTCAATTCTCGTGATTACCTTCTGTGCATTGTTTATTTTGAGTTTATATATTATCGGCCTTAGATGTTAGGATTAGATTAGTCTTCCTCCTCATGGGATCAAAACCTCTTATAGTACAATTACGACCCGTACGTTTGCAATATTTGAGGGTTTATAAAATTTAAAGCTCGAATGACATAATCAAGTAAGAAAAAGTTCGTGAGAAAAGTAAATTTTCCACTTGAACATATACATCATGTATGATTCCTTTTAGAAGGTGAATGGATTTATCTACCGTTTTTACCATTATCTTGGCTGGGACTATCTAACCGAACCCCAACTTTCGATATTAGGAATACAACATCATGTTCATGCTAGCTCCCTATTGGGACCCGATCCAGGAACCGGATCCCAACCGGAAAACAGAAATGGATACGACGAATGAGGCAAAGTCCATAAAGATAAACAAAGCGAACGCGAAATTAAATCGAACGCAAATCAAATACAGATCGCAAGCAAAGCAAACAAACGGATCAAATTGACCTGAAGCAAATTCCGACATCCGTAACAAATATGATAGACAACTTATCGCGTTGGAAACACTAATCATTTTTCATACAAATCATAAATCTCATCCGAAACCATCTAATTCTTATTTTTATTCTTTTTCAACTTATTATCTCTCGGAGTTTCGGCAGCATAACGGCTGCCTTTCATAAAACCTAAAACCTGCAAGGGTTTAAAAACACTTCTAAAATTCTCACACAAAACCAAAATCATCGGACTCTCCGTCCGAATCCAAACACCGATAGCAAAACCTATACCTAACACTTCCATAATTCTCAATTAACCAACATAAACAATCTCATTATCCATATCCAAATCGCAATCATCACATTTCTAATCAATATACAATCCTATTTATAACCAATTACATACATAATTCACAACCTACCAAACTCATAAATCATCTCATCCATAGCCAAATCAACAACCATATCTCAATTCCATAAACAATGTGTAAATCAATCAAAACCTAACCAATTATAATCATAAAATCAATATCCAAGTCTCAAATTCATATACATCCCGCAATAAATGCTTGATATACACAAAAGGCAAATGAAGCCAAAAACAATATTAATAGCCAAATCTCAAGTTACACAAAAATACAAATGCTGCAAAATCCAAGTTGACGCTCTTTCATCCAATCTCCTGCTCGAATACCTGGAGATTGGGGGATGAAAGGGGGGTGAGCTCGACGGCTCAGTAGATAACACATTTATAAATTAAAAAATAAGCAAAAATTATTTTTCATAAGCTTTTGCCAAAAGGCTTAATTTTCAAACTTTGCAACTTTTCAAACATTTCAACTTTTCAAATATTTTCCTCAAACTTTTTAATTGTTTTTCAAACTTTTCATTATAAATTCCATTGTTCATTTCTCAATTGTCTCCTATTTTTCATAAGCATGAATGCACACATAAAAGCACAAATCACAAAATCACAAATCAAACCGTAAAACATAACAAGCGGTTTGGGTCGGTCCAAAATGGAATGTCTTGCACATTCCATAAGCGGTCTGTCTGCGGTAGTGAGCAGAACGTATTACACTTTTCCAGTATAACGGTTAGTGTAGGTGTGAAGAGTCCGAAATCGAAACTCAGTGCCTCTAGCGGGGGCGGGAGAAGGCTTAAATTTTCAAATAGAGGCGATTAATCGACTCATATGAGGACCTAACCAAACCCACTTATCACATATTTCATACATACAAATCAAATTGCCCGAAGGCATATTTCGAAAATTTTAGCATTCATGAACACATCAAACAATAGGCCATTCACAAATTTTCATAATGCTCAAAACAATTCACATTACAATCCAACATCACAAAAGATGTAGTCATTGTGGCAATTACACAAAGTCATAACACAAATGAACATTCATTCTTTCAAATAATGAAGTCCTTAATTTCTCAAATTATTCAAAACTTTAGAATGATAATGAATTCCATAATTATAGCAATTTCTCAACATCATAGCAAAAGCCTTGAATTTAATCTTTCAAAATCAATAATTTCAACAATTTGCATAATTATCAAAATTAACTATAGGAAACTCATAATCATCATATTTCCAAGCTTTCTAAAGCAAGAATTTCTAAAATCTCCAATTCTCAAAATTTACCCAAACCCTAACTCACATAAATCTAAAATTAAATCAATTTATCATGAAATCTCCCAAAATAAATCCTGGAATTAACAAACCCATATCCTTTTACATGTTTCTAAACCAAGAACTCATAAAAAATCACACATCAAATTTTTGACCTTGCCTCATTCTTCACTGAAATCTGAAATTTCTTGGCTTGGAAGGAAGCTCTTGTGCTCCTCTATCTTTTTCTCTCTTGGAACAACCTCAAAATCTTGCTCTAAGACTCATAAAAATCAAAAACTTCCTTACTTTTCTTCTTCCCCCAACACCACCGATGTAACATCCCGTTACCGGCGTGACGGGTATGTCAGTAAATTGGATCGGGTTAGGATTGGTACAGGAAAATGTTGCATTATGCGTGCCTTATTGTTTCCATAGACATCGGTAAATGTATTGACTGCCTGGCGTATATATATATATATATATATATATATATATATATATATGTACATACATGTATGACAATTCAAACTTGATTGTAAAATCAGAAATTGGTTATAATTGGTCGATGAGAATTGGCTTAATTGTGTAATTGGAAATTGATCAAAATTATACGGATGAAAATTTGGTTGTGAAATTTGGAAATCGAATAAGTGCATAAATTAGGTTTTGACTATGAAATTGGAATGAGATGGAATTGATGAATTGGAAATTGGGAGAAAATATAATAAGAATCGGTTTGTCGGAATCTAAGAATTGGACATGTGGTAGATGATCATATATATATATAAGCTTAAGATAAACTTAAATGTTCATTGTCATCATCGATGGTCGTGGGTGTGTGAGCGTGGAGTTGAAATTCTTGGAGGATTTTGAAGGTTTCTAGCTTGAATCAAGTAAGTTTATACTTGTTTATGCTATTTGATCTTATATTTGAGTAAGAAATTGTTTAGAAATTGGAAAATGTCGATGATAGGGTTTCGTTGATTTTGATTTGGGTTTCGAAGAAAGTGAGTTAAATGATGATTTGAGGTTAGAAATAAGTTGGGTTTAAGGTTTAAAACTGATTGAGAGTGTTTAGAATGGATTTGGATGGATTGAATATCGAAAATCGGAGAATTTACGGGTTTTGGATCGTTTGCTGGTCGCACGCCGCGACGACGAAGAAGAACGCACGTGGCGAAGCGAAATTTCATCCATGACGCGTGACGGACGTGCGAATGGCGTGCTACGGTGGCGAACGGCGCCGCGTCGCGACGTCTGTGATCGTCGACGCCCATGGCGATGATGGCGTGTTTCACCGTGGCGAGCAGCAAGCTTGCAATGGCGGCGATGAAATGAGGCTTCGCATGACGAGGGAGGGAGGCGCCATGGCGAGGAATGCTTTGGGAAATTTTGGAATTTTAGGTTTTCGAAATGGGATTTAGGAAATTGATGATTTTATTAGTTATGGATTAAATTCAATATGGAGATTATGAATTTGGAGGATTAGTTTCTAATGGATTGGCTATGGATCAATTGAATTTACGATACTAGGAATTTCAATGCAGGAGAATGAAATGAAGTGATTTTAAGATGATTATTACAAGTAATGAATTTGAGATTTGATTTCAATTGAATTGTTTTCTAAGTGATTAATTGGAATTTAGAGATTAAGAATTTGAATTGATAAGATGGAATTTGGATTTTAATTAGATGATTATAGGAATCGAGTGGCAATAAATAGTGATTGTAATTTTAATTGGGATGTGATTGCAGAGAATTGGATATTAGTCTATTGACTTATGGTAATTGGATTTTGCTATGAATTAGAGTGAAAGTGATCGAATTGGGAAAATTTAGGGAATGTCATAACATATACGATTACTCGATGTATTTGTTATATTTGCATTTTGAATATTGGAAATTGTGCGATAGTGATATTCGATTTTTCGATTGTTTTAAAGGCAATAGATGGAGCAATTCCACAGGCGATCTTTGAGACTTCAGGTGTAGCTTCGGAAGTGCAGGTGAGTAACCTAGTTGATTTCTCAACCTATATGTGTTACATTTGTGTATATATGCCATGTGGAATACGAATGGATATGTGTGATATTTTGATTGATTTGAACCATAGGTGTTGAAATATTGGATTGATATGTGGAAGTGCAAAATGTGAATAAATGCAATAGTGAATCAATTGTAAAAGTGTTAGTGAAATAAATGAGATATGACGGTGAAATGTGAATGACATATGCACTCATGCATAATTAAATGATCGATAATGATAGTTGTTGACGAGGCATACTTTGTATATTTGAGGGCCTTGTGGAAAACCATGAAACACACGCCATGATAAAACTCGCAAACACCTACTGGTGGGGTGTGGGGTCCTATTATGTGAAAGGGATTAGTGCATACCCAGTGGACTCTCCTATCCCTAATGTGAGTGGGCGATAGTGCATACCCGGAGGCCTCCTACTTGCCAAAATGTTATTCTTGATTTCTAATTGCGCTCGGTCACAACAATGAAATGAAATCGAAGTGTCACATGCATACTGCATGTGTAAATGATCTAAAGTGAACTGTGAAAGTGAAATTGAATGCATGTGAATATATGAAAGTGTGAATATGTGATTCAGTGTGTATATGAATTGTGAATGCATGAGTTGGGTGAACCATCGATGATGGTGTTGGACCCCGAACCTTGAGTGACAATTTGATTTAGTAATATGAATGATCAAGTGGATGAGTTGATTTAATTAGAGTTGAAAAACAAGAATTAAAAAGAAAAAGTGTGAAAATTTGAAGAAATTAGAAAGTTTGACTTTCTAGAGAGAGAATGTTTGACTTTGAGAGTTGACTTTTGTTTGAGGCAAAATTTGATAAAATGATCTACATGAAACTTGTAGATTATGTTAAGAGCTTTTTGTAGACATAACGTTTGCAATTTTTTAATATTGGGAGTAAAAGTTATGATCAGTCAAAGTTTATGTGTGATAAGGTTGACTTTTTACTTTAATTATGATGACTGAATCTTTGACTGACAAATTAACCTAGTTAGAGGTTAATTGAGTTTTGATGTTCTTCATAAAAATTGAAGGGTTTGTTTTGATCTTTATTTCGATATAAAGTATGCAATTTTTCGATCTCGGAATGATAAGTTATGATTTTTACAAGTTTGTATAGAGGATAGTATCTTTGACCGACAAATGGACTTCCGAAAGAGTCGAATTGAGTTTTATGTCCTTCGTGAAAGATGTAGAGCTTTCTTTAAGCTTTCTATAGAGACTAAGTTTGTCAAAATCGGAGTTCGGGATTAAAAGTTATGAATTTTGGAAGTTTAGAGGAAAAAAAAAGAAGAAGAGGAAAATGATTTATCCCCGTCACTAGGGCGACGCGTATCGCCATAGCGATGGCGAACGTTCAGCGCCACCGTCGCTACGGCGACGCACATCGCCGTAGCGATGGTGAGCATTTTGGCTCGCGTCGCTAGGGCGACGTCCGCGTCGCCGTAGTGACCGTGCCCTATCATCGCCCTAATACGACGTCGTTTTGCTCCTTCAGTTTTCTTGCTTCCTCATCCAATCCGACCTTTGTTCACTGTTTTGCTCATATCTTTTCCGTCCGATATCCGATTGAGTTGATTCTTACGGCGTTGGATTCCTAAGACAATTATCTACATTCTCATAGAAATTTGTGAATTTTTGAGATTAAATTAATGGTGATTAATTTAATCAAAGTGAGTCGGGAAATTTTCCAAGCATAGTTCAGTGTTTTGTAAAATTCGGGATCTGTAGAGATCCGATTGAAGTGATTCTTGAGGCTAAATAAAGATAAGACAAGGGGCTACAAATCATATGAAGACATGAAATGTCAATTTTGCCCCTAAGACCCTCAAATTATGGATGGAAGTCCAAATTCGTATGCAGTTTTTGGATTTGGAACACCTAGGAGTGTTTTGAGCATAACTTTTGATCTGGGAATCGAAATGAGGCGATTCTTGTTTTGAATTAAACTAGAGACATAAGGCTACAATTGTTATGAAGACATAGAGTTTCAATTCTGGGATTAAGAATGTGAACTTTTGGACGGAAATAATCGTACATGGAAATGTGTTAGAATATGGATATTCCCGAACTGTTTTACGCATAACTTTTGATGTAGTGATCGGAATTGAGCGCGGTCAGTGGCGTTGGATTCGTATGATTGCGAGGAACATTTCTCGAGAAGAAAGTTTTAGTAAATTCCTTCAACTTGATAGTGCAAATCAGACCCGCAAATGAGGATGGCATAAAGTAAATGTAAGGGCAAAATGGTCAATTAACCATCATTTAATGAGACACATATGGTGATGTCGTTTTTGGCATATTAAAAGCCACGAAAGTGGCTGGAAATTTCCAGAGAAAAGAAGAAGAAATAAGAAGAAAAGGAAGAGTGGTTTTCGTATGGAGAAAAGAAGAGAGAGAAAGCTTTGTTTCAATTTTTCTACTTGTTTCTTAGGGATTTTTGAGTGGATTTAAAGAGGAAAAAGGTGGAAAAGCATGAGAGCTTCCTAAGGAACCAAGAAACTTCGAATTTGGAGGAGAAATGAGGTAAGAGAAAATTTTCAACTTTGAGATTTTGTTGAATTTTTGATTGAGAAATATAGATAATGATATGGGTTTGTGATTTATGAAGTTGGTTTTGATATTAATGCTTTAGGTTGGGTTTAATTTTGGATGGAAATTTGTTTAAAGTTTAGGCTTAATTTTGTGAGGAGGAATTTTGTGATATTTTGGTTAGAATTATAGATAATGATATGGGTTAGTGAAATATGAATTCAATTTTGAAGAATTTGTGAATTATGATATTGATTTTGGATAAATTGGTTTAGGTCAATTTTAAGATTTGGGGGTTTTTGAAATTGAGGGTTTAGATATTTTGGAATTAGTATGAATTGATGAATTGTGAAGTTAGTTTTGAAAATTAAGTTATTTATGAGATTGAATTTGGGTGTATTGGTTTAGGCCAATTTTGAAAATTGGGATTTTCAAAATTGGAGATTGAAATAACATGGAAATAGGATAATTATGAATTTCCGATAGTTAAATTTGAGAATTTCGCAATTTATGATGTGAATTTTGGATTTTATGGCTTAGGTCAATTTTAAATAGAAGAAAGAAGAAGGAATTTTAGAATTGTGATTTGGACAAACTTACGCATCATTTAGAGGTGGGTAGCATATTTATATTTTGACTTATAGGCAATATCTGAATTTTCAAAAATGAAAGAAAGCAAAGTTTGGATTTTGATAAATTATTGTTTGTAAATGTTTGAAAATACAAATTGATTAAAAGTTTGAAATTTTGATTTAGAAGGTTTTACGAAAAATTATTATAAGTGATTTGATAAATTGATAGAAATTTCGAAAATGCATTTGTTGTGTATGCATTGATAATTATGCATATTGTTGCATTTATTGAATAATTAAATTAATTGAATTATATGATATGTGTGAATTTGTGAGATTGTTTTAAGTTGATGAAATAATGTTAGAAAAGTAAAATTTTGGAAAATGCCTTCTGCAATTTGAATTTCCGTTTTCGATAGGTGTTATGTGGGTTCAGTAGGTCCTTTGGTGAGTCGTCATTGTCTCTATGTGTATAGCCTTTTCCGGCTGCCCATTAGTGCACGGAGACTCGATTTCGGACTCCACGGCTCTAACTGGACATTATCTTGAGGAAAGTGTAAGACGTTCGTTCTGTTCGCACAGACCATTATCTTGGGATCTATGCGATCGCTCTGTTGGACTAGCAGGACCATTACGGTATGTTATGTGTTTTCAATTTTGTCTCGAATGTTGCATTCATGTTTATGAAAAATTGAGAAGTTTAAAAACAAAAAAAGAGAAAAGTGAGATTATTATGAAAAGTTTGAAAATATATATATATATAAAAGGTTTGAGGAAATTGTTTGAAAAATTGTAAAGTTTGAAAAATTAGCCCTTTTGGCGAAAGATTATGAAAAATGATTTGACTTATTTGTCAATTTATAAATGTGTTATCCACGAGCTTAGAGCTCACCCCTTTCATCCCCATCTCCGTGTTTTGGCGGGAGATCGGATGAAAGAATGTGAAAACGTCGGTTCGACATTTGAATCGTTAGCTTTTAAGTAATTTGGATCTTGAGTATGAATATGTTTATGACTTTAGATAAGTTTGGGAAAATGTATTTGTGTATAAAGTTGAGAATTGTGAATGATTGTGAAATTTGTATATTAAATTATGGATAATTTGGGAATATATATGTATTATTGATATAGAATTTGATTGAATTATGAGTTTGGTATTGAATTGAGAATTATGGAAGTATTAGATTTAGGTTTGCGTTTTCTTTGGTGTTAGGATACGGGACGGGAGAGTCCGATGATTTTGAATGTGTTTGGGATTATAGAAGTTTTGAACCTTGCAGTTTGGGTTAGGATTAAGCGCAGATTATCTTGCCGAAATTTCGATAAAATCTGGGTTAAAAATGTAATTTGAGATTGGTATGGATTTATATAAGATTGCGTATGACTGTATGGATTGAAGATGACGTTGTATGTGATTGAGTAACGAGAAAAGAAATGAGAATAAGAAAAGAAAAGAAAAAAAAATTATACCAGATTTTCGCATCGGATTAGTCTAAGGAATTCCAACGCAATTATGTCCATTCGATCGTTTGCTTTGATTTTTGTGCTCGGATGTCGGATCTGTTCTACTTGATTTCGTTTCGCTTTGAAATCTATTCGTTTGATTTGATTAGTTATTGCTTCCGCTTTCCGATTCGCTTCCGTTTTGCTTCGGATTCCGTTTTTGGCTTCCGCAGTTTGTTTTCGATCCGAAATGTCCGTTTTCATCCGATTCCGCATCCTTTGTTTTCCGTTCTGCATATGTAATTGAGTTCCGGTATCGGGATCCAACATTTATGGTATCAGAGCCCAGTAATATGATCTTACTTGGGCGTATGAGTATGAATAAGGAATTGATACGAGTTTGTAAAGATAAGAGTGAATTTGTGAGAGTGTGCTAGGTGGTCATTTGATTTTGATGAAAGAAGTATGATTGTTTTTAGGAATGTGAAATTGATGTGCATGACTATTTGACGAATTCAAATGATTGGTTTGATTTGAGTGTTAAGAATATGATTGATTTTCGGAATGTGTTGAGGAAATTAAGATTAGAACTTCTTGAGAAATTGTGATGAATTGATATAGATGAAAGAATGATGACATAATGATGATTGAACCATATTAGGGTTCCTTAAGAAATGGACCATTGACCTGTGTCCATATTTAAAGAAATAATGAGTTATAGATATAGTGTTTTGATATGATACGAGTGGTATATGATTTAAGGAAATGAAAATTGTGAAGAGATTGAGAATATGTATGATGAGTAAATTTGATGAAAAGGTAATTGATTATGAGTTTGAAAAGAAATTAGTGAGAAAGTCCTTGATGATCTTTGTTTAAAAAGAAATTTATGCAAGAATGAGTTGCTTGGAGTTTAAGTAAATATGAATTTCGAGGACGAAATTCTTTTAAGAGGGGGAGAAATGTTGGACCCCGAACCTTGAGTGACAATTTGATTTAGTAATCTGAATGATCAAGTGGATGAGTTGATTTAATTAGAGTTGAAAAACAAGAATTAAAAAGAAAAAGTGTGAAAATTTGAAGAAATTAGAAAGTTTGACTTTCTAGAGAGAGAATGTTTGATTTTAAGAGTTGACTTTTGTTTGAGGCAAAATTTGATAAAATGATCTACATGAAACTTGTAGATTATGTTAAGAGCTTTTTGTAGACATAAAGTTTGCAATTTTTCAATATTGGGAGTAAAAGTTATGATCAGTCAAAGTTTATGTGTGATAAGGTTGACTTTTGACTTTAATTATGATGACTGAATCTTTGACTGACAAATTAACCTAGTTAGAGGTTAATTGAGTTTTGATGTTCTTCATGAAAATTGAAGGGTTTGTTTTGATCTTTATTTCGATATAAAGTATGCAATTTTTCGATCTCGGAATGATAAGTTATGATTTTTACAAGTTTGTATAGAGGATAGTATCTTTGACCGAAAAATGGACTTCCGAAGGAGTCGAATTGAGTTTTATGTCCTTCGTGAAAGATGTAGAGCTTTCTATAGAGACTAAGTTTGTCAAAATCGGAGTTCGGGATTAAAAGTTATGAATTTTGGAAGTTTAGAGGAAAAAAAAAAGAAGAGGAAATGATTTATCCCGTCACTAGAGGCGTACGCGTACGCCATAGCGATGGCTTGACGTTCAGTGCCGCCTGTCGCTACGGCGATCTTGCGATTACCGTAGCGATGGTGAGCATTTTGGCTCAGCGTCGCCGTAGTGACCGTGCCTATCCTCGCATACTAATCGGCGTCGTTTTGCTCCTTGATTTTCTTGCTTCCTCATCCAATCCGACCTTTGTTCACTATTTTGCTCATATCTTTTCCGTCCGACATCCGATTGAGTTGATTCTTAAGGCGTTGGATTCCTAAGACAATTATCTACATTCTCATAGAAATTTTTGAATTTTTGAGATTAAATTAATGGTGATTAATTTAATCAAAGTGAGTCGGGAAATTTTCCAAGCATAGTTCAGTGTTTTGTGAAATTCGGGATCTGTAGAGATCCGATTGAAGTGATTCTTAAGGCTAAATAAAGATAAGACAAGGGGCTACAAATCATATGAAGACATGAAATGTCAAATTTGCCCCTAAGACCCTCAAATTATTGATGGAAGTCCAAATTCGTATGCAGTTTTTGGATTTGGAACACCTAGGAGTGTTTTGAGCATAACTTTTGATCTGGGAATCGAAATGAGGCGATTCTTGTTTTGAATTAAACTAGAGACATAAGGCTACAATTGTTATGAAGAGTAAGAGTTTCAATTCTGGGATTAAGAATGTGAACTTTTGGACGGAAATAATCGTACATGGAAATGTGTTAGAATATGGATATTTCGAAGCTATTTTTCGATAACTTTTGATGTAGTGATCGAATTGAGCGATCGGTGGCGTTGGATTCGTATGATTGCGAGGAACATTTATCAGGAAGAAAGTTTTAGTAAATTCCTTCAACTTGATAGTGCGAATCAGACCCGCAAGTGAGGATGGCATAAAGTAAATGTAAGGGCAAAATGGTCAATTAACCATCATTTAATGAAACACATATGGTGATGTCATTTTTGGCATATTAAAAGCCACGAAAGTGGCTGGAAATTTCCAGAGAAAAGAAGAAGAAATAAGAAGAAAAGGAAGAGTGGTTTTCGTATGAGAAAAGAAGAGAGAAAGCTTTGTTTCAATTTTTCTACTTGTTTCTTAGGGATTTTTGAGTGGATTTCAAGAGGAAAAAGGTGGAAAAGCATGAGAGCTTCCTAAGGAACCAAGAAACTTCGAATTTGGAGGAGAAATGAGGTAAGAGAAAATTTTCAACTTTGAGATTTTGTTGAATTTTGATTGAGAAATATAGATAATGATATGGGTTTGTGATTTATGAAGTTGGTTTTGATATTAATGCTTTAGGTTGGGTTTAATTTTGGATGGAAATTTGTTTAAAGTTTAGGCTTAATTTTGTGAGGAGGAATTTTGTGATATTTTGGTATAGAATTATAGATAATGATATGGGTTAGTGAAATATGAATTCAATTTGAAGAATTTGTGAATTATGATATTGATTTTGGATAAATTGGTTTAGGTCAATTTTAAGATTTGGGGTTTTTGAAATTGAGGGTTTAGATATTTTGGAATTAGTATGAATTGATGAATTGTGAAGTTAGTTTTGAAAATTAAGTTATTTATGATATTGAATTTGGGTGTATTGGTTTAGGCCAATTTTGAAAATTGGGGATTTTCAAAATTGGAGATTGAAATAGCATGGAAATAGGATAATTATGAATTTCCGATAGTTAAATTTGGGAATTTCGCAATTTATGATGTGAATTTTGGATTTTATGGCTTAGGTCAATTTTTAAATAGAAGAAAGAAGAAGGAATTTAGAGAATTGACGATTTGGACAAACTTCTGGCATCATTTCGAGGTGGGTAGCATATTTATATTTTGACTTATAGGCAATATACGAATTTTCAAAAAATGAAAGAAAGCAAAAGTTTGGATTTTGATAAATTATTGTTTGTAAATGTTTGAAAATACAAATTGATTAAAAGTTTGAAATTTTGATTTCCGAAGGTTTTCTGAAAAATTATTATAAGCTGATTTGATAAATTGATAGAAATTTCTGAAAATGCATTTGTTGTGTATGCATTGATAATTATGCATATTGTTGCATTTATTGATTAATTAAATTAATTGAATTATATGATAGGTGTGAATTTGTGAGATTGTTTTAAGTTGATGAAATAATGTTAGAAAAGTAAAATTTTGGAAAGTGCCTTGAGCAATTTGAATTTCCGTTTCGATATGTGTTATGGGTTGATAGGTCCTTTGGTGAGTCACGTTGTCTCTATATGTATAGCATTTTCCGCTGCCCGCTAGTGGCACGGAGTCTCGATTTCGTACTCCTCACGGCTATAATGGACATTGCTTGAGAAAGTGTAAGACGTTTGTTTCATTTGCATGCACAGACCGTTATGCGGGGACATGCGAAGACGCTCTGCTTGGACTTCAGCTGACCATTACGGTATGTTATGTGTTTTCAATTTTGTCTCTGAATGTTGCATTCATGTTTATGAAAAATTCGAGAAGTTTAAAAACAAAAAAAAGAGAAAAAGTGAGATTATTATGAAAAGTTTGAAAAATATATATATATATATAAAAGGTTTGAGGAAATTGTTTGAAAAATTGTAAAGTTTGAAAATTAGCCCTTTTGGCGTAAAGATTATGAAAAATGATTTCGCTTATTTGTCAATTTATAAATGTGTTATCCACGAAGCTTAGAAGCTCACCCCCTTTCATCCCCATCTCAGGTTTCGAAAGGTGAGATCGGATGAAAGAATGTGAAGACGCCGCTTTCGACATTTGAATCGTTAGCTTTTAAGTAATTTGGATCTTGAGTATGAATATGTTTATGACTTTAGATAAGTTTGGGAAAATGTATTTGTGTATAAAGTTGAGAATTGTGAATGATTGTGAAATTTGTATATGAAATTATGGATAATTTGGGAATATATATGTATTATTGATATGGCGGGTTTGGGTTAGATTAAAGGCGTACCGTTATCTTTCCGAAATTTCGATAAAATCTGGGTTAAAATGTAATTTGAGATTGGTATGGATTTATATAAGATTGTGATGACCTGTATGGATTGAAGATGACGTTGTATGTGATCGAGTAACGAGAAAAGAAATGAGAATAAGAAAAGAAAAGAAAAAAATTATACCGATTTTCGATCGGATTAGTCTAAGGAATTCCAACGCAATTATGTCCATTCGATCGTTTGCTTTGATTTTTGTGCTCGGATGTCGGATCTGTTCTACTTGATTTCGTTTCGCTTTGAAATCTATTCGTTTGATTTGATTAGTTATTGCTTCCGCTTCCGATTCGCCTGCTTCGCTCGGATTTCGTTTTGGCTTCGCAGATTTGTTTTCGATCAAAATGTCCGTTTCCATCCGATTCCGCGTCCTTCGTTTTCCGTTCTGCGTATGTAGTTGAGTTCCGGGAACGGGATCCAACAGATGGTTTCTCATTGAGTTCGCAAACTCACCCAACATTGCATCTATTTTCAGAATCGAAGAGTACCCCGATTAGACTAACGGAGTATGATCGTTAGCAAGAAGCGCAGTAATCTCGGGATCGGTGTCGTCACATCTGCATTGAGTACAGTGTTTTGTTTGGTGGGCCCTAGCTTAATAAATGTAATAGTGTGTTGAGATTTTGATTATCGAATTGTGTTCGAAATGGCATCGAGCCCAGTTAGGTCATGCCTTTTCGCTTATGTCTTGATCGAGCCTTCGCTGAGTGCTAATTAATAACCGAAAGTATTTTGTATTTGAAAATATTTTGTGATATGTCAGCCCAAAGTGTGTTTTGATTTCAGCAGCGTTAAAACATTTTTGGAAGAAAAATTTCATAACGAGTTTTAAATTGTGATTGATCGCTTCTAGCATACCACCCTCATGGTCACGGCTCGAGATGTCCTTTGTAGATGTCGAGTTCGTCTCAGGAGTTGGGGTGCTACAATCGAAAGCCTCTATTTTCATTCTTCTTTTATTTCTCCTCTTTATGCCTAAGTGTCGTAAGTGACTTCTCAAAAAAGACATCCATTCCTTTTATAAGTTGCCATGTCATTTAAATAAAAGATAAATGACCAAAATGCCCCTGCACTTTACTTTAAGTCATGCTTACTTTCAGATCTGATTCGCACTATCAATTTGAAGGAATTTGTCAAAACTTCCTTCTAGAGAAATGTTCCTCTATGACTTAATTTCATAATTCCACAAGAATCATCCAATTTGGAGCACTACATCAAAAGTTATGCGCAAAACATTTCAGATATGTCTTATGCTAGAACATTTTCCAACACGTTATTTCTATCCAGAAATTGACATTCTTAATCATAAAGTTGAAACTCGATGTCTTCATAAAGATTGTATCCCTATGTATTTAGTTTAATCTAAAACAAGAATCACCTCAATTAGATTACTATAACAAAAGTTATGGCCAAAATACTGTCAGATGTTCTCTCATCCAAGACTACACATTAGTCCGAACTTCAATTCAGAAATTGAAAGTCTTAGGGGCAAAATTGACATTTCATTTCTTCATATGATTTGTAGCCCCATGTCTTAATTTTATTTTTCCACAAGAATAACTTCAATCAGATCTCCACATATCAAGAATTGCTCAAAATACTAATCTATGTTCAGAAATTTCCCAACTCACTTTGATTAAATTAATCATCCTCAATTTTGTCTCATAAAATCACAAATTTTCCCTGAAGATGTAATTAATTGTCTTAGGAATCCAACGCTTTGAAAACCAAGTCGATCCGATATTAAACGAAAAAGTTATAAGAAAAAGAGCGAGAGGAGGACATTTAGCGATTAGGCGTGGGCACGTCTAACAAACTTAGAGACTAGATGTGGCCACGTCTAAGGATGAAATCTGAATCTACAGGAAACTTTCAGAATTTTCAAATCATATATTTTTCTCCCGAACTCCAAAATTAACAAATTTGGTATCAATAGAAAGCTTAAAGGACTTTCTACAACTTCCATGTAGAACTCCACAACTAATTCAGTCTCTAATGTGATCAAATATCTAATCAAAGATCCTGTCCAAATGAATATGTCCTAAGCCATAACTCAACTTTGAAAAATTCTATCTTTCAACTCCAAAGTCCAAACATATCATATTTTATATCAATGCAAAGATCAGAAAGTCACCTACAACTTTCATGAAGGACATAAAAATTAATTTTACCTCTAAGGAAGTCAATTTTCCAATCAAAAGTTCTTTCCTCTGATGATCATGCTAGAACCATAATAGAAACTTGTAAATATCATAACTTATTATTCCATGATCCAATGATTCTATATTTTATATCAAAATAAAGATCAAATCAAAATCTTCAACTTTCATGAAGAACTTAACGACTAATTCAACCTTGAACTAGGTCAATTTCTCAGTCAAAGATTCTTCCATAACTTAGGTCAACCTATAACACATCCCAACTTCCAAAAATCATATCTTTCAATTCTCACATCATCTAATTTCATATTATACATCATTTTTAAGCTTGGAAAATCTTCTATAATTTTTAAGAAGACCACTTCACTCAATTCAGACCTTATCAATCCGACGATTTGCCTCAAAGCACAACATGTACAAAACTACACTTAAAACACTTAAAAGCATTTTCAAAGTCAAAGTAAAATAACCTTAACTTTGACTGACCATAACTTTCACTCCGATATCAAAAATAACAAACTTTATGGCTATTTGAAAGCTCTCAACATAAGCTATAAGTACCTCAAGATCATTTTCTCAAATTTTGCCTCAAACAAAAGTTAACTCTAGAGTCAACTTTTATCACCAAAAGTCAACTTTCTTAATTCTTCACATTTTCACACTTTTTTCTTTATTTCTTGATTTTAAACTTAATTTGCAATAAACTAATTCCTTTAACTTTTATAACCCATACAAATCTAATTCTCAAAGTCATCAAAATCTTTCCATTCTTTTTCTCTTCAATTTCTTAAAATATAAACACATCTATTACAAAATTTGTATACAACCATACTTATTTCATAATATATTTCTAATTTTTACTCAAAAATCGGGGTCCAACACTCCCAAATCGGCAAAGGCTCTCTCTATTTTGTCACCCTTAATAATGTAGGGGGATATAAAAATTCCCTTGATCCTCCTTATTTGGTGGTATCACAATTTCTTTTTTTTCCTCCAATTCTTTTCCACCTTTCTTTTTATTGATTCCATCGATGTAAGCCATGCTTCCGGTTGTTGACTTTGTATACAACTTCATTCAACTCGATTTCAGAGATTTCCTCATGGCTTTGATCGGGAATGGAATTAGAGGTTGTTACTTTTTCATCTAAGGCAAATTGTACCTTGCTAGTGGAGAGCCTTCCTTATTCTCTTCGCACCTCTAGCTTCCCTTTGTACCTAAATGGGTTTGACTTCCGTTGTTCTAAAATGGGGTAGGTTTATGCATCTGGGTTGTTTGTAATTCTGGTTTACTTCAAAAAACATTATTATTAACCTTATTCTTGTCCTTCCCTTCACTGTCTTTAGCTTAGTGCAATTCCTACTCAGGAGCTTGTGTAACAACTATGATTCGTTCTTTTGGAATAAACTCAGTGTTACTTAGAAGGGTTACTGCATTTTGGGTTGCTATTGCTTCTACCAATTGACTTACTTGGACCTACAGGTTATGTATTTAGGAGGCTTGATTATTTGTAACTTGCTAGAACTTTCCTTTAAGCCTTTTATGTGCATCCTCCATACCTCCAATTTTATCTAAAATTTTGTCTACTTTGGATTTCATCGAACTTAGTTTGTCTTACTGGAAGCTTGATGGTCCTTGAGGTTTGAACTGTCCTCTAATGTTGTTTGACTAAGAGAAGTTGGGTGATTTTTCCATCCAGGGTTTTATGTGTTAGAGTAGGGATTGTTTCCCCCTCCTCGATCATATTGGGTTCTATACGCAATCGACTGTATCATAATCCATCTGCTTATAGAGCTCACACTTCAGCTGAACAACTTTTATTGTATTTGAGGATGAAGCATTCATGTTGTTCAACTGTCGAGTTAAGTTATCAATTTTAGTCTGCATTTAAATTATCAATTTTAGCCTCCATTTTTGTCATTTTATCGATACTATAACTCCTTTTTATCACGAGAGAGTTTCGGTTGTCTACTCTACTGCTCATCCCTAAATAACTATTACTCGCCATTTCTTTTAACAACATTTCGCTTCATCTACCATCTTTCTTATAAGTGATCCTCCGAAGTTGCATCAATTGTGCCTCTCAGTATATAAGGTTACTCCATTATAGATCATTTTGCAAAAGAAATTCTTTAGGTAGGTTATGGTATGGACATTTTCTTTGCAAGTCTTTGTATCGTTCCCACGCTTCATAAATCGATTCCCCATCTCCCTGTTGAAATTTAAAGTCATTTATAAAACACAAGGCAATCAAAAGTTAACTTACAAAATCATAAAGCGTATCTACATAAACATAGTTCATGAGCCACTAGACCATAAAAGTACAAAATAGGAAACTACCCACGTGCAGTAATACACCGAATATGTCAAAAGATCGCATGATCCACTCAGAGCTTCAAACCCACTAAACTAACTTGCATGATTGGAAATCGAAGGGGGTGAGTACACTATGTACTCAGTGAGCAGGAAAGACATATATCACAAATAGAATTCGATTTATACAAGACGGTGTAGATAACCAATGAAGTGAATATATCTACCTATGACTCAACATATACTGGTTAGGAACTATATAGGCCTAGCCTATTAACTCACTCATCCAATGAACATAGGTTCCAGTTCTAGTGCACAAAAGCATAAAACATCATATGTATAAATCAAATATCGATAGGAAAAACAATATTAGGATAAGCCAAAACAATTATGTGTGACACCACTAGTTGGCCAAACTAATGTGCACACCTATCTATTATTGGTGTTGACTCGACTTTCATCTATGGTGAGTCCGAACTACAATCAACAAGAGCATCATAACCATAGCTGATGACCTCGTCCGTGTCTAGATCCTAGATGTGGAATCACCCGCGAGTCCCATAGAAAGGTATCGATACGACGACTTGACTTTTATATACTAGCGTCAAAGATAAGACGGTCGCTTAATAAGTTATGCCTAGCACACGATTGGCCAATCATTTGCTCCCCAATCACAAAACAAATCATGTCCAATTATTAAGTATAAAATTAAGTAAGGCACCATACCTTTATTTATTGGTCCAACCGATAAAATAAAACTGAGCCATGGCTCTAAGCCAAAAAAGAACAAAACATACAACATACATGACTCGATTATGTATATGTAAATTCAAAACATTATTTTATAAAATAAAAGCCATCTTTTGTACTCCAAATGCAAAGTTGCTCAAAATTGTAGTTTTAGAAAATAAAACGTTGTTCGTTACATTTCAAGTTCAGGTTGGTGGAAAACAATATCATTTCTCAAAATACATAATAAAAACATCAGCTGCACTCCAATTGCAAAGAGTTGTTAAAAGCAATGTCATTTATTAAATACTTAAGCATATTAACATCCATCTGAAATTCAAGTCTACCATACATTGCCTAGGTTCAAAATTCACATACAAGTCATCATGCTTGTCTTAGGATGTTCTAATCCTATTTGAGAAATATGGTCTTTCCAACTCACCTCAATGAAGATGTACACTCTCTTAGTTTCAACAATCCTCGGTATGAGCTCCTTGATTCACAACTCTGAGCCTTTATACATAAAAAGGTATATGATGAAAATATTACTTAAACATAAATTTCATATTTATACACCATCACATTAGCTTCTCTTTTGCATTTTCTAAGGGATTTAATGCCTTTAATCCAAACTTACTCAGTTCATAACATAATTAAGTACATCTTTATCCAAGCGTATTAAGCTATTATCCATCAATCTAAGCAACAATTCAAGTTCACTTTAAGTTGACATCAAAGTGTTTTCCAATGCACACCATCAAAATCCTTAAATCCTAAATCAAGTTCACTTAGGCATTTTATCAAACACCTAAAGGCATAAACTTGAAAACCTCCTTCTAATGTACTTCTACCTCATTTTCCATCATCAATTCACCTCATACATACATAATTAACATCATAGAGTTCATTTAAATCATCAATTTTAAAAGATATTCAAAATTTCACAAACTTTCACCAAAAGGGGACAATTTTGGTTTTGATTTAAAGAACCCTCTCCATGACACATTTCATTCTTCTAAACCATGTTTCATTTATATTTAAGCATGGAGAACAACATATCTTAACACCAAACTAAAAATCATAATGTAGAGAGAGATGAGACAAAATTTACCTAAACCTTCCTTTAGTGATATCTTCAAATCCTTTGAGAATTTCTCAAACCTAATAATAGATTTGAGTTCCTTGACCCTAAATTAACTTAGAACACCTTGGTTGGAGTTGAAAAATAAAAAAGAAGGGTAAAATTTGAGTGATCGCTGAAACTTCCCTTTTCTCCTTCTCTTTTCTCCTTTCTTCTCCTTTCTTTTAATTAAAACAAAATGTCTTAAGGTTCCGTGAAAGGTCAGAGCCTGTGCTCACCAACTACAAACGAAGGGTCGTTTAGGTGTAGGTTTCATCGATTAAAATCATCGCCATGGATGAAACGTTCCAACTCTATGCCTCTGAGCATTACGTTGGTGATGGTGCGTGGGATCGTGTGAAAACTCATAGATGTAGTTAATTTGGAAGTGTGAGGAATGTGTGGCTTTTTATGTGTTTAGTTCATTTTTTGGAGTTGTGCCTGGGGGAGACGGTATCCAGTTCGATTGTTACTCACCAGATGCGCAAGAGACCCGCCGCTAGTGTAACATCCCATCACCGATGGAAAGGGTAGAATAGTAATTTGGAACTGGTTATGAGTGTTTAGAATTGTCTTGGTATGTTCAGGCATACTCATACTTGTAAATAGTGATTTTTGCACATGTCAATGACTGTACATGCATTCATGACATTTTCCGGCATCTTGTGAATAAATGTGTTTGTTAAAAAAATGATTTGTGTGTGTGAAAAATTTAATTGGAGAGGGTTAATTGGGTTTGAGATTTTTTAGTAAATTTTAGAAATTTTTTTGGGAAAATTTTGGGGAAATTTTTTTGGACTAGGAAAAATGCCAAGTGGCTGGCTGATTGTGTACCGGTAGTGGAAATGGCTGTCCAATGACCTTGAAAATTTAGATAAATGATGATAGGACTTATTAATTTTTAAGCCATCGGAATTTGACGAGAAATTGGAGTAGAAATTGGAACTGAATTGGAAAGGAAATAAGTGAGAGTATAAGAAGGTGACATGTGGCAAGTGACACTTGTCACTTGCCTAACATGCCACCTTTGTTTTATTAAAAGCTCTTTCCTCCTTTTGTTTTGTCATTCACGAAGCTTCCATATGAGAAGACCAAGACAATTTGTTCTCTTGTCTTCTTTATTTTCGTAGCCTTCCTTCCTCCTTTCTTCTTCGGTGTTTCTTCTACTTGTTATAACCACACAAAAGCTCCTTTGTCTTACTTGCCTTCTCTTCTCTTGTTCACCAAAAATCCATACTTAAGCCTTAAGATGTTGATAATCGTGTATGTGAAATGAAGTAGAAGATTTGGAGTATGGTTGAAGAATTGAAGAATTTAAAGCTTGTTAGGTAAGATTTATGTTTTATGTTCTTAAATTGGTAGTTGATGCATTAATTGTGATGTCTTGAGCCTCGATTTCATGGAACTTGTGATTTGATTGTATGGGTATAAATGCATGTTTGTGTAAGGACTAATGATATAGCATGTGTAGTATTGATGAATTGTGTGTTTTGGATTGATTTTATTGATGTTAGATGAGTGATTAATAATAAAAGATGATTGAGTGTGTGTGCTGAAGTTTTGTGGATTTATGTTCAAGGATAGGTTGTGAGTTGGTTATGGTGGAAATATGGAGTGAAATGAGTGAGAATTGGTTTAGAAATGATATGGAAGATGTAGAATGTGAGTTAGGTTGCGAATATGGAAAAATTGCTTTGTGTATATTTCAATGATTTGGTCATAACTTTTTATATGGTTATGCTATTGAGATGAGGTTTGACTTGAATTAAACTTAAGAATTTGGCTAGAATTCTTATGCAGGAAGTACTGTCCAATTGTGGCTTGAAGGTTTCTGAATTTTGCCTTGAAAGTGAGTAATATGTGCAGGGTGAATAGTGCTATGTTTATGATTCTAACATTGAAGATTTGTGACCTGAAACTTTGGGGAATTTTTCTAGGCTAACATAGACAGATTTTGTGAAATTGGTCTGCATGAAAGTTGAAGATTTTCTTGTTAGATTTGTATCATCACTAAGTATGATATCTTTTGATTTTGAGGTTGAAAGTTATGACTTGTTAATGTTCAAATGGTAATTCAAGTATTATTGTGCTTTGTGTGTGAAATGTCTATAAGTATAGGTTTTTTTGATTATTGTGTCTTTGAAGCCAATTCTGAACG
The DNA here is from genome assembly GCA_029891385.1 of Erythroxylum novogranatense. Taxonomy (NCBI): domain Eukaryota; kingdom Viridiplantae; phylum Streptophyta; class Magnoliopsida; order Malpighiales; family Erythroxylaceae; genus Erythroxylum; species Erythroxylum novogranatense. The sequence goes on from JAIWQS010000099.1 coordinate 85,886, forward strand.
GTTATGGTTTAAAGTAGCTCAAGTGGTCTTATGGAAAGTTATAGAGGAATGTTTCAGCTTCGTAATGATGTATAATATGCTATTTGTGGATGTAAGAATTGTAAGTTTTGGATTTTTAAAGTATAGATATGGTTTAGGTGATATCTTTATTTAACACTCTTTAACAGGGCAACCTTAATTATCTAAGAATTTGACCTAGTTAGAGGTGGAATTGGTTTTTAAGCTCTACATAGAAAGTGTAGACCTTTCTTTGCTCTTTACATTGATATTAAGTTTGCACATTTTGGACTTCTGGATTGTGAGTTATAAATTTAGGAAGTGTGGTTATGGTTTAGGGTGAATTATGGGGGAAGAAACTTTGGTTGAGAATTTGACATTGTTAGAGGTAGAAATTGCTTCCAAGTTGTTTATGAAAGTTGTAGAATATGTTCTGATCTTTCTTTTGATATAAAGCTTGGAATTTTTGGCTAAGGTAATGGCAACATATGATTTTAGAAAAATGTTGTATTGTTTTGGAAAATTTGTGATTAGGCAGAAATTTGATTGAATTTTGGACACCCTTAGGGGAGGAATTGGTTTGTGAGTCCTTCATGGAATTTGTAGAGTTTTCTATGATCTTTCCAATGAGACCTCATTTGAAATTTTTGGATACTTGTGTGAAAAGTTAGGTCTTGTGAAAGAAGAAGAAGAAAGAAGAAAAAAAAAGAATTTGGAATTTGGCAGGCGAGGGACTGACCCTCGCCCTCGCGAGGACACCTCGCAAGGGTGAGCCTCACGACCAGCACGCGATCGCGGGCTTGTCACGATCGCGACCAACCGCGCGGGTTGACGCGATCTGGCCCAACCTAAACCCTCTTCCATTATTTTGTGTATAACTTGACCATTCGACCTCCGATTGACCTGATTCTCGAGGCATCGGATTCGTGAGTATTTTAATATCTTTTCTATGTAACATTTTGAATTTTTGGAGATAAAATTGACATTGATTGATTAAGTCAAAGTGAGAGGACCGAGTGATTATTTTTCTGGTCCGTGTTTTAGCAATAATTGGACCTATAGAGATCCAAATTGAATGATTTTTGTGTCTATGGATTCCTACTACATAGAGGAATTTTTATATTAAGGAGAGGTTGCCTAGGTTACCCTATGTAAATTGGTTTATTGATCGTGGGTTAGTAGACCCGAAAGAATGGTTTTAGAAAAATTGCAATAAGCATAAATTGCGAGTGTAAGGATTTGAGTGTGGATTAACACTAGGCATACTTGAGTTGGGATATTTGTGTTAGGGCAGGCCCCGTACGTCCAAATCCCCGAGAGCTGCCCCTCGGGCCGCGCCGACATTCGACGCTCAATAAACCATCGGAACCGATCCCAACATCTATACAAATAACTAATCGATCCGTTTCACACACATAAACGCATACATATACATATTCTATACATGCATTCTAAACATGCCTTAATCATCTCAAGTTCATAAAACATATGTCATTGCCATTCGTGGAAATTCAACCAAGATTCCCAAAATATAACATAATACAAAATGGAATTAAATCCACAATACAAAAGTATGCTCCATGATGAAATATTGGTGGGCTAACCAAAGGACTAATTTATACAAATTCTAGCTAGCTCGAAGTTTCGATGCCTGCAAGGTCGATAATCGCTCGATCCGCACTGAGAAGGAGAGTAATGGGGTGAAACTCGGCTCGATGGCATATACGTTTATAGCCACCGGCAACGAGCCACACAATCAAGTATATACATATACATATCACTAGAAATTCATAACTCATCAATTCAATTCACATTCATATAACATAAGTCATGCATTTACTATTCCTCACATATCAAGCAATACGCAATATAGTCATCAAACTCATCATGTGTTATGCTCAACAAATCCATCAGGTATGCACAATCAATTGGCTTCGAGAGTTCAGAATCCATTCGGATAACCCAAAGGTAAACCGTAATCCATCCGAGTCCGATTTCTCAAGGATCTCGTTGCCACAAGCAGGCGGGGAGAAGGCTTTCTCGTCAACGCACGTGACTCCATCCGTAACTCTCTTACCCAAACAAGGCACATAGTCCATTCGATCCATGTTCAAAGCATGTTTCACATTTTCTCACATCTCGTTCTGGTCCATTGCCATAAAGGCCTATCAATTCATGCATAATTCTATCATACTCAAAGGCATAGTCAAAAGTTCTCATGTACTTCAATACAATCAAGATCATATAATGCAAGCAAGCACACATCATGCAATTGCCCATACACACAATAACCATAAACATATTACCCACCTAGTATCGCTGGAGTATCGGACTCACTGCTGTCCTTCCTCTTGCGATTGGGTCAAAACAGCTTGGTTTCCTATAAGAAACCAAGTTTCCATACAATTAATATCCATAGCAAATATTCAATAAAGCTCGAAAAGCAAAAAGTAAAGCATTAAAAGTCTACATTCGACTTTCGCTTAAAATTCTCAAACCCTTCGAAACAATCTCCGAACTTCCCTTCTTCATACAACTTGTAGCCCCCGATCTCTAGTTCACAACGGCTAAAAAATCACCTCAATTGGACATCTACACCAAAAGATATGCCCAAAATACCAAAAATCTCATTTTCGGAAAACAGGAGGCCTCGCCGCGACGAAGGCCTGTTCGCCACGTCGAAGGCTCATGGCGAATGCTGCTGCCTTACGCATGCCTGCACAAGACGCATGCAGCAAAGAGCCAAGGCGTACATTAAAATTAATTAGCACGCGCAAGGCAGTGTTCTTGAGCACGTCATGACGCGGATCGGGAAAACGTTCCCTAACCCGAAAATCTCAAATTTTCCAACCCCAATTCATTCCAAACTCTAAAGCAACACATCTAAGACATAGATCAAGCCCTCTACAACATTTCTAACCCATTCTAGACTTCAAATCTCACAAAAACACATCAACCCAACGATTCTCCCAATTTTTCCACTCAAAACCCTAACACCTTCGATTTCTCCCAATCCAAGCTATCTTAAGGTTCAATCTTACTACAACAAGAAGGAATGAACGAACGCATCTTAAAGCACTTTGAATCGGTCGAAAACCTCAAAATCGTAAAATCTCTTCTCTTCTTCTTCCTCTCCTCCCACGGCCATTTACACCCTCTCTTCTCTTCTTCTTCTATTTTTCCTTTTTCCTTTCATTTCTCTTTTCTATTTCTATTCTAAGTCTCTTCTTTAAACTCTAAGGGCATGGGCCCTTCCTACTAAGCCCAAGCCCAAAACAACTTAAAGCCCTTACACACTTTACATCCTCAATGCTCATTTAAACCTCAATTAAACCATAATTATCCATAATATTCCCAATCTAATCAAGCTAAGACAAAATACCACAATTATCACAATTCATGCTTAATATCATCATAAAAAAAAAATTCGGGGTCTAACAATTTGAATGGTTTTTGAGATAAAAATTTATAGATTGATACCGGGATAGTCATGAACATGCATCGTACATATATGTCCATCAATAATTATAATTGTACAAAATTATTAATGTGTGTGTGCAACGATTGAATAAATGGGTCAGGCAGCTAAAAGTTCGCATGATCGAGCGCTTCCGTAAGTCGAAGGAATGCTAATCTGGAGCATACTGTGAGTAGACCGAGATGGTCTCATTTAACCCTTTTTTCTGTTTTATTTCATTTTTTATAACTTAATTATTGGATATGGATTGATTTTATTGGTTCCGGACAGGAGGTCCGATGATTGTGATACTGAGTTGTGTTATAGAAGTGATACTTGTATGTGAATTTGAGACCTACGTGCCTATGATGTGATTACTTGTGACATATGTGTTGGTTGTGATATATATACTACTTTATTGTAAAATATGCATTTCATACATGAATGCATACTCATATAATGACAGTTGTGACCGGAGCAGCCACCGATTAGAGCTAAAGCTCAATGATTGTACTTGGGCCTCGAGCTCCACAGTAACTTAGAGCCTCAGGCTCAATGCTTAATATGCCCATATTGGGACAGTTCAGGCGCTCGATCACAACATCGTAATAAATTAGAATAGTGTCACATGAGCATATCATATGCATTTGATTAAATTGACTTGATTGAGTGAATGGCGAAATGCCTTATGCTTATGTGAAAAATAAAAGTGTGGCTTATGTGATCTTATGATATTTTGATCAATGTGAAATTATGAAATCATTGTGATGTGATTGATATGTGTTTGACTACGGTCCGATAATATGTGAAAGTGAGTGGAAGTGACTGATGCATCACATGGCATAAGTGCATGAAATATAATGGTCATTGGACTGGAGTTATCATCGATCGAGCTTTAAGCTCAACGAGTGAAAATGAGCTTGAGCTCATAAGTGATTCAGAGCCCCAGCTCAACGCTTAATGAGCCCTCAGATCCACCAATGTATAAGGGGGCGATTATTAATGAGCCCTACAAGGACAATTTAGGCACTCGGTGACAGAAAAATAATAAATGAAAAGTGAGTCTCATGTGCATGTATCAAATATGAATAATGTGAATGTGCAATTCTGTAAACGTGTGAATGTGAAATATTGTGATTGTGCTCTATGAAATAAAGTGAGATGTATGAATATTGTGTTATGTGACTGGGTGAACCATTAATGATGGTCACTCACTGAGTTCGCAAAACACACCCAAAATTTGCAATTATTTTTCAGGACTCAGAAGAATACTTCGTTAGGCAACGGGCGATAGAAATGTGATATGAGTGAGAGAAGAGGTCGGGATCGCCATACCTTTGCATTAGTGTCTTCTTCTTATTTCAGATAAATTGTGTATTATGAAATGTATAAATGAATAACTGATTTGTGTTATGAAAGGGCCCACGTGGTCATTGAAAATATTGTTGACTATTCATGATAATTGTCATCCTCATAGTATGAGTGTTTTGAAAAAATTTATACCGAGTTTTTTGAATAAGTGATGTAGCGCACCACCCTCGCGGGGCACGAACTCGAATATCACCATCAATGTCGGGTTCGGGTCACGCGGGAGTGGAGTGTTATATTTATGTGGTCTCAGAGCCCAAAAGTACTATGTTATATGGGCATTTTCTGAAACATGGGTCAAGTACATGCATTTAAGTCATGTCATAGCATGGTGGCAATCGATCCCTAGTCCGAGTCGATGAGTATGAGTCACACGCTTGAGCATGTGTTAAGTGTTTAAGGTGAGAAAAGTAATGATATGTCAGAATGTGAGCCAATCAAGGGTTATGGGCGACTAGAAATGGGAGAAGAACAATGGGAAAAAAATGATATTCATATGATACTGGAACGTGATACGAGTGTGAATGAATTGGCATGGGTTGATTAAGGAAAAAGTGTTATCACAATGATTAATGATATTTAACGAGTATAAATCGAGTTGAAAGAAAACGAAATTTGCTATAGCCTGGAGAGGCCACATTTAGACATGAGATAAATGTCGGTTAAAAGTGATAAGATGCTTTAGTATATGTTTGTGTATTTGAGATCAAAATTTTTGGGATAACTAGGTATCTATGATTCTGAATTGATTGTGAACGTAAGCATGTACGATAAAATATGGATAATGGGAAATTAGAAAAAGTATATGGTGCGACAAGGTAGATGAAGATTCCCTACATTTGTGTTGGTGTGAATTGTATGGAATATATTGTACCGTAATGTTCTACCTTTGAATATGATAGAGAAGTGAAGATATTGTTAGAACTGTGTGAAAACAATAGCTTTATCAGCGATGCCAAGTGATGAATGGTGTGTAGTATGGAGAAAGTTAGAAAAGTGCCTAAGTTTGGATTGTATTTATGCATGCGATTATGGAAAAGATGATAAACCAAAGGAGAAGAGTGAATGCACTCAAAATGCTAATTCAATGATTATGATAGGATGTTGTATTAGACGAAGAGGTAAATATTGGAAAACTGGAGTAGAATCGCTGTCAATATGTGTGATAATGTGAGGAAAAAGTGCAGGGCACGATATGGGCCTACAAAAATCGGTTTCTGTTATGATCATAAGGTTAATTCCAATCATGGGCAGAAACAAGAATAGAAATGTTATCTAGAGTCAATTGGAGACTTAACTTATTTCGAGAGTATGAAATGTTGAAATTGATTTTCTTGAGGTATTAAGGAGGGACCAATAAATACTTATAGGCAATAGGTGATTGACAAGGATTTATAAACAATATCGAGGTTTGGACCAAGAAATCACTAGGAGAGGGCCAGAAAGCCGGGTAATTTAGTTTATGATCAATGAAGGCAGGCTTTCCTTGACCAGTAGCTGAGATTATAAGCCCTTCTCTTGATTCAACAATGGAATCTGGTAATTCTTCCATTGTCCAGAGGTCAAAGGCTCCTCGCTTGATTCAATCGGGTTTGCTTCAGAAAGGAACCGACAGACGCAATTGAGGGAATTTTGAACTAAGATAACAAGTGTCCAAGAAAAGTTGTGATGTGCTGTCTTCTTTATTGAAAATAAATAAATAAATAAGGGGGTAAATAGTGAGTCATAACTGAATATTGGAGTTACATCCATAGCAAAGACTTAAGTATAAGAGTTAGAAAAGGCTATTGGGATTTGATGATGTAAACCATCAAACTATATAAGTGGATTTCAACAATTCGAGAAGATACTGCTAATGTGAGGTGAACTTAGGTCCACATTCTAGTTTGGTAAATATGTTGGGAACCACGAATCATATTTGATGAATGTATTACCAACACAGAAGTTATGCAAAGAAATTGCAATGTGGAGGAACCGGTATGAATAAGCGGACCTTGGAATAAGTCAATGCGAAATCGAGGAACTCTAAGGAATGGAAAAGATTATTCAAGAGAGGTAAGTAAATGGGAAGATGGAAAATAACATGTGATAATATGAATTTATCGGAATTAGTTACTTAAGGAATTACGAACGAACATAAACACATTGAGTTTGGGGTAATATTTATCGAGTTAACAATACCCGATAGGATTATGATATTGAAGGTTAAAGTGATCCAAGAAAAATTATATCAGTTAGTGACTATGATCATAAAGGTAAAGAGAATATATTAAATACTTGAGGAAAAATATGTAAGCCATGCATGTCAGTGTTGAATGAAAACATAATAACTACAGTGTCAAGTATGCCAATCGGATTTGGAGATTTTGTAGTATATACAATAAAGTTTCCCAGTAGAGATCAAGATGGAATTGGTTGCAATAGTAAAAAGTGATTTTGTGTACTTAGGGACAATTATCGCCTCATGAGCTGAATTTTGAATATATGATTTGAAATTTGCTGCAATAGTAATTGGTTTGAAAGCTCGGAGACATGATGTGTAAGAAACAGTTTGGATATACATATACATATGAATATACAGGAAGTTGTGATGTGTTGTCTTCTTTATTGAAAAAAATAAATAAATAAGGGGTAAATAGTGAGTCATAACTGAATATTGGAGTTACATCCATAGCAAAGACTTAAGTATAAGAGTTAGAAAAGGCTATTGGGATTTGATGATGTAAACTATCCGACTATATAAGTGGATTTCAACAATTCGAGAAGATACTCTTGCTAATGTGAGGTGAACTTAGGTCCACATTCTAGTTTGTGTAAATATGTTGGGAACCACGAATCATATTTGATGAATGTATTACCAACACAGGAAGTTATGCAAAGAAATTGCAATGTGGAGGAACTGGTATGAATAAGCGGACCTTGGAATAAGTCAATGCGAAATCAGAGGAACTCTAAGGAATGGAAAAGATTATTCAAGAGAGGTAAGTAAATGGGAAGATGGAAAATAACATGTGATAATATGAATTTACTGCGGAATTAGTTACTTAAGGAATTACGAGAACTGAACATAAACACATTGAGTTTGGGGTAATATTTATTGGAGTTAACAATACCCCGATAGGATTATGATATTGAAGGTTAAAGTGATCCAAGAAAAATTATATCAGTTAGTGACTATGATCATAAAGGTAAAGAGAATATATTAAATACTTGAGGAAAAATATGTAAGCCATGCATGTCAGTGTTGAATGAAAACATAATAACTACAGTGTCAAGTATGCCAATCGGATTTGGAGATTTTGTAGTATATACAATAGAGTTTCCCAGTAGAGATCAAGATGGAATTGGTTGCAATAGTAAAAAGTGATTTTATGTACTTAGGGACAATTATCACCTCATGAGCTGAATTTTGAATATATGATTTGAAATTTGCTGCAATAGTAATTGGTTTGAAAGCTCGGAGACATGATGTGTAAGAAACAGTTTGGATATACATATACATATGAATATACAGGAAGTTGTGATGTGTTGTCTTCTTTATTGAAAAAAATAAGTAAATAAGGGGGTAAATAGTGAGTCATAACTGAATATTGGAGTTACATCCATAGCAAAGACTTAAGTATAAGAGTTAGAAAAGGCTATTGGGATTTGATGATGTAAACTATCCGACTATATAAGTGGATTTCAACAATTCGAGAAGATACTTGCTAATGTGAGGTGAACTTAGGTCCACATTCTAGTTTCAGGTAAATATGTTGGGAACCACGAATCATATTTGATGAATGTATTACCAACACAGAAGTTATGCAAAGAAATTGCAATGTGGAGGAACTGGTATGAATAAACGGACCTTGAATAAGTCAATGCGAAATCGAGGAACTCTAAGGAATGGAAAAGATTATTCAAGAGAGGTAAGTAAATGGGAAGATGGAAAATAACATGTGATAATATGAATTTATCATGAATTAGTTACTTAAGGAATTACGAGAACTAAACATAAGCACATTGAGTTTGGGGTAATATTTATTCGAGTTAACAATACCGATAGGATTATGATATTGAAGGTTAAAGGATCCAAGAAAATTATATCGCTTAGTGACTATGATTATAAAGGTAAAGAGAATACATTAAATACTGAGGAAAATATGTAAGCCATGTCAGTGTTGAATGAAAACAAAATAACTACAGTGTTAAGTATGCCATTCGGATTTGGAGATTTTGTAGTATATACAATAGGGTTTCCCAGTAGAGATCAAGATGGAATTGGTTGCAATAGTAAAAAGTGATTTTGTGTACTTAGGGACAATTATCACCTCATGAGCTGAATTTTGAATATATGATTTGAAATTTGTTGCAATAGTAATTGGTTTGAAAGCTCTGAGACATGATGTAAGAAACAGTTTGATATACATATGAATATACAGATCAAGATAGATTGAGGTAAGAATAGAATTGGAAAAGATTGAAAGGATTGTGTAGATGAACATGTCCTAATAAAGCTAGTGTTACAATAAATTGCATCGAATAAAACATTCAATAGCAGAGAACCACATATGTGGAGTGTATAATGTTGAGGTAAAATGGAGCAAAAAGTAACAATAGTTTTGGAAAAAGGAATTTGGAAAGCCAAATTGAGGATTTGAGGGACTATGATTGGATGAAAAAGTATGTGTACTACCTGATCCAGATATATGTCCTAGTAAGAGTACATCGAAAGAGCAATTGGCGGCTAAGAATATCGAACTGTGTGATTATATATTTGAGTTCCTTATAGTCTTGACTATTGAGTTCCTTATAGTCTTCAGCATATGAGATTAATGTATAGTGCAAAGTGATTACAAGCATAATCATCATTATCCTGGTGATACTATTAGAGGCGTCAGACAACAAAAAGAGTCGTTCACTCTGAGTAAAAGCTAGAACAAATTTGGGATACCATTAGTGAGTGGACTGATTTTGAAATCTAAATAAAGTGGTTTTTGAAAGACTTAATGGATTTTGGAGGATCACATCAAGTTGGGAATATATGGAGAAAGATTTGGAAGTTAATGTACTAATACCGATGAAAAGTAAAACAGATGCCTTGTTCTTGAGTGATTCACCTTGCCAAGATGAAAATACAGGAGTAAATAAGGAGAAGCTAAGTTTGACATAAAGTAGTCCATATAAAATTATGGCGATAATAGGACTATGGATTTATGAGTTGTATTATGGTTATCGGAATCACACAGTGTATTAGTATTGTTATGATTTGATATATGTGTTGTCAAGATTGGGAGTGAAAAATTTAGAAATAAATTTCGAGGATGAAATTTTTATTTGGAGGGGAGAGTTGTAACATCCCATCACCGATGGGAAGGGTAGAATAATAATTTGGAATGGGTTATGAGTGTTTAGAATTGTCTTGGTATGCTCATGCATACTCATACTTGTAAATAGTGATTTTTGCACATGTAAATGACTGTACATGCATTCATGACATTTCCCGGTATCTTGTGAATAAATGTGTTTGTTAAAAAATGATTTGTGTGTGTGAAAAATTTAATTGGAGAGGGTTAATTGGGTTTGAGAATTTTTGGTGAATTTTAGAAATTTTTTTGGGAAAATTTTTGGGAAATTTTTTCGAACTAGGAAAAATTCCAAGTGGCAGGCTGATTGTGTACCGGTAGTAGAAATAGTTGTCCAATGGCACTGGAAATTTAGATAAATGATGGTAAGAATTATTAAATTTTAAGCCATCGAAATTTGACGAGAAATTGGAGTAGAAATTGGAACCGAATTGGAAAGGAAATAAGTGAGAGTATAAGAAGGTGACATGTGGCAAGTGACACTTGTCACTTGCCTAACATGCCACCTTTGTTTTATTAAAAGCTCTTTCCTCCTTTTGTTTTGTCATTCACGAAGCTTCCATATGAGAAGACTAAGACAATTTGTTCTCTTCTCTTCTTTATTTTCGTAGCGTTCCTTCCTCCTTTCTTCTTCGGTGGTTCTTCTACTTGTTATAACCACACAAAAGCTCCTTTGTCTTACTTGCCTTCTCTTCTCTTGTTCACCAAAAATCCATACCTAAGCCTTAAGATGTTGATAATCGTGTATGTGAAGTGAAGTAGAAGATTTGGAGTATAGTTGAAGAATTGAAGAATTTAAAGCTTGTTAGGTAAGATTTATGTTTTATGTTCTTAAATTGGTAGTTGATGTATTAATTGTGATGTCTTGAGCATTGATTTCATGGAACTTGTGATTTGATTGTATGGGTATAAATGCATGTTTGTGTAAGGAAGAATGATATAGCATGTGTAGTATTGATGAATTGTGTATTTTGGATTGATTTTATGGATGTTAGATGAGTGATTAATAATAAAAGATGATTGAGTGTGTGTGCTGAAATTTTGTGGATTTATGTTCAAGGATAGGTTGTGAGTTGGTTATGGTGGAAATATGGAGTGAAATGAGTGAGAATTGGTTTAGAAATGATATGGAAGATGTAGAATGTGAGTTAGGTTGAGAATATGGGAAAATTGCTTTATGTATATGATTGAGCCCAAGTTTAATATATAATTGGCTACACTTTCATGGTTGTTAATGCACTTTTTGACTCTTAATTCATGATTTTTGCGTTCAAATTAGTCTCTTACGGTGAGTTTATGTTTTATGCAATTTGCTAGTAAAATTGTACAAACTGACATTAATTGCATTATAATTTTTCTAAAAACAATTGATACTACAAATTGTTATTTTATGCAAATTGTTATTTTATATTGTAGGAGAAAAGGAGTCAAAAAGGATCAGAAGAGTCAACACGGCATGAAGTCCTTAAGGCACGTCGCGGCGTGAACTAAGCGAAATTTAATTCCCAAGTCGCCCGCATCAACACAGATCATACGTCGTAACGTCAACAATTCAACACGTAGCGGCGAGCAAGCCAGAGCACACGTCGCGACGAGAATTAATTCATACGTCGCGACATGCAGACTGGTATTCGGACTTTAAATGGAAAAATCACTCACTGTACTGACCTGGCCCGTGAACCATCCTTTAAATATTGCTGAATTAGGTTAGAACGGGTATCTTTTGGGGATCAACATTCGGCAGAGAGAAGAGAGACGAGTGAAGAGAGAACAAAGAAGAAAGAGAAGAGATTCTCGGCCTCACCATCCAGGTTTCCCTTCGGGGTTCCCTGGGTGAAACCTTTGTATAAGCTTTCTTTTCATTTTCACCGCCGACTCCATCATAGGTAGCTTGGATTCGTCACAAGTTGTGAAGGTTCCAGTTAAAATGCGTGGTTAGGCATTTGTTTTCTCCTGAAGATGCAGTGATGGCTGGAGTTCACCGAAGGGGAGTAGCTTAATCTGTAGTTTAGCTATGATTTATAAATGCCTAGGTCTAGGGTTTGTAATTTGTAGTGAAGCTACTTGATTATAGTTAAACGTTGGACATTTAATGTATTGTTTGGATTGGTAGTTTACATTATCACATTTAACTACATTGTTATGAATAGCCGAGTTGGGGTTTATTGCTTTTTAGTTAGATTTGCTTAATTAGAGTTTAATTAAGCGTTGAACAATGTAAGGTGCTGTGGGTTTGTTTATGTAGAATTCTGTGCTTAAATATATGAAGTCTCATATATGTCAGCTTGTGATCTTCTTGATTTTCTTTTATCTGCCTAGTTGTGTTTGATATTGAGTTGATGCTAGATTTCATTTGACCCATTGCATTGGCAAATCCACTACACACACTAAGATGCTTTTAACAAGGTTTTAAGCAATGGAGTTCATTGATTAAAACCTTGGACTTAAAGGTTCCTTTAAGGTTCTAGGGCTCAAGAGAACCTAATGGGGTCTTGAGAAATGGAGTCGAGAGTGACAGGAGTCAATTAATCAAGACCCTGGACTTAAAGAGAGTCCTTTAAGGTTTTCCATTCAAACTTAGTGATTTCTAATCCCATCCGCACATACTAAGATGCTTTTAACAAGGTTTTAAACAATGGAGTTCATTGATTAAAACCTTGGACTTAAAGGTTCCTTTGAGGTTCTAGGGCTCAAGAGCACCTAATGGGGTCTTGAGAAATGGAGTCGAGAGTGACAGGAGTCCATTAATCAAGACCCTGGACTTAAAGAGAGTTCTTTAAGGTTTACCATTCACACTTAGTTTTGAACTTTGATAACCAAATCTCGTTTTCAAGAGGATTTTATCACTTGTTTTAGTATTTTCTTTTTCTATTTTCAAAATTCCAGAAATACTTTTTACATGCTTTTCAGTTCATTAGTGTTCTCAAAATCAAAACCCCCCATTTTCTTACTAATTTTTCTTGCATTTTATGACATATAGGCTAGCTTAGGTCTATTTCATTAGGTTCCGATCAAGAGAGACGACCCGAGGTTACATCCTATACTGCAATCCTTGGTATAAATTATTTTTGACCGGTTTCCAAGGATCGACTTTAAGGTTGAATCGACAGAGCCTCGATCAGTATATTTCAATGATTTGGTCATAACTTTTTATATGGTTATGCTATTGAGATGAGGTTTGACTTGAATTAAACTTGAGAAGTTTCGCTAGAATTCTTATGAAGGAAGTGATGTCCAATTGTGGCTTGAAGGGTTCTGAATTTTGCCTTGAAAGTTAGCAATATGTGCAGGGTGAATAGTGCTATGTTTATGATTCTAACATTGAAGATTTGTGACCTGAAACTTTGGAGAATTTTTCTAGGCTAACGTAGACAGATTTTGTGAAATTGGTCTGCATAAAAGTTTAAGATTTTCTTGTTAGATTTGTATCGTCACTAAGTATGATATTTTTTGATTTTGAGGTTGAAAGTTATGACTTGTTAATGTTCAGATGGTAATTCAAGTATTATTGTGCTTTGTGTGTAAAATGTCTATAAGTATAGTTTTTTTTTATTACTGTGTCTTTGAAGCCAATTCTGGACGGTTATGGTTTAAATTAGCTCAAGTGGTCTTATGGAAAGTTATAGAGGAATGTTTCAGCTTTGTAATGATGTATAATATGCTATTTGTGGATGTAAGAATTGTAAGTTTTGGATTTTTAAAGTATAGATATGGTTTAGGTGATATCTTAATTTAACACTCTTTAACAGGGCAACCTCAATTATCTGAGAATTTGACCTAGTTAGAGGTGGAATTGGTTTTCAAGCTCTACATAGAAACTGTATACCTTTCTTTGCTCTTTACATTGATATTAAGTTTGCACATTTTTGACTTCTGGATTGTGAGTTATAAATTTTGGAAGTGTGGTTATGGTTTAGGGTGAATTATGAGGGCTGAAACTTTGGTTGAGAAATTGACATTGTTAGAGTTAGAAATTGATTCCAAGTTGTTCATGAAAGTTGTAGAATATGTTATGATCTTTCGTTTGATATAAAACTTGGAATTTTTGGCCAAGGGAATGGGAACATATGATTTTAGAAAAATGTTGCATTGTTGTGGAAAATTTGTGATTAGGCAGATTTTTTTTTGAATTTTGGACACCCTTAGGGGAGGAATTGGTTTGTGAGTCCTTCATAGAATTTGTAGGGTTTTCTATGCTCTTTCCAATGAGACCTCATTTGAAAAGTTAGGTCTTGTGAAAGAAGAAGAGGAAAGAAGAATAAAAAAAGAAATTGGAATTTGGCAAGCGAGGGGCTGACGCTCGCCCTTGGGAGGTCTCGCGAGGGCGAGCCTCGCAACCAACCGTGCGGGCCGACCAAGTTCGACACGGGTTGACCCGATCCGGCCCAACCCAAACCCTCTTCCATTCTTTTGTATATAACTTGACCATCCGACCTCTAATTGACCTGATTCTCGAGGCATCGGATTCGTGAGTCTTTTAATTTCTTTTCTATGTAAAATTGTGAATTTTTGCAGATTAAATTGACATTGATTGATTAAGTTAAATTGAGAGGACCGAGCGATTATTTTTCTTGTTCGTGTTTTAGCAATAATTGGACCTATAGAGATCCAAATTGAGTGATTTTTGTGTCTATGGATTCCTACTACATAGAGGAATTTTTCTATCAATGCGAGGTTGCCTAGGTTACCCTATGTGGACTGGTTTATCGATCGGGGGTAAGTAGATCCGAAAGAATGGTTTTAGAAGAATTGCAATAAGCATAAATTGCGAGTCTAAGGATTTTAGTGTGGATTAACCCTAGGCATATTTGAGTTGGGATATTTCAATGGTTTTTGAGATAAAAATGTATAGATTGATACCGGGATAGTCATGACCATGCATCGTACATATATGTGCATCAATAATTATAATTGTACAAAATTATTAATGTGTGTGTGCAACGTATTGAATAAATGGGGTCAGGAGTTAAGAGTTCGCAATGCATTTTCAAAAGTCGAAGGAATGCTAATCTGAGCGCATCTTGTGAGTAACCGAGATGGTCTCATTTCACCCTTTGTTCTGCTTTTATTTCATTTTGTATAACTTAATTATTGGATATGGATTGATTTTATTGGGTCGGACAGAGGTCCGATGATTGTGATACTGAGTCGTGTTATAGAAGTGCTACTTGTATGTGAATTTGAGACCTACATGCCTATGATGTGATTACTTGTGACATATGTGTTGGTTGTGATATATATACTACTTTATTGTAAAATATGCATTTCATACATGAGTGCATACTCATATAATGACAGTTGTGACCGGAGCAGCCACTGATTAGAGCTAAAGCTCAAGGATTGTACGTGGGCCTCGAGCCCTACAGTGACTTAGAGCCTCAGGCTCAATGCTTAATGTGCCCATATTGGGACAGTTCAGGCACTCGATCACAACACCGTAATAAATTAGAATAGTTTCACATGAGCATCTCATATGCATTTGATTAAATTGACTTGATTGAGTGAAAGGTGAAATGCTTTATGCTTATATGAAAAATAAAAGTGTGGCTTATGTGATCTTATGATATTTTAATCAATGTGAAATTATGAAATCATTGTGATGTGATTGATATGTGTCGGACTACGGTCTGATAATATGTGAAAGTGAGTGGAAGTGACTGATGCATCACATGGCATAAGTGCATGAAATATAATGGATGTTGTGACCGGAGTTTCCATCGATAAGAGCTTTAAGCTCAACGAGTGAAAATGAGCTTTGAGCTCATAAGTGATTCAGAGCCTCAAGTTCAATGTTTAATGAGCCCTATATCCACCAACAGATAAGGGAAAGTTATTAATGAGCCCTACAAGGGACAGTTTAGGCACTCGGTCATAGCAAAATAATAAATGAAAAGTGAGTCTCATGTGCATGTATCAAATATGAATAATGTGAATGTGCAATTCTGTAAACGTGTGAATGTGAAATATTGGGATTGTGCTATATGAAATAAAGTGAGATGTATGAATATTGTGTTATGTGACTGGGTGAACCATTAATGATGGTCACTCACTGAGTTCGCAAAAGTCACTCAAAATTTGCAAAATTTGCAATTATTTTTCAGGAATAGCAGCTGCATGTGAGTGAGAGAAGTGATCGGGGATCAGTTCGCGTCTACATTAGTGTCTTCTTCCTATTTCTGTATAAATTTTGTATTACGAAATGTGTATAAATGAATAACTAATTTGTGTTATGAAAGGGCCCACGTGGTCATTGAAAATATTGTTGACTATATGCAATAATTGTCATCCTCATAGTATGAGTGTTTTGAAAAAAAAATTATACTGAGTTTTTTGAATAAGTGATGTAGCACACCACCCTCACAGAGCACGGACTCAGATATCACCATCGATGTCGGGTTTGGGTCACGCGGGAGTGGGGTGTTTCAGTTGGCGACGCTAGCTACTCACGAGTTGTTGAAACTCCCGCAGGAGGTAGCAGATACTGGAGGAAGCAGGGATGCAACTCTGAAAACATGATAGTGGACATCAAGTAGAGTTTTGTACATTCCTTTTACATTTTCTACATTGTGGGGGGTTAGGACAAGCTCTCTTTGGCCTTCACCGAGGAATCCGCTGCACCAGGTATGTAACAATACGCTCTTCCCTCCAGTGGTTTCTGTGTTTCCATTTGTGCCAGTGCATGTTGTGTTTTGAGTATGGAGTTGTTAGTTACGCATTTTACTAGTTTTCTGTATGGTTTGGATAACGTATATTTCATCTATTAGTCGAGGGGTTTGCTCTGTCCTTTTGACTCTTTGTATCCCTAGCTCTCGGTGGCTGTTATTGGGCCATGATTGTCTAGTAACCTGCGTTGGGAGTCTATCTTTCCCTTTGAGTAACGCATGTAACAGGAAATAACTCATGAACTAGCTTCTGTCCGGTTACCAGCCATGTTATGCATGCAGCGCATGGGCAATGATGACAATGAAGGGCTGCATGCACAGCAACCGATACACTTGCCTATATGTTGAGTAGGATTCTCCCGACACATCACGCCTTATATCACAACCTTTTTCGAGCATCCTAATTTTTCTCGAGCATCCTGAGTTTTTTGCCATTTTTTGAGCATCTTGATTTTTCTATCGTTGTTCTCAAGAAATTGTTAGCCATTCTCTTGCTGCTACTCGTTGGTCCCCCGCCTTTTAGCCTGATGTCTTATGATGGACAAGTTCTTAATTCTCTTTTCTTATTTGTTAAAGTCTTCTTCATTAAAATTGCACCTCCAGTATACATTGACCCCTCTCTCTTGTATTGCCTTTTATTAGAGTATCTCTCCCTTTTGCTAATATTACTTGTTTTATTAACAGTTTGGTAGTATTATTTAGTGGTCCTATTTTTTTTTATTTATTTCGTTGTTTTTCACTGTTCTTCTCCCTCACCAGTCCTGTGCTATTTCTTAGTGTTTATTATAGGAATTTATTTTTTCTTTTTATTTATTTTCTTTCAGCATCGGTATTGGTAGTAGTTATTAGTATTAATATTAGTCTTATTTTTGGTGTTAGTATCAGGCTTGCCTTTTTAGTGTCGATTGGCTATTTATTTATTAATTTATTTTTATCCTAATTATATTTTATTTCTTTTAATACTCTCTAGGTATTTATTGAATTTTCTAGTATCTAGTTTTTGTTGTATTACTATTTTTGGCTATTAGTATTATTATTAGTTTTACTATTACTATTACTATTATTTTTATTTTTATTATTACTAGTATTTTCCTTTTATTTGAGTTTTCAATTAGTTTTGGTTTTTGTCCTTATTATTATTATTATTATTAATTTTATTTGTCGTAGTTTGATTGGTATTTTTTTGGGTTTATTATTAATTTTGTCCTTACTCTTTGTGGTGGGGTCCTTTAGTTTTGGCTTTAAAGGTTTTCATAGGATAGTACCTGCGACAAACGTGGGAAGCACGGGCTAGGAGAGATGCTTTCAGCACAAGCGAGTGGTACTAGTGCAAGCGGGTTGGTCCGCGCACCTTACAGGATTAAAGACGGAGACGACTTAATAAGGATAGGTTCTTGGAATGTAGGGACCCTAAAGGAAAAGTCCCTAGAATTGGTTGCGATTTTAGACAAGTATCAGATACAAATAACATGCATCCAGGAGACTAAGTGGGCAGGAGCTAAAGCAAAGGAGATAAGGGGTTCAAACTATAGTACTCGGGAAGTACGTGGAAGCAGAATGTTATAGGTATCTTAGTGGACAAGAGACTAGTAGACGTTGGAATTGCAAGGGCCAATGATAGGATAATGGTGGAAAAAAATGTTTTAAGCAGTGTGGTTCTCAAGGTAGTATGTGCGTATGCACCTCAAACTGGCACAGACAAACAACAAACCGTATATTTTGGGAGACACTGGAGGGCGTGCTTTTGCAAATCACTAATACCGAGCAGATCGTTCTAGGGGGACTTTAATGGGCATATAGGAACAGATTTCGACAGTTATACAGGAACTCATGGGAGCTTCGGATATTGCACTAGAAATGATAGTGGGGTTGATTTATTAGACATGGCCTTAACATTTGAGTTAGTTATAGTAAATTTTTCCTTTAAGAAAAGTGAAGCGACTTGGTGATGTTTTTAGTAGCCTTGAACAAGGTGCAAATTGATTATCTCCTCATAGACAAGTGCGGATCATGGTGCAAGGATTGTAAAGTATTCCCGTCGCATGTCTTTTAACCCAACATAAATTATTAGTTTTGGATTTCAAATCAAGGGATGGAGGCATAGAAATTTACTGCAAGCAGTCAGAAAATCGGATGAGGAAGACTCAAAGGGATATGGATGAGCTTTTAGCTCTCGTGTCGTGAACAACGCAACATAGGTTACAGTGGGGATGTAAATCGAATGTAAGGTGGAGTAGCCCCGTAGTAAGAGAGACAAATAGATTACTAGGATATTTAAAGGATAGGGAGGGCGAATGGAATCATGGTGTTGGCCCCAGAATTATTTTCTTATTGAATAAGCATGATCCCAATTTATTTTTGAGGTTTTGTTTGATTAATTGCTTTTGGTTAGAGTTTAATTAGCATATAAAAGGTTGGAGGATTTATTGCTTAGATTGATGGAATTAGAAGTATTAAATGGAGAAATTAAGATTAAGTTAGAGTATAGTATGGTGTTAGTTAAATTGAAGGAATAAGAATGTATAAGGACAAAATGGGAAGATTGATCTAGAAGGGGGGGGTTGAATAGATCTTTGAACCTTTTTAGTAGAGTTCTTCAAAAACCAGAAGTTAATACACACAAAACAATTAAACAAATTTAAATGCAAAGAATAGGGAAGAGAGGCAAACACTGCTTTTATAGAGGTTCGGTTCTAAGACCTACGTCCTCTACCTAACCTCCTACTTAGGATTTTGTCAAAACACTTTACTACACACTTTTTAGTTTAGTGCAAACTTTTCAATACAACTTGACTTTCGGCTCAAGCTACGCCTCACAACCGATTTGTTTTTCGGCACAAATCCTACCTCACAAGTGATTTTCCACCAATCACTCAACTCACAATAATAATAGAGATAAAGATGAAGTAATAATGCTTAGTATAGTTTTGGAACAAGCTAAGAGCAAAATGAGAGCAAATTAGGAACAATAGTGGTATTCTTTTTCTTTTGGACCTTACTACTCGATCATTTGATCTTCCTCTATTTATTTGCAGACTTCCAGATGAATATAGTCGTTAGAGATCTTCTTCTAGTCGTTGCTGATTGCTCATAGACGTTGTAAAATGATTTCCTTTCCATTTATGATTAATCCGGATAAATTTTGTTCAGCTCCACCTGATAGTCGACTAGTCGAGGTGTTATAGTCAACTAGAGCCAACATTTTTCCATGCAAGTTTCATCTTCGCTCTTCGAATAGTCGATTAGTGTAATGTTAGTCGACTAGTGCACCTATCCAGCTGATTAATAGTTGACTTGTTACATGTTAGTCGACTTGTTTCATGCCCCATCTGACATATCTGAATTTATTAGTCGACTTGTGATATGCTACTAGACTGGTGCTGACTCCAACGGATAGATTTAACAAAATCTTCCCATAATTTTCATGTTTGAATATCTCTAGCACGTTGAAGATAATTTCCATCTTGATTTCACAATAAATCTTTAAATTTCAATCCAGAACTCCTGAAATAATTTCTTAACCAATTCTATACATTTTATTATTATCAAAACATAAAAGGATTTAATTTGTCAACCACCATTGGTCCAACAATCTCCCCCTTTTTGATAATGACAAAACATTTTGAAATTGTTTAAGAAATGAAATCAAAGAAACATTGATGAAGGTTTTTATGCCTTGTCTTTTTAGTTAGACTGTCTCCCCCTCAATCAATGAATTCAATAACCTTGCAAAATCAAATTGATAAAATTTGTATAATCCATAATTTTAATTTCAAATCAAGATAGATTGGAAAACACGTTATGTTCCATATAAGCCAAAACAATTTTAACACATAGTACTCCCCCTTTTTGTCATAGTCAAAATAATTTATACAAACCAAAAAATCACTATCACATTAAGAAAGGAGCAAACTATCAAAACACACATGTCCATGGTCTCAAGTACCAATTTCAACACAAAATGAAAATTACAAGTAGCAATTTCAGAGGATAATAGTCGACTAGGAAGAAGAGTTTTCGAAGAAGAAGATGTTAGCTTTTTGGAGATTTGGGTAAAAATTGAGTTTTTAAAAAAGACTCAAATGACTTATAGTCGACTGGTAGGGCATTAGTCTACTAAT
Organism: Erythroxylum novogranatense; assembly: GCA_029891385.1. Taxonomy (NCBI): domain Eukaryota; kingdom Viridiplantae; phylum Streptophyta; class Magnoliopsida; order Malpighiales; family Erythroxylaceae; genus Erythroxylum; species Erythroxylum novogranatense. The sequence goes on from JAIWQS010000099.1 coordinate 106,839, forward strand.
AAAATTAAGAGTGGGGGTTGTCTGACATAAAACTAGTCGACTGGTCGAAAAGGATTAGTCGACTGGTTGGGAAAAATATGTGTATTAGTTCAACTAGTCGAATACTATTAGTCGATTATAACTATAATACTTCAACAGGCAAATTAGAATAACTCAACTAATTCCTCAACCTCAGTAGACTTAAAGTTCAATTAGTCGACTAAAATATTGCTAAACTCCAAATAAATCACATTTTAGCCTAAGTGTAGATCATGATGATGTATTCTCAGAAGGAATTGCATATTTTACTAATATCTTGACCATTTTGCTGTGCTAATGTGTGCATAAAATTACAATCAACCAATAGAATTCAAATCACAAATATCAAGTCTCAATTTAATGTTCACAAACAATTCTTCTTTAAGAGGTTTTGTGAAAATATCAGCTAATTGATCATTATTAGATACATGTTTCAAACAAATGTCACCTTTCAAACAATGATTATGTATGAAATGATGTCTATTTTCTATATGCTTTGTTCTACTATGCAAAATTGGGTTTTTACTCAAACAAATTGCACTGGTATTATCACAATAAATTGGAATATTTTTAACAACAATGCCATAATCAAGCAATTGATGTTTAATCCAAAGAACTTGGGCATATGCACTTCCAGCTGCTACATATTCAGATTCAACAGTGGAAATGGCTGAAGTGAATCACACGTTAATACAAGACTTATTATACGATATACAAATGCACAAGAAGGGGGGTTGAATTGTGTATTTATTTTTGCTAAGCTCCTTCGAAAACGTTTTGTTAAAAGAAACTTGTTCTTTTCACAAGAACTACTGAAAATCGAAGTTATAACGTATTTTTCGAAAACTTGTATAAAAACTAGTAAAATCGAAAATTGAAAGATAAGAGAGATAAAGGGTAGAGAGATGCAGACACAACAATTTTTATACTAGTTCACCCTAAACTGTGGGCTACGTCCAGTCCTCAGATATCTTTATGAGATTTCACTATCTCTCAAAACGTTACAAGTATTCTTTGTCTCCGACCTCTTCGTGTCTCTTACAACAAGATTCTTTCACACTTAGCCTCTGCAGGCTATCTGTACTACTTTTAATCTAAAAGGTTTTTCGAGCTTTGTTACAGAAAAATAGCTTTAGATTTTTCGCACAATAGTTTCTCTCAAGTATTGCTAACTTTTGTAACTTTCACAATTCATGTAACTTTTTCAATCTTCGACTCGGACTCATATTTATAGTCTTTGTATTCAACTGCTTCTTGATTCTTGATTCTTGCTTCTTTCAAGAAACAGTTATTCAGTTGAGTTCTGTAACTAACTCAAACTGATTCTTGATCTGATGTGGTTTGCTTCCGTCTGCTTTTCTTCGTCTGCTTTTTCATCTTAGCTTCCGTCTGCTTTTCTTCCGTCTATTTTTCTGCGTCTGCTTTTCTTTCGTCTGCTTTTCTTCATTTGCTTTCTTTCGTCTGTTTTTCTTCGTCTATTTTTCTTCCATCTGCTTTCTTTCGTCTGCTTTTCTTCCGTCTTCTTTCTTTCGTCTGCTTTTCATTCGTCTGCTTTTCTTCCATCTGTTTTTTATTCGTCTGTTTTCCAATTTAGCTTCCTTCTGCTTTTCATTTTTGCTTCCATCTGCTTTTCATTTTTGCTTCCGTCTACTTTTCATTATTATTTGTACTTTATCAAAATCATTTATGTAAAGTCATTTTGACTTAACAATCTCCCCCTTTTTGATGATAACAAATAATCATACAAGTAAAATGAAAAACTGTAAAAAAAAATGTACAGATGAAAAAATAAGAACATATCTTTAGTTCATCTTCTAGTTCTTCGTTTTCTGCTTACTCTTCCTCCCCTATCTTTTTCTTTCTTCTTCAAAATTTTTCTTCTCCCCCTTTCGTTTCTCCTCCTATTTGTTATTAATAAAAAATGATTAGGATCGATGATGCTTCAATAATTCTTTCACCATCTCCTTTAACTCCTTGACTTCTCTGCGTAGATGCATTACTTCGCTTGTAAGTTAAAAGATGAGGTGGGTCGGTCATCATCCCTGTTGTTCTTTTCAAAACAATTGTAGTGACATATGCATATGAAGATTGAACATATTCTTCAATGATCTCTAGGTAGGAGGTTGAACAAGTAGGTTGGGTTCAGGAAGATTTAAGTCATCAGGAGCTGGTAGTCTAAACACTTGTCTTCCACACAAGGGTAGGACTTCTTCTTCAATCGAAGATGTATTAGATAGTGGCCTAATATGCATAATTGTCTGTACAAGGGATTCAGTGAACGTCCCTTTTGTAAGTTTCCCCCCCCCCCCACTGGACATTGTTCATCTTTGGTTGTTGAACTACCACTAGCTCTTGAAATGTGATGGGAAATGAAAGTTCTCATCATTGTCTTCTACGTAACATGCTTCATCTATTCTTCAGACTTGTTCTATAATTTGATCTCACGACAGATCATCTATTACCCTTCAGGTATAGTTTCGCTTCCCTTATTTCGCCCATGGGATTCCTTCGTTGAAGATCAGGTACAACCTTTATCACCATTTGCTCTGTGATTGGGTAAATAGTGTACAGCTATTTGTCATTTTTGTGGGGTATGGTTTTGTTGCTGCATACCTCAAAGCCTCACAAAAGCTCTTCTCATCTTCATTCAAAAGATGTCATGTACAACTATTTATCGGAATAGGTTGTAAACATACTTTCACTGACCTCTTTGAAATATCCCTAATGATGATTGAGGTACTCCTCGTATTCACAGGTTGAACTTCTTCTATTACTCTGACTCTCAAATCTTCTTTTCTCAGAAATTGAGAAGAGTTATACTGCACCAAACTAAGTTCCATTGATTCTTCCTGTTGAACATCAATAGGAGTATACTATACCAAACTGAGTTCCTCAGCAGTAGGAGTACTCTTCATCTGACTAAGTTCTGTTGCAGTAAAAGTAGGCTTCTTCTTTTGAACATTAGTCAGAATAGCCTTCTTCTGACTAACTTTCTCAGTCTTCCTTTCCACCTCAATCAGTCTTAGAGTCTTTTGAGGTTGTGGTTTCTTCTTCTCAAACTCCAATTTTCTCTTTCTCTCAGTCTCTTTAGCCTGTTTGGCTATGTCTTCCTTTAGGACAGAGACTAGAGATCTTGTAGCCTTAGGTTTGCCTGTTTCAGAGACTTTTGCCTGACTTAGTTCTCTGGATCTCTTTTCTTCTTGTTGTCGCAGGGTTCGAACTCTGGGTGATCTTTTCGTTTGTTTCAGAATTTCATTCAGAAGTGTCTCCCCTTTTCTTTTCAGAGCACCTTCGTCGTTACTCCGTACGGCTACTTTCTTTTTGAAAAATCATCTTTTCTTTCAAGATTTCTTCTGATGATTTCCTCCTATCAATCATGGGTATGTTTGCACTTGATTGAGATTTAGAACTTCTTGAAGGAGATTTCTTCTTTGTACGCTCCCTCTCAGTTCTTGCTTTAATCTCAGAATTTGCTTGTACTCTTTCCAGATTCTTCAAACCCATTTTTGCCACAGTTCCTGAGTTGATAACACTCTTGACAATCATCTTAACTCTGTTTCCTCTGTCAAGAAGGACTCCAAACTCCCTGAATATCCTTGTTAGCAACATTTCATAAGGATAACTGTTTGTATCTTTCATCGCCTTAACCATATACTGAAAAATCAGAAATGGTAAATCTATGGGTTGGCGATTCAATAGGTAGAATAGGCATTGTTCATCCAATGTTGTTAGAAAATGCCTTGAAACTACTCTCGGTAAGATGTAATTGAACAAAATTGCATGTAGAACCCTAGCCTTCGGCACCAGACTTGAGGTCTTCCTCTCCATAGGGTCGTTGTCTCCATACAACTGTCGATTGACTTATTTTCCTTAACACTGACTTTCATCATCCATCTGGCTTTGCTTGTTAGCTTTTCTCCAATAGATGGACATTCAGTCACCTTCTCAATCAACTCAGTTGTCACAATAATAGACAATCGATCAACCGTAGAAACAATAGTATTGTCTACTAGCTCCACATTCTTCCAGAAATCATATACTTCATTTTGATATACGATTTCTCACACCTGGAAGAACTTCCTCCATCTTGCTGCTACTATCTCCTATTCAATGTCCATGTCGTTGTTCCTCAAGGATTCAAAATCAACATGTCTTCCGAAAATCATTGCTTGCTCCATTTGATTCTTGGATGAGTAAGAATGTTGAGTTCACTGATTTGTTCTTCTAGAGGTAAACTCGATTGCATAGATTTTAGAGGGCTGAAAGGTTTTTATGTTGAGAATACTTGAAAGATCTTATTAGGAGTGTTCTAGAATAGGTGAAGTTCTCAAGGCTATGAGACTTTCCCTCCAAAACTTCCTTATGAGAGAAGTTACCAACTGTAACTCATTGTTACTAACGCCGTTAACTTCGACGACCTTTTAACTCGCTCGTGACGTGTTAGACGGTTGGTCACTTATCATCACCATATTGAGATTCCGCTCGATTTCCTTGAACCGTTCTTCACTCGGTGGTTTAGTGAAGATGTCCGCCATTGAAAATCTGTCTCAAGAAATGAAGACTCACAATTCTTCTCGAACGTAGTCTCCCAAGAAATGATGTCGACTTCGATATGCTTAACTCTCGAATGCTGAATTGGATTCTTCGACAAGTTGATGGCGCTTGTGTTGTCGCAAAAGATTGGGATCTCCACCTCATGTACTGAGTAATCTTCTAGTTGATATTTGATCCATAATGTTTGTGAACAGCAACTTGCGGAAGACATGTACTCGGCTTTAGCTGTTGATAGGGTAATTGAACTTTGTCTCTTGCTTGACCAGGAAACTAGGTTTGAGCTAAGAAAGTGACAGCCTCCACTCGTACTCTTCCTATCAATTCTATCTCCGGCATAGTCCGCATCGCAATATCCGATCAACCTGAAATCTTTACCTTTCTCATACATTAAGCAAAGATCAGTAGTACCTACGAGATATCTCATAATTCTTTTAACAACAATATAATGAGACTCTCTAGATTGGCCGAAACCTTGCACACAAGCATACATCGAACAAGATGTCAGTCTGCCATCAGAAGATAAAGCAAAGAACTAATCATCCTCTATACAGATTTGATCCACCTTCTTACAACTTCGTCTTTAGACAAAAGGTTCAAGGATGCATCAAGTTGCCATAGGTTTCACTTTTTCATATCAAACTTAGACAACAATTCTTTCACATATTTTTGTTGATGGATGAAGATCTTTTCTTCAGTTTGCTTAACTTACAACCCAAGAAAGAACTTTAACTCTACCATCATACTCATCTCAAACTAATTTTTCATCAAATTCTCAAAACTCATGCATAAACTTTTTGAAGTTGCACAAAAAATAATATCATTAACATAAATTTGAACTAAAATAAAATCATTCTCATAATTCTTCCTAAAGAGTGTCTTATCTACCTGATCTCCACTAAAACCCACTCTTAATGAGAAAAGTACTTAGACGATCATACCATACTCTAGGAGCTTGTTTCAAGTCGTACAAAGCCTTATGAAGTCTATAGACATGATCTGGATACTTAACATCCTCGAAACCAGGAGGTTGCCTAACATACACTTCTTCGTCTATAAATCCATCCAAAAATGCACTTATCACATCCATTTGAAAAGGCTTTATATCATGACAAACAGCATATGCAAGCAGTATCCTAATAGCTTAAAGTCTTGCTACTAGAGCATACGTCTCATTATAGTCTATTCCTTCTTGCTGATTATAGCCTTGTACTACTAATCTTGCTTTATTCCGACTTACTCTTTCTAATTCGTCTAACTTATTCTTAAAAACCCACCTAGTTCCTATGATGGATTTTTTTAAGGGTTTAGGAACCAAGGACCAAACTTTATTCCTAGTAAATTGGTTCAGCTCCTCTTGCATAGCTAAAATCCATGCTTCATCTTGAAGAGCTTCATCAATCTTCTTAGGCTCTATTTCATAAACAAATGCTGCATTAGCTTCTCTTCTGAATTTGGACCTTGTTCAAACTCTTTCTGAGGTCTCTCCTATGATTAACTCTTCTGGATGAGAACTCTTATATCTCCAATCTCTTTTTAACCCAAGAGTCTCTGGAATATCCTCAATCTTGTCTAACTGAGTTTCTAATGATGAAGTTTCTTTAGTATCACCTTAGGGCATTGAAGGGATTTCTCTATCCATATCATCTTCCTTACTTGGTTGGAACCTATCATCAAACTTGACATGAATAGTCTCCTCAACAGTCTTCGAGGTAAAATTATAAACCCTAAAAGCCTTCGATGATAAGGAGTAGCCTAGAAAAATTCCTAAATAGATCTTTGAATCGAATTTGTCCAGCATTTCCTTTGTATTCAGTATAGAGCACTTGCAACCAAATGGATGAAAGTAAGATATATTTGGTCTCCTCCCATTCCATAACTCATAAGGAGTTTTCTTCAATAAGTGTCGCAGTAATATTCTATTCTGAATGTAACACGTCAGATTCACGCTTACTTAAGTAATTAGGAAGATTCATCTCACACAGCATAGTCCTTGCCATCTCTTGAATCATCCTGTTCTTCCTTTCAACAACTCCATTTTGCTGTAGAGTCCTAGGAGCAGAGAAATTGTGGAAAATTCCATTCTCCTCACAGAATATTCTAAACTTCTCATTCTCAAATTCTCCACCATGATCACTCCTAATACTGGCTATCGACATTCCTTTTTCATTCTGTATTTTTTTGGAAAGAGTTGTAAAATACTTAAAAGACTCATCTTTGTGTGACAAAAACAGTATCCAACAAAATCTAGTAAAGTCATCAACAATAATAAGTCCATATTTCTTTCCGCCAAGACTTATTGTCCTAGTTGGACCAAATAAATCCATATGTAATAACTCTAGAGGTCTAGATGATGTTACAATATTTTTAGAAGAAAACGATGTTTTGACTTGTTTTCCTTTATGACAACTTTCACAAAAGAGATCCTTGTCAAAACTTATTTTTGGTAATCCTCTTACCAAATCATGCTTTAACAACTTTGAAATATGTTTAAAACTGACATGACCTAGCTTTTTATGCCAGATAAATCTTTCTTCTTCAGTTGATAAAAAACACGAAACATTCTGATTTTGAAAATCTTCTAAATCAATTTTGTAAAGATTATTTCTTCTTTTGGCAAAAACGAATATAGATCCATCTTTTTTTTCTGACTTCACAAAGATTTTGATTGAACATAACTTCAAAACTAGAATCACACAATTGAATGACACTAATCAAGTTGTGTTTCAGACCATCAACAAGCAGCACATTATCAATACATGCAAAGGAATCTTTACCTATTTTACCAATTCCAATTATCTTGCCCTTCTGGTTGTCTCCAAAATTTATCGATCCTCCCTTCTTATACTGAAGGTCTAGGAACATGGACCTTCTTCCCGTCATGTGTCGCGAGTATCCACTGTCCAAATACCAATGGTGCTTGCTGGCTCTTTCAAGGAAGGATATCTGCAGGAGATATTATTTTATTTTTCGGTACCCAAATTTTCTTGGGTCCTTTCGGGTTAGCAAAATGCACCAAATGATAATGATGCATTTGATAAGATTGTTGGTGAAAATGTGATTGTCGAAACTTCTTTTTATGAAAGAATGGCTTCCTTTTCTATTGAGACTTATTTCTAATAAATCCTAATCCAGTTTTATCACTCGGATGTCTACACTTTCCTAACATATTATTCATTCTTCTCGTACTTTCAATGAAAGTTGCTAGATCAATTGAAAGACTCTTGATCCTAAGCTTCAATTTATTTATCTCTTCAGATCTATCTATGACTCTCTTTTTCTTAAATTCCTCTACTTGCTTCTTTAAGCAGGTGTTCTCTCTTTCTATCTCTTATGTATTTTTCATATTTTCTACATAATTTTTCTTCAACAATTTGTACTGTTTCATAATAACATGGGAATCTTTTAGTACTTTAGAATATGCATCTTGCAAGTCATCATATTTAGAGGTTACCTCCTCATCACTTTCTTCTTTGGCTACCAGGCATATATTCGCATGTTCTGATGTCTCGGAGCATGTATCTTATTCGGATGAATCTAGATCCTCCCAGATTGCCATCATGCTTTTCTTGCCTTCTCTACTATTCTTTGGTTTCCTCTTTAATGTTGGACACTCGGACTTGTAATGTCCTGGTTTATTACACTCGTAGCATATGATGGATGTCTTCTCTATCTTCCCATCATCTTTGTCGTTCTTTTTGAAGATTTGATTTCCTTTGGACTTCTTCTTCCGCATCCGTATGATCTTCTTTGAAATGAAGGATAGCTCGTCATCTTCTTCACTCGACTCCTGTTCTGACTCACTGGAATCATCATTCTTTGATTCTTCAATCTTCAGCGCCTTTGATGAATTCTTCTTCCTTTGAATCTTGTGATTCTTTTATCCGGTCTTTAATGCTATCGACTTGTCCTGTCTGGGCTTGTCTTTCGTATCGAGCTCAACTTTATGTATCTTCAACGATCTAAGCAGTTTGTCAAGTTTTAATACGCTTAAATCCTTGGCTTCCTGTACAGCAGTAACTTTTGGTCTCCACCTCTTTGGTAGACTTCTTAGAATCTTACGAACGTGATTGTGGTTATCGTAAGTTCTTCTAAGAGCTTTTAATCCATTGCTAATTGTGTTAAATCTTCCAAACATTTGATCAATAGACTCTTCATCTTTCATCTTGAACAGCTCGTACTGATGCACAAGAATACTTATTTTGGATTCTTTGACCTGGTTCGTAACTTCATATGCGATGGATAACGTATCCCACATCTCCTTCGCAGTATCGCATCCGTGGACTTTTTTGTACTCACTTCTGCTTAAGGCACAACTCAAGAAGAACTTTGCTTTGGATTTTAGTTGAAATCTCGCCTTTTGATCAGCCATCCATCTGATTCGTGGAATAAGATTTCCTTCTTCATCCGCTGGTGTGTATGGTCCATTCTCTATTATGTCCCAAAGGTCAACATGAGTAGATTCGATAAACAACCACATCCTATCGTTCCAGTAGTAATAGTATTCTCCATTAAACGCCGGAGGTCTAGTGACTGAGGCACCTTCTGATATGTATGTATGTAATTACGCTATAATCTTTAATCCACACTTTGTTAAGATGATCCTTGGACACCAAGCTCTGATACCAATTGAAGTGAATCATACGTTAATACAAGACTTATTATACGATATACAAATGCACAAGAAGGGGGGGTTGAATTGTGTATTTCTTTTTGCTAAGCCCCTTCAAAAATGTTTTGTTAAAAGAAACTTGTTCTTTTCAAAAGAACTACTGAAAATCAAATTTACAATGTATTTTTCGAAAACTTGTATAAAAACTAGTAAAATCGAAAATTGAAAGATAAGAGAGATAAAGGGTAGAGAGATGTTGACACAACAAATTTTATACTGGTTTACCTCAAACCGTGGGCTACGTCCAGTCCTCAGATATCTTTTTGAGATTTCACTATCTCTCAAAACGTTACAAGTATTCTTTGTCTCCGAGCCTCTTCAGGTCTCTTATAGTCAGTATTCTTTCACACTCAGCCTCTGCAAGCTATCTGTACTACTTTCAATCTGAAAGGTTTTTCGAGCTTTATTACAGAAAAATAGCTCTAGATTTTTCGCACAATAGTTTTTCTCAAGTATTGCTAACTTTTGTAACTTTCACAATTCATGTAACTTTTTCAATCTTCGACTCCGACTCATATTTATAGTCCTCGTCTTCAACTGCTTCTTAATTCTTGATTCTTGCTTCTTTCAAGAAACGGTTAGTCATTTGAATTCTGTAACTAACTCAAATAGATTCTTGATCTGACGTGGTTTGCTTCCGTCTACTTTTTCATCTTAGCTTCCGTCTGTTTTTCTGCGTCTGCTTTTCTTCTTCTGCTTTCTTTCATTTTTCTTTTCTTCATTTGTTTTTCTTCCATCTTCTTTCTTTCGTCTGCTTTTCTTCCGTCTGCTTTTTTCGTCTGCTTTTCATTCGTCTACTTTTCTTTCGTCTATTTTTTTGTCTGCTTTTCAATTTAGCTTCCGTCTGCTTTTCCTTTTTGCTTCCGTCTGCTTTTCATTATTATTTGTACTTCATCAAAATCATTTATGTAAAGTCATTTTGACTTAACAATGGCTACACTAACTTGTTTTTTACTAGCCCAAGAAATCAAAGATGAACCTAAAAAATGACATAAACCACTAGTGCTTTTTCTATCTACCCTACAACCACCATGGTCAGCATCACTATAAATATACAAGTCAAAAGATTCAAAACTAGGATACCATAAACCATGACTAACAGTTTTACTCAGATATTTAAAATTCTTTTCACAGCACTCAAGTGAAAATTTTGGGACAAGATTGAAATCTAGCATCTGAGACGTGTAGCAAACATAATATCTGGTCTAGATGCAGTTAAATATAAAAGAGAGCCGATCATGCCTCTATAAAGTTTTTGATCAACATCTTCTTCATGTTCAGATTTTTCCAAGACCAGATTTGATGCCATTGGTGTTGCTGCTACTTTGCATCCTTCCATGTTGAACTTCCTTAGAAGCTCTTTGGTATATTTAGATTGGTGAATGAAGAAGTTGTTCTTGTATTGCTTGATTTGCAACCCAAGAAAGAACTTGAGTTCTCCCATTAGTAGCACCGAAAACAATATCATCAACATATATTTGACAAATTAGCATATCTTGATCAACATGTTTTATAAACAAAGTATTATCAATTTTACGACGAATGTAACCATTTTGAGTTAGAAAAGTACTTAACCTTTCATACCATGCCCTAGGTGCTTGCTTTAATCCATAAAGTGATTTCTTGAGCTTGTAGACATAATCCGAATGTTCATGATCTTCAAAACCCGGTGGTTGTTTGACATAAACCTCCTCTTGGATGTAGTCATTTAGAAACGCAGTTTTGACGTCCATTTGATTTAATTTGATCCTCTTATGAGATGCAAATGCACATAATAATCTGATTGCCTCCAATCTAGCCACAGGTGCATATGTCTTATTATAATCAAGGCCTTGTTCCTGATAAAACCCTTGAGCTACTAATCTTGACTTATTCTTGATTGCTTCACCATTCTCATCATACTTTATCCTATTTGCGCACTTGACTCCAATAATGGTTTTATCCTTTGGTGGAGCTACCAAATCCCATACATTATTCCTCTTGAATTGATTAAGTTCTTCTTGCATAGCTAGCAGCCAATTTTCATCTTCAAGAGCCTTTTTTATATTCTTGGGTTCCACTAGTGAGATGAAAGCTGAATTGCTTATGTGTTCATAAATATTCCTCCTAGTTCTTAAACCATCATTCAAGCTGCCAATTACTTGCTCCATAGGATGATTCTTTTCTTTTGCCCATGTTTTAGTGCTTGGTACATGATCTTCTTCATCTAACTTTTCTTCTTCAACATTGGATTCTTTTTCAACCTCATTTTCTAAATTTCCTGCATCATCATAAAAACAAACCTTCCTCTGGGGTGAAATCATATCATCGAATTTAACATGAATATTTTCTTCAACACTTCTAGTTCTATTATTATAGACTCTAAATGCCTTACTAGTTAGTGAATAACCAAAAAACACACCAATATCAGATTTTAAATCAAATTTCCCTAAGTTATTCTTTCCATTATTATGAATAAAAACTTTGTAACCAAAACGATGAAAATAAGAGATATTGGGTTTCTTACCTTTCCATAACTCGTATGGTGTCTTGTTTTTGTCTCTTTTTAGATGCACTCTGTTGATGACATAGCACGCGGTATTGATTGCCTCCGTCCAAAAAGCTTTTGGAAGATTGTATTCATTCAGTATTGTACTACTCATTTCTTCAAGTGAGCGATTCTTCCTTTTTACTACATCGTTTTGTTGTGGTGTTCTTGGTGTTGAAAAATTGTACTCCATTCCATATTTGTCACAAGGCCTTTCCAATGGTTCACAATCAAACTCACCTCCATGATCGGTTCTAATTGCAACAATTGTCAAATTCTTTTCATTTTGAACCAACCTACACCACTTAGTAAATTCGTTAAAAGCATCACTTTTATTTACAAGAAATCTCACCCAAGTAAATCTAGAAAAATCATTGATTGAACCAAATTTATAGTATAAATTGGCCCTAATTTCTTAAGTGATTATGCACTTGTTGACTCCTAATTCATGATTTTTATGCTTAAATTGGTTCCTCATATCGAGCTTTTATAATTTGCACATTGTCGGTATTTTGTTGTCATTTGATATTAATTTCTGCATAACTTTTATCGGGACAATTGATCCGCAAATGTGTTGTATTTTTGTAGGAACAATGGAGTCAACAAGAGAAAGTCAATATGTCGTGAGAAGCCATCCATTCGCTTGAGCGAACCAACGAGCCATTCGCCGCGACAAATTTATTAGTGTAAATTAATTAAATCATGACGAAGTGACCATTCTTCATTCGCCGCAATTAACGCCGCCATTAGCAATGATTTAATGCCTGATACACAACCCTAAAATAGCAAAATTATCCATCGTTCACCCGGCCGTGCAGCACTTCCTATAAAACCTTCTATTTTAGGTTAAATGAGGGACGCCGCAATCCCGAGGAACACTTCTCCTTCTTCGCTTTTTTTCTATTTCTAATAGGTTTAGTTTTCTTATTTTGCGGTGGCGACCACCAACGAAGGACATCCGCGATAGCAACACTTCCATTTCTCATCTTCAAGCACCATTCCTATTCTCATCACTTTACACCGTCGTCGTTGGAGCCATAGGTAGCTTTGGAGTTCCAACAAGGATGGCTTCTTCCACGATTATGCAAGGCTAAGGTTTCCGCCTCCGAAAATGTAGCGAAGGTCGGAGTTCCATGAGCTTCAAGGGTAATCAACCATTGTTTTAGATTTCTATCATGTTTTGTAAAACCTTGAGTTGGAGATTGCGATATATGATGGATTGAATCCGGCTATAGTTTAATCGGATGTTAAACTTTGATTTATGGTGTGGATTAGTTTACATTGGATGTTGTTCGAAATACATGAAGTTAGTGTATGTTAAATGATTTGCATGGGTTAATTTAATCTACCTAGTTGTGTTTGATTGAATTGATTGTGTTTCATCTGGTTAACTGTTTGCATAAATTAGTCCATGTCATACACTAAGGGTTTTAACAAGATTTAATTAATCGAGTTGATTAATTAAATTCTTGGACTTAACGAGTTGTTAAGGTTGTGTTTTCAAACTTAATGCATTTCAAACCCGACATTTATTTTGAACGATGATGACTCGAGCCACATTTTTAGGAGAGTTTTAGTTAATTGTTTTCAATCTCGATTATTTTCAATTGTGCGGTTTATTCTAAAATCCCAAAAAAATATTTGATTCAGCTTTGCTTTTTTAGTTTAAAAGATCAAGCCAAAACCCCTTTAATTGCTTTAATTGCATGCATCATTAGACTAGGCTAGTCTTAAGATCAATTCTACACTTTGGTTCCTCGAGAGTCGAATTCAGTTTGCACCCTGTGTTGCAATTCTTGGTATAAATTGATTTTGACTGGTTTCCAAAGATCAATCTTAGGATTGAACGATAAGCCGCGATCAAATTGACGCCGTTGCCGGGGAGCCAAATTAATTGGTTTTCTAGGTTAGCCAAGTCATTTTGTTTTTGCATTTTATTTGTTTTAGTTTACATGTTAATTTTCATTGTTTGTATCTCTTAAGTGTTGGTTTATTTGCTTGTGTTTTGAGATTTCGATTCTGCTTTTGCTTTAAGTGTTTAGTTCGATTGTTTCGCTTATTGTTCTTAATTTCGAGTGATTGTGCTTATTTCGATTCTTGGCTCTTGACGAGTTCATCATTAAATCGCAACGAAGTTCATCTTTCATCGCAACGAAGTTTCATATATTCGTCGCGACGACTTTTCAAATTTTGCTCTATTCTCATGGCGAAGTTCCTACGAGCCATTTAACCAATGAATTTTAGCCTCGCTTTTATCTGCTGTCGCTTTAGTGAGCTAATTTAGGAGAACTTTTGTGCATGCCCGTAGACTTAGGTTAGTTCATTTTCAACCTGAAATCGAGCGATACTTAAGGAAGCGTAGGAAGGATGTAAGAGAGCAAGCAACCATAAAGCACACTAGAACATCAAGTAGGAGAAATGGCTGAGCGTCAAGAATTTCCCGGCCACCAACCTAGGAACGGAGATCATGGATTAAATGGTGATCAAGAAAGAGTCGATGAGAACATAGGGAACAACAGCGAGAACGATCGAGAAGCTACGACCTCGGACGTCAATGTGACCCCTTCACCACACAGCTGCACGAACTTCGACTGAATTTGAAGTTAAGGGCTATTGATCAATTCTCTCCCCAAATTTCACGGTTTATGGAGAAGATCCCTACATGCATTTACATTCTGGCGACAATGATTTGTCAAAGCATGAAACCCGTAGGAGCTCCCTAGATCATGTGTTGTGGAAGGTGTTTCACTTATCCCTGAAGGAAAGGTCCGGAGTGGTACATGAGCCTCCCAAGGCATGTCACGAATGCCTACCATAGTTGGGCCAACTTGAGAAAAGCTTTCTGTAAAAGTATTTTCCAGCCTCGAGGGCGTCGCCAATGAGGAAAAAATATATTCGCCAAGCAAGACTATGACGAGTCCTTGTATGATTTTGGAATAGATTTGAGATTTGTTGTCTGGTGCCCCATCATCAAATTCTCGATGAACACTTTGTTCAATATTTCTATGATGGGGTGAAGAATCGGGAAAGGGAATGTTAGATCTTTGCTTGGAGGATCGTTGAACGACCTCACCGCACCAAGCGTGGGCCTTGATCAAGAGGATGGCCTCAACCATCAGCAGATAGTGTTCGTGATTCCGGAATGTTCATGAAGTAGGAGCCATGTCGGCTCGGACAAAAGGATGGAAAGCACGGAATCAAAGGTGGATTCCCAGAGCATAGGATAACTTCACGCTTGTCCTCGATTACGGTGGTCAAGAATTTGAATGTGTATCGCCTTCATCTTCATCGAATTGACCGCACCCGCCATGCGAATCTTGTGGGTCGGTGATGCACATTTCTAGTGTCCGCCGGAAGGTATGAAGAAGTTTCGTTGTTCACCCGGAAGACAAAATCCTAAGTGGGACCCGTACTCCAGCACGTACAATGAGGGATGGAGATCCCATCCGAATTTTAGTTGGAGGAATAATGAGGGAAGAGCAGCCAACCGCTTTCAACAAGGAGGTGGAGTTGGACCATCCACAAACTAGTTCCCAGATCAGCAAGCACTGACAGTGCAACCACAACCACCGAAGGAGGACACCAACCAGCTTCTGCATGGTATGATGACGTTGATGAAGGAAGAAAGAGCCTCTACAGCTAATCAGTTCAACGCCATCGCAAACTTAATCCAGCAGGACTCCTCGAAGAATGCTGCACGTTTTACTACCTTGGAAAAGCGAATGGATCAATGAGAGACCAAGGCAGAAAACCTGAACTCATACGTCACTCAGTTATCCAACAACTTGAGTGAAAATTAAGCGAGGAGTAGCGGATCAATTCCCTCCAACACGGTCATAAATCCAAAAGCCTGAACGTAATTGAATTAAGGAGTGGAAAGAAAGTGCAATTTAGCATCCTCAAGAAGAAGAATGCGCCAAGAAATTGAGGTTCAAGAGACACCTCAAGTAAGAGAAAAGAAAGCGTGCGATCGAGAGTGATCGCAAGAAGAATTGTCAAGAGAAAGAAGAAATCAACCATCGAGGAAACAGAGCAACCATCGGCACCAATGCAGAAAGTGCCGCAAAGGAAAAATCTAGTAGAAGTGAAGTAACCAGTAGGGAAGTGAACTTAAAGGATCTCCCTTTTCCAAATTCTTGATGAGTAAGAAGGTCAACGAGCTCAAACATGAAAAAGAAATTATTGACCTGTTTGGAAAGGTGGAAGTGAATGTGCTCCTGCTGGACCTGGTGAAGAGGATTTCGACCTACGCTAAATATTTGAAGGACTTGTGCACAAACAAGCGTAAGTTTAGGCCAAATGAGAGAGTCCAGGTGAGCTCAAACGTGTCAGCTTTGTTTAAGCCCCAAATTCTGGTAAAGTGTCAAGACCCAGGATCGCTCACCATACCATGTGTCATAGAAAGGTGATAATTGGAAGAGCGTTCTTGAATTTGGGAGCGATAATCAATGTGATGCCGAAATCATTTATGAAGCCCCGAGTTAAGAGCGAAACCTACTTGGTGAGTGTTACGGTTATCGACAGATCCTTCCGACATCTGTGGGCATCATCGAGGACATTCGGTCCAAGTGAAAGGATTAGTGTTCCCTGCCGATTTTTACGTCTTGGATATGTTCAAGTGGTGCAGATACTTTCTAATCCTTGGACGACCTTTTCTTCGGACGCAAGTACAATGATCGATTATGAAGGAAGCGGAAGATCATCATGGAGGTCAGTGATCAACACGTTAGCTTCAACATGTATGAAGCTATGAAGCACCTAACGAGGATTACCTTGCTTGGGGTGAATATGCTTAATGTTTTCCTACAGCCAGACTCGATGAGGATCCGCGAGACAAGTCCTCTAAGCTCGCTTTATATTCGCTCGAAGTCGTAACCAGATTCCTACACTTCCATGAATCATTCTAGACAGATGGGGACTTCTTGCTTGAGCTTCCTAAACTCGATCCCTCAATTTTACATCCTCCGAGCTCGAATTGAAACCCTTGCTCGCTTATTGAAATCGCCTTCCTCGAGCCAAATAAGAAGTCATCTGTCATCATCGCAAACTCATTGTCGAACTCAAGAACGATGCTTTTAAAAGTGCCGACGAGCATAAGCGAGCAATAGGATGGTCATTAGCGGACATACCCGGATTAGTCACCTCTGTGCACTCATAGGATCCTCGTTGAATGAGGGATCTAAGGCGGTGAGGCAGCCCCAGCAGATTAAATCCGCTTATCCTCGATGTGGTGAAAAGGAAGTCACTAAGCTCCGGCCTTGGGGATAATTTATCCCATTTGGATAGTGAGTGGGTCAGCCAATTCATGTGGTACCCAAAAGAGTGGGATTACTGTGGTGCGAAATGAGAGGAATGAGCTCATCCCCACAAGAGTGCAAAATTAGTGGCGAGTTTGTATTGACTACCGGAAATTGAATGACGAACTCGAAAGGACCACTTTCCTTTGCCATTTATCGACTGGGATCTTTGGAAAGATTGGTAGGAAATCACATTATTGTTTCTTAGATGGTTTCTCGGGGTATTTCCAAGTACCCATTGCACCCGAGGACCAAGATAAGACCACGTTTATGCCCTTCGGCACCTTTGCTTATCGCAGATGCCTTTTGGTTTGTGTAATGCCCCTGTACCTTCCAAAGATTGTGTGATGGCCGTCTTCTGCGATTTTTGGAAGAAAGTATGGAAGTCTTTATGGATGACTTCACAGTTCACGGCGATTCCTTCGATTCCTGCCTCTTCAATCTGACTAAAGTTCTTAAGAGGTGCATCGAAAAGAACTTGATCCTTAACTTCGAAAAATGCCATTTTATGGTAAATGAAGGTATTGTTCTTAGACATTTGATTTCGAAGAAAGGGATCGAAGTTGACAAAGCTAAAATCGAAGTCATATCTTCCCTGCCTTATCCTACATGTGTCCGTGATATTAGGTCATTCCTAGGTCATGCAGGATTTTACAGGAGGTTTATTAAGGATTTTAGCAAAATCGCCCTTCCTCTTTCAAAACTCTTGCAAAAGGATGAGAAATTTGAGTTTGATGCTTCATGCCAAAAGGCTTTTGATACACTTAAAGCCAAACTCATTTCCCCTCCTATTCTGGTTGCCCCTGTTTGGCATTTGCCTTTTGAGCTTTCGTGTGATGCTTCCAATTATGCTGTGGGAGCCATGTTAGGACAACATGAGGAGAAGTTGGCTAAAGTTATTGCATACGCATCCAGAACTCTAGATCCAGCTCAAGCCAACTACACCACAACTGAGAAAGAGCTCTTTGCAGTAATCTTCGCACTAGAAAAATTTTGGCAGTATTTGCTTAATTCCCATGTCATCATTTTCACCGATCACGCAGCTGTTAAGTACCTCTTGACGAAGCCACAATCGAAACCCAGATTAATCCGTTGGACTTTGCTTCTTCAAGAGTTTGATATTGAGATTAAAGATCGGGCTGGTGCTGCAAACCAAGTAGCTGACCATCTGAGCAGACTGCCGCAAGATACTAAAGGAGTAGACTCTTCCGATCTGACCTGTGATTCCTTTCCGGATTCTGTCCTGTGTGCCGCAGTTCTCAAGGAGCCTTGGTATGCACATATTGTCAATTACTTAATGACAAATTTGACTTCGCCTATATATGGCGGGCAGCTCGTAAATTCAAGAGTGAAGCTCGACATTACATGTGGGACGAACCTCATCTGTGGAAGATATGTAGTGACCAAGTAATTCGACGATGTGTTCCAGATGAGGAATTTGATGATATACTCTCAACTTGCCACTCTATGGTTTGTGGGGGACATTTCAGTGCTAGAAGAACAGCGAGGAAAGTTTTGGATTCAGGATTCTATTGGCCTACTCTCTTTAGGGACTCCTTTCACTTTTGCCAAGCTTGTGAAAAGTGTCAACGTTTCGGAGGATTAGGGAAACGTCATGAGATGCCGCAACAACCAGTTTTGTTTTGCGAAATCTTTGATGTTTGGGGTATCGATTTCATGGGACCGTTCCCCCCATCGTTTGGGTTCGTGTACATTATCCTAGGAGTTGATTATGTTTCGAAATGGATCGAAGCCGTGCCCACTAGACAAGATGACGCGCAGGAAGTCTCTAAATTCCTCAAGTCTAATATCTTCTGTCGATTCGGAATTCTTAAGGCAATAGTGAGTGATCGCGGAGCTCATTTTTGTAATCGGGTTATTACTAACTTGCTTTCCAAATTTGGGGTTACACACAAAGTTTCTACTGCCTATCATCCGCAAACCAATGGTCAAGCAGAAGTTTCGAATAGAGAGGTCAAGCACATCTTGGAAAGGATAGTTAAGCCCTCCAAGAAGGATTGGAGTCTGCGTTTAGAGGAAGCACTGTGGGCATATCGCACTGCTTATAAGTCCCCGATAGGAATGTCTCCATACCGGTTGATTTATGGTAAGGCCTGTCATTTACCTGTGGAGCTAGAACATAAGGCCTATTGGGCGGTTAAACAATGCAACCTAGACTTTGAGCTGTCGGGGATGGAAAGGAAACTCCAACTGCAGGAGTTAGAGGAGCTGCGACTTGAAGCATATGAACACTCTCGACTCTACAAGGAAAAGGCCAAGCTGATATATGATAAGATCCTTCTCCGAAAGACTTTTAAGGAAGGTGACAAGGTCCTCTTGTATAAAGTCCGTTTCACATTCAAGCCCGGCAAATTCAATCATCGTTGGGAAGGACCTTATGTGGTGATTAAGGTACATAATTTTGGTATGGTAGAACTTTTGCAGGAACACACCGACGTAAGATTTCAGGTCAATGGACATCTGCTCAAGCTCTATCATGGGACTCCCCAACCGCCGTGACTATCAGGTTTTCTCTTTCCTTCATTTACTATATAATTGTGCTTATGTTTGATTCCTACGTGCATTTGTTGAGCATGATTATATTGTTTAAGTGTGGGGGAGAGATCCATCAAGTAGGTTTAGCTGTAGTTAAGTAGGATTTTCATTTCTGTTTCAATAAATTGATTCCCTCTTGTTAGCTCCGCATTTTCCTTGTTCGATGAAGCATGAGATAGATTAATGAGATTGAGTGATACATGGATTGATAAATTGAATGTCTGTGCAATTTGTGTAGGATCCTTAGAAATTTTGTTCTGTTTTGGGTGGTTCGCCGCAACGAACATCCCTGTTCATCGCGACATATCTAGGGTTTTTTGTTTTGTTATTGCGGTAACGATTTCCTCGTCATGACGAATAAGCCCGATTTGCCCCTATACGAACTGTTGGTCTTCCTCTTTGACCGAAGCCCTTTCTTTTTCCTTTTTAGCCTTTCGTTTGCCTTCGCCTATTTCTTCTCCTTCTTTTCTTT
The DNA here is from genome assembly GCA_029891385.1 of Erythroxylum novogranatense. Classification (NCBI taxonomy): domain Eukaryota; kingdom Viridiplantae; phylum Streptophyta; class Magnoliopsida; order Malpighiales; family Erythroxylaceae; genus Erythroxylum; species Erythroxylum novogranatense. The sequence goes on from JAIWQS010000099.1 coordinate 126,932, forward strand.
CTCTTTCTCCCTCTCTCTCATTTCTTCGCCATTACGACGGCGTTGCCTCATTCCTCCATAGTCGTCTCCTTCAAGTCTCCTTCACTATCGACTCTCGTAAGTTTCTTTCCTTTTGTTTTTTCTTTGTTCGCTTTCATTTTAGATTGATTAGTGTTTAGTTAGGGTTCATGGAAGCGCTGTTCGTCGCGTGTCTGCAGAATCGCCGTTAAATCGCGACGAAGTTTCATAATTCTTCGCGATAAACGAAGGCGCCCATTTGCCACAACGAAACGTACTGTCCGTCATGACGAATGGTGAGACCTCGATTAAATCGCGACTTAGAGCGTTAGTCGCGACGAGGAGGCTGATTACGTATGATGTTCCTAGTTAAGTTTTGTTTCTATTACTTGTATGTGCAGGGACCATGCCTCAAACTCACAATGCTAGCGGCAATGAGAAACCCATATCCTCCTTTTCCTCTTGCTCCCTCTACGGTTCCGCCTCGTGAGTCTCCTCCACCTGTAGTTGCTCCAGCCCCCCCCGAGGTGGCCATGCTCCAAGCGGACATCCTTCATCTTGAGGCTCGGATGGCGGATGACCGCGAAGTTTTTCCGCTCCACGCTTTGAACATGATTGCAGCTCATCTTGATTGCCTGTTCGCCTCGCCCCGGCTGGCTCTGCTTGCTGCCCTAACTCTTCGCCGCAGCCCGAGTCACCTTTTTTTTCCTTTCATTCTAATAGCTTTTCGCCTGCCTCTCGGATCCGCCATTCGGCGACCCTCCTGCTTAGTCGGTTGTCCTGCTTCGTTTGTATTTTGTGTTTGCTGAATTCTCTTTTCTTTTCCTTGCTGTAATTTTAGCTAGTTCTTGGATCCTTCCTTTTGTCCACTTACGTTTGAGCTTAATGATATATCCCATTTCTCTTTTGTCAATTCTTGTTTCATGCTTTTTGTGTGCCTTGCTACTTACGCCATTGTGGACAATGCCATGTTTAAGTGTGGGGAATTTGATTGAGCCAAATTTATACTATAAATTGGCCTAATTTCTTAAGTGATTATGCACTTGTTGACTCCTAATTCATGATTTTTGTGCTTAAATTGGTTCCTCATATCGAGCTTTTATAATTTGCACATTATCGGTATTTTGTTGTCATTTGATATTAATTTCGCATAACTTTTATTGGGACAATTGATCACGCAAATGTGTTGTATTTTGTAGGAACAATGGAGTCAACAAGAGAAAGTCAATATGCCGTGAGAAGCCATCCATTAAATCGGAGCGAACCATCGTAGCCATTCGCCGCATTTAATTTATTAGTGTAAATTAATTAAATCATGACGAGTGACCATTCTTTATTCGCCGCAATGAATCGCCACCATTAGCCTTGATTTAATGTCTGATACCCGACCCTAAAATAGCAAAATTATCCTTTATTACGACCAAGACGCAGACTTCCTATAAAACCTTCTATTTTAGGTTAAATGAGGACGACCGCAATCCCGAGGGAACACTTCTCCTTCTTCGTTTTTTCTCTTCTCTCTAATAGGTTTAGTTTTCTTATTTTGCGGTGGCGAACACCAACGAAGGACATCTGCGATAGCAACACTACCATTTCTCATCTTGACACCATTCCTATCTCATCACTTTCGCCGATCGTCGTTGGAGCCATAGGTAGCTTTGAGTTCCAACAAATGATGGCTTCTTCCTGATTATGCAAGGCTAAGGTTTCCGTCTCCGAAAATGTAGCGAAGGTCGGAGTTCCATGAGCTTCAAGGGTAATCAACCATTGTTTTAGATTTACATCATGTTTTGTAAAACCTCCGAGTAGAGATTGTGATATATGATGGATTGAATCCGGTGATAGTTTAATCGGATGTTAAACTTTGATTTATGGTGTGGATTAGTTTACATTGGATGTTGTTCGAAATACATGAAGTTAAGTGTATGTTAATGATTTGCATGGGTTAATTTAATCTACCTAGTTGTGTTTGATTGAATTGATTGTGTTTCATCTGGTTAACTTTGTTGCATAAATTAGTCCATGTCATACACTAAGGGTTTTAACAAGATTTAATTAATCGAGTTGATTAATTAAATTCTTGGACTTAACGAGTTATTAAGGTTGTGTTTTCAAAACTTAGCGATTTCAAACCCGACATTTATTTTGAGCGATGATGACCCGAGCCACATTTTAGGAGAGTTTTAGTTAATTGTTTTCAATCTCGATTATTTTCAATTGTCTCGGTTTATTCTAAAATCCCAAAAATATTTGATTGACTTTGCTTTCTTTAGTTTAAGATCGAGCCAAAACCCTTTAATTGCTTTAATTGCATGCATCATTAGACTAGGCTAGTCTTAAGATCAATTCTACTTGGTTCTTTGAGAGTCGACCGAGGTTGCACCCTGTGTTGCAATTCTTGGTATAAATTGATTTTGACCGGTTTCCAAGGATCAATCTTAGGATTGAACGATAAGCCGCGATCAATCATCAACAATGACAAGAACATATAATTTACCACTTAGACTAGCATGCCCAGATGGTCCAATTAAATCCATATGAATAAGTTCAAGTATCCTAGATGTACAAATTTCTTTCTTTGGTTTGAAGGATTCTCTAACATGTTTGCCTTTCAAACAAGATTCACACAAGTGGTCTTTAACAAATTTGATCTTAGGCAAACCTCTCACAATATCATTTTTAGAAAGTTTGGAAATTAAGGGCAATGGTGCATGTCCTAACTTTCTATGCCATAAAAGCACATTTTCTTCTAATGTCACCAAACACTTTACTACACAATTTTTTAGTTTAGTGTGAACTTTTCAATACAACATGACTTAGGCTCGACTCGCCTCACAACCGAATTGTTTTTCGACACAAATCCTACCTCACAAGTGATTTTCACCAAACACTCAACTCACAATAATAAGAGATAAAGATGAAGTAATAATGCTCAATGCAGATTTAGAACAAACTAAGAGCAAAATGAGAGCAAATTAGGAACAATAGTTGTATGTTTTTGCTTTTGGACCTTACTACTCGATCATTTGATCTTCCTCTATTTATTTGTAGAGTTCCAGATGAATATAGTCATTGGAGATCTTCTTCTAGTCATTGTTGATTGCTCATAGATGTTGTAAAATGTTTTCCTTTCCATTTGTGATTAATCCGGATAAATTTTGTTCGACTCCACGATGGTCAACTAGTCGAGGTGTTATACCGACTAGTGCCAACATTTTTCCATGCAAGTTTCATCTCCGCTCTTGAATAGTCGACTAGTGTAATGTTAGTCGACTAGTGCACCTATCCCGCTGATTAATAGTCGACTTGTTACATGTTAGTAGACTTGTTTCATGCCCCATTTGACATATCTGAATTTATTAGTCGACTTGTGATATGCTACTCGACTGGTGCTGACTCCAACGGATAGATTTAACAAAATCTTCCCATAATCTTCATGTTTGAATATCTCTAGCACGTTGAATATAATTTTCATCTTGATTTCACAATAAATCTTTAAATTTCAATCCAAAACACCTGAAATAATTTCTTAACCAATTATATACATTTTATTATTATCAAAACATAAAAGGATTTAATTTGTCAACCACCATTGGTCCAACAAAGATCACTTAAGGTTAAAAGGTATAAGGCTTACAAGGAGGGGTAATTTGGTCTTTTAAGCTTCATTAAAAGAAAGAAAGAAACAAAAACATTTTGTCTTATTTTGGAAAGAAGGAACGAAAATTTTGAGTGAAAGGAGGGTGAGAGTTTCGGTTGAGAGGAGAAAGAAGAGAAGAAGAAGAAGAACTTAGGGTTTCACCTTTCTTTTTTTTAGAAGAGTGATTTTAAGAGATTTACAAGAAGGAAAAAGAAAGAGGAATACTTCATCTTCCATTAGATCCAAAGAGCAAAAATAGTGGCTGGAGATTCAAGGTCAGTTGTTTCAAATCTTTTGGAATTTTGAAGGGTTTTTGGTTCAAATGGTTTAGGAAAAGTATGGGTATGAGTATTCTAGGATAAATTTCATGTTTTTGTTTCCTTAGGTTTTCCAATTTTATAATCTCTCTTGATTTGGGTTTTTGTGATTGTGAAGAAGTTCAAGGGAGGCAAGAGGAGCTAGAGGAAAGGCATCTTGAGCAAGTCTAAAGTAATAGATTTTAAGGTGGGTAACATCTTTATAATTGAGAAATGAGCTAGTACAATTAATTTCAATAAATGGAAGTCAATGCTTTCCAACAACTTTGAAAATGTGTATTTATTACTCTTTAGGATGATTTGAGAATGTGACATGTAACATCCCGTTGCCGGCATGACGGGTATATTGGCAGTTTGGATCGGATTAGGATTGGGTACAGGCAAATGTTGCATTGTACATACATTATCGTTTTGCTTGCTTAAGCATATATATATATATATATATATATATATATATATATATCGATACATGTATGACAATTCCCGACTTGATTGTGAAATCGGAAATTTGGTTAAAATTGTACAAATGAGAATTGGATTGTGACAAAATTAGGTTTTGAATATGGAATTGGGATGAAATTGAATTTAGAGGAATGGAAAGTGGAATATGAGTATAGGAATGGGTATTTGCTAATTTTGTGAATTTATGGGAACTTTTCTGGGAATTTTAGAGTAATGGATTCGGACTAAAAAATTTGCTCAGTGACTGATTAATTAGATTCCGGGTCCGAGATTGATTGGAAATTGATATGAAACAATTGGGATTATAATTTCAGGATTTATTAGTTATGGTTATTGCGAAATTGGGAGAAAAATAGAATAAGAATTAGGTGATAGACTTAAGTTTGGACTTCAGGGCAACTAAATTGCCAAACAAGCCTTTAAAGCTTATATATATATAAGTTTAAATGTTCATTTCTCACCATCGACGGTCGTGGGTGAGAAAAACTTGGGATTTGGAGTTCTTGGAGGATTTTCAAATGATTGAAGCTTGAATCAAGCAACTTTCTATATGTTTATGCCTTAAATCGTTTCATTTGATCATTGATTTGAGTAAGAAATTGGTTTAGAAATTTGGAAAATGTCGATGATAGGGTTTTCATTGGTTTTAGGGTTGAATTTTGGGGATAACGATTGTTTGATGAAATAGAAGTTAAAGATTAGTTGTATGATATGTATGGAATTATTTAGGAGTGATTTGTAAGGAGAAAATTTGGATTTAGTGTTGTTATCTGTCGAAAATTTGGAAATTTCTGGGTTTTATGGACGTGTTCGTGGTTGCACGCCGCTTGACCTTACGAAGAACACGCTGCTAATGACGTGAATGTTTCGACGTCATGACGTCTCTGTGAAGACGCGCCTCGGCGAGGAGGAAAGACGACGTTCTGACGTATCGATCGTCGTCGTGATGACGAGAAGTGTGATTCGCCGTGGCGAGGGGTTAAGCGCCTTGACGAGGGATGTGGTTTTCGAAAAAAAATAATTTCTGAGATTTTAAAATTTGGGGATTTAGGAATTTGATGATTTAGTTGGTTATGGATTAATTGAATTTTTGAGAATAGGAAATTGCAATTCAGAAGAAATGAAATTAAAGGATTATAAGGTGATTATTACAAGTAATGAGATTGAGGATTTATTTTAAATGACTTAGTTTCTTAGTGGAGTTTGGAGACTAAGAATTTTGGAATTGATAAGAATGAGATTCGGAATTTGAATCAGATGATTATCGGGATCGAATGGCAAATGAATAGTGAACATGATTTTAATTGAAAAGCGATTATAGAGTATGGAAATTGGTAAATTGGTTAATAACAATTGGGCTATTATGAATTAGAGTGAGAGTGATCAGATTGAGAAATTCGGATTTGGATCGGAATGTCATAACATGTATAGTATTTATCGCATTTGTTAAATATGTATATGCATTGATTGGAATTGGCCTAATTGGTAATATGTGATTTATTTGATTTGATATAGAGGTTAGATGGATCGACATTCCACGGACGATATTAGGACTTCAGTATGAGTCGGAAGTGCGGTGAAATAACCTAGTTGGTTTCTCGATCTTATGTGTTTCATTATATGCATTGATTGCCATAAGGAAGCGCGGATGGATAGATATGTGATTGATTTGATTGATTTCGGACCATGGATGTTGAAATATTTGATTATGATATTGAAGTGCAAAGATGAGTAAATATGTATGAATGCATGAATGAATTAAATTGTAAATACATTAGCGAAAATGATTGGAAGCGTAAATGACTGAAATTGGGAAGTGACATGCATTCATGCATCATCGAATGATCGAGATAATGGTAGTTGTGAGCGGTGGTACCAGCGTATGCAGAGCCACAGCTCGATGCATTATGCGATCATTGGGCTTATCGAGCGAATCCGTAGCGTATATGAGAGTTTTAAGCTCAGCGCACGGGACCTCGGGTCCAGCGATTGATAGAACCTCGGGCTCACCGCAGGCATATCATGCCCAGCGATTTCGAAACCAGCAGCTCAGCGTAAATGATTTCAGTAGCGGTCACAAAGAACGAAAAGAAAAATGAAAGTGTCTCATGCGTATTGCATATGTATATGGTGGTGAAAATCTGAATTATTGTAAATGGTGAACATTGTGAATAAGAAAATTGATTGTGATATTACTATAAATGCTACGTGTGTTATGTGTATATGATTGTGAATGCATGAGTTGGGTGAACCATCAATGATGGTTTCTCATTGAGTTCGCAAACTCACCCAACATTGCATCTATTTTCAGAATTGAAGAGTACCCGTTAGTAAAGCGGGAGTATGTTTGCAGATTCAAGTGAAGGTCGTGGTCGGGATCAGTGTCGTCACATTTGCATTAGTGTAGTGAGTTAATTAAGTGGGCCTCATTTGTTTATGTGTCATTGTATTGTATTATTGAAATGTTTAGAAATGGCATTGGGCCCAGTTGGGTCATACATTTCTATATGTACATGAATGATTGAGCGCTATTGAGTGTTAGTTAATGACTGAATTGTTCATATTTGAAAAATGTTTTCATATTAAATCGAGCCAGATTGATTATCGTTTTTCGCACTCAACTGTTTTAAAAAGGTGAAAAACAAAAGAAAATTGTTGTAACGAGATTTAAAAAGGTATTGAGTGTTCTAGTACGCCACCCTCGCGGGGAACGGGCTCGGATATCACTGTAGATGTTGGGTTCGGGTCTTGTCGGGAGTGGGGTGCTACATATGTGGTATCAGAGCCCAGAAGTACAATCTTACATGGGCATTCTGAAAAAAAAATGTGTCAAAGTACATGCATATAAGTCACGTTTCGGCAGACAGTGACCACTGATCCCCAGTTTAGCATATGAGTCTCATACACAAGCCTGTATTAGTGGTTTAAGTGATTAGAAATAGTGAGGAAAAAGATGATATGGAAAATGTGATAAATGGAAGTTGTGGAAATCAAGGAATAAGAACAAGTATATGGTACGATATGATAATTGGAGAATTAGTGTATTGATACTGATGGGCGTATTATGAAATACGACACTAGAGTGATATAGGAACAATCTGTGAATGTGAAGTAGCTGTGAAAATGTATATGTGTAGTTGTGGATTGATAAAGGAAATATCGGGATATGGTAAAGATGGAAAGATTGAAAGTGTATAAGTAAAGTGAATGGGAATAAAATGTTTTATGATCGAGTCAAGCAATTGGCGTGATGGGAGTTATGATTGCTATGATATAGATTTGAGTGTGATTAAGAAGCGAAATAATGAAAAGATCGAAAGGTAAGAAAATGATATTGATAGATGGAAAAGTTGAGCAGGTTGTTAAGGTCGATAGATTTGCCTATCGCGAATGCACACGATAATGGGAAGGATATCGAAATCAATTGGTGCGTTAGTGAATAACCACCACATGTGAGTTAGAGTAAGAATTGAAAGTGTTTATAGTGATTATTTGGGAATGAATTGAGATTGTAATCAGGATCTTAGTATAGTAATATCCTCATGATCGGGATAGGAGTAAAAAGGAAAATGTGGTTAAAAATCAAATGAGATTGAGTTGTCTTTAGCAGAGGTGACTAATTAGTAAATTGATGTGATAATGTTAAATGGTATGTATCTTAATGAGCGGTATTAAAAGGATGCTCGGTTATGTGGATTATGGCATAGATTGATCTTCACAGAAATCGTGAATAATCGAAATTGATTTCCTAAGGTATTGAGAATAATCGATAAGTAATGTGACGATCGTTGATGATTAGGAATTGAAAGAATTCCACTGAATTGGATTAAGTTGATTAGACAATTAAAATTGAAAAAAAGTCTAGCAATGAAAGGACAATTGGAGATAAATGTGAAATGAATGAGAAGTCGTTATTAGGAGTGTAAAAGATAGAATAAGTTATTAAGAAGGTATGTGTTGCGATAATGTAAAGAATTATTTGTATAATAGGATTATTGACTAGTAAAGAGATGTGATCATCGACGATCGACTGAATACATTTGAAAAGTGAAGAAGATAAATTGGCACAATGGAGGAAATTGTATAACATGCAAGTTTTATAAGAGTGAATTGATCTTGATTAAATAATTAGGGGATGAATTATTATTCGAACATGGTATTGGGAGATTAAATGCAAATAGAGGTATTGATAAATGTGAAATTGTAAAGGACATATATATATAAGGAATTTGGAGTTATTTTAGAATTGATTGTCTATTGAATACGTCCAGAAATTGGTAAATGTCTTTTGACTTTAACTGATAAGGAAAGTGTTAGAGGAAAAATATGTGAAGTGTATGATTAATGATTGTAAGAAGAGATGTTTTGAGAAATGTTCAATTTGGGTATTGATCGTATCATTTTGAATTTGGACGTGTTATAATATGTAATGAATTGTAAAGATTCAAATGCGATCTATTGAAATAGTGTAAAGAGATTCTATGTATATGGAGATCGGTATAATCTGATGGGCAATATTGGTATTTGATAACTTGATAATTTTAGTGTATTAGATAGTGTTGTAAAGTTTGGAGATTCTATTAAATACAGAAATTGTTTTGGATGTATATACGTTTATAAGGCAATAATGATTAAGTTATATGAGTGAATGGAAAAAAAAAGACTATGCATTTGAGTGTTTCAGAATTTAGTTATTGAAACAAATAGTGAGGCAATAAGATTATGATACCTAATGTAAGAATGAGTGTAAACTGTCGAGTTAGTAAAGCGCAAAAAGAACGTATTAGCGATTGGAATTCCAAGTCAAATGTGCAGGTGTGTATTGAAAGCATGGTAAAATCCGAATTAAGAATTTTGAATAGTGGGCAGTATCGAGAAATTTGTGAATGGCTTTAGCTATAACGAAAATGAGTAATGTGAATGGATGACGAAGTATGAGTAAAATTCATTAAGGGAACTGTTACTGAAAATCTAAGGCGAAATAAGTGAGAGTATATTAGAAGAGTAATAGAAAGTAAAATGTGACATTGGGAGATTATGAGTATGTTTGACCTACGTGGTTGACTGTGTGTTATCAATGAGAAACAACTATTTTGTTAAAGTTTATAGGATTATGAGATTGATGTATAGGTAAGATTGATTGTGTTAAATTGGTGATATCAATTCGAATAGCGTATAAAAGATCATATATTCAAAAAGGAGTTGCAACATCCCGTTACTGTCAGCAAGGATAAAATGGTAATATCGGGACTGACTGATCGGTTTTACTGTATTTATTGACTGAGTATGCTATTGGCCTCTAATTAGAGAGGAACTGGTTTATCGCATATGCATATATTCATAGTACATGCATTCATGATTTTTGGTATTTAATCGTGAATTAAAATTGGTGAAGTGATTGGTTTGTGAACCGATCAAATTGTGAACCGATCGAATCATTTGGAATATGATTAATCGAGAAATTTGAGTTTTGGGTTCAAATGATTGATTTAATATTGATTCTGACATTGGTATTTGATGTTGGGCATTGGTGATTGATCATATAATCTTGAAAGAACTGCCCAATGGTGATGGAAAATTAGGATTTTCTTGATAAGAAATAAATATGTTGAGTCATTGAAATTTAGAGACCGAAATTTGACTGATTTGGAGACCTATGCCTATAAATAGCTAGGTTTGGAAATTTTGGGATTTCATCCCAGTGAAGAACGCAGCTTCTTCTTTCCTCCTCCTCGGTGAGTCTTGATCCTTCCCATTGGTATGAGTTTTGATTGTTTTTTTTGGATCTTCTCCTTATGCAAAGCTAATTGATTTAGTGTGATTGATAAAGGTTGAGAAGGATTTGGAGAGTGTTAATCGGTGATTGGGGAAGATTTTAGGGTTTACGGAAGTTGTGGATCGATTCATCTATTGGTAAGTTTTATTGGCTTTAATGTTGTTATTCTTGGTTATTTGAGCGATTATGGCATTTATGGGGTTAGATTGAGTGGTTAGGGTGTTTAATGGAGGTTATTAATAGCTCTAATGGCGGAAAATCGCTCGAGAAGACGATCTGGTCTTCATGCGTCGACGAGCATAGAAGTGGTAGGGCTTCGTCGCGACGAATAAATTAATTTAAATAAATGTGTTAGTCAGCGAGCTTGTGTAGACGACGCTGACGAGTGGAAAAATGATGCGTCATGGCGAGCCTTTGGCGTCTTGCCCTTGTGAAGTGAGAGGGGAGTGTTCGCCATGGTAATGATTTATCGTCATATTGACGATCATTGACGTCATGACGAAGGGCGTGAGAGTCGCGACGAGGATGGATTTTCGATTGGATGATTCTTTGGGTTATGGGCATATCTTTTGTTGTGGACCTCCAATTGAGGTAATTCCAGTTGTTATGAAATAGGAAAAGAGGTCTACAAATGAGAATAATTATGAGAATTAGATTTGATTTAATTGGTACTGAATTATAGAAATTGAGGTCAATTGTGATTCGTAGTGTGACCTAAGTGTCCTGACTTGAAACTATGGAGTTTTAATTGGAGATTGCAATAGAGGTTTTGACCCGATGGATAGGAAATTGTTATAGGAAGTATGAATATAGGAAATTGGATGGATCATAGGATCGGATCAATTATTGTCGAGCAATTGAGTAAGAAAGTAGAATTGGGCTTAAGGTATCAAAATTGGGATTTAGCACTTAGGAAAATCGTGAGCACGCATTGTACATCATTTGACTTTGAGACATATGCATTCTTGTCATCGTTTAATTGGGCAATTAGTAATGGGTTGTACTTTCATTGTTATAGTGGCGCCATTGGATCATCGTTCCACGGACATTTGGGACTTCGAGCGATAGCTCGGAGATTCTGGTGAGTAACCTAGTTGGTTTCTCAAATTCTTGATTGTCTAAATGCTCTTTGTATGAATTATTGAAATGAATGTGATTGAATTGTATGCTTTTCTTGTCATTGAGCGGAATGCTACATGACACCGTAAATTGCATGATTATTGAAATATACATGATCGAATCAGTATGTTCTCTTTGTATTGAATGGACTCTTGTATGACCATTGAAATGTATGAGTGAATCAGTATTATTCTTTGAATTATATGAGATCGATTCGCATCGATTACTATATTGATTGAATTCTTGAGTGACACTGGAGGCGATATCTTTGGGCTTTGTAGCCATACATCAGAAATCTTGAATCATCGATCTTGAATTATCGAACATCGCATCGCATGCATAAATGCATGATCGAGATAATGGGCGTGTCCTAAGTTGCTATTATCCTTTGAAAAGAGCCTCGAACTCAACATTTGATCTTGTAGGGCTTAGCCCGAGGGAGAAATGCTCGACGCGCCCCCCCATCGAACAACGATCGAGCACTTGGGCACAACACTGAATAACTAGAAAAGAGTCTCATATGCATTGCATACTATATTGAATATCTGAAATGACTGTATGATTACTGTGAATGACTATGACTGTCTACTGCAAATTATGGTGAATGAATGACTGAATTGTGGCAATGACTGATTGCGTGTTGACATGATTTACTGTAAACTGCTGCATAATACTGCGAACCGTGATGTGACATTGTAAATTGTTATGTATGATTACCGTAGACTGTTAATACACTACTGTGAACTGTGAGGCCATACCGTAATCTACGGTATGGTACTGTAGTTGGTTATCACTGTGAATTGTATATATAATATCGCAATTATTTATCATCAGTAAACTGTTATATAGTCTTTGTATAATGTTATACGATCATCGTTAATTGACTACTCTTGTCTTGTGCTATACGTGATATGCGTAATGCATGATTTGAGTGAACCATCGATGATGGTTTTCATTGAGTTCGCAAACTCACCCAACATTGCAACTATTTTTCAGGGGATTGAAGAGTACCCGCCAGATTTAACGGGAGTATATCTGCCGCATTGGAGTCGGAGACTAGGGTCTGGATCGATTAGCGTCGCATAAGTGTCTTTCCGAGTTGTGTGTGTAAATGAATAATTCGCGTTTTCTACTAAATTGAATCGCTATTTTATAGGGCCCATAGTGATAATTGTATAAGCGAAATGTGATTACATAAATTGTGTTTTGAGTGAATGTATTCGTTTTAAAGGGACCCAACTTTATTGAATTGTGCATATCGATTGATTCTAAAGCGTTAAATAAATTGTGTATTGAGTTTTGTGATTGAAATTGATGTTGTAGCCTACCATTCTCGTGTGGCGTGGACTTGGATGTCACCCACGATATCGGGTTAGGTCTACGGGTTGGGATGCTACATTTGTGGTATCGAGCCCGAAATACGATTATACGGGCGTTTGAAATTTGTACTTGAGTTACATGCATTAAAGTCAGAAGTCGTCACGGCAGATAAAGGACAATCGATCCCCGATCTAGCGTATGAGTCGCATGCATGGCGTGTATCATCGATAAGCGGTCGAGATAGAGAGGAAATGATAAGATGGTAGAGTGTGATAAAAGGAAGTGGCGATCATCGAAGGATAAGAAAAAGTATATGGTGCGATATGACAAATGAACATTTATTGTATCGATATTGATGGATATCGATGATATGCAAAAAGAGAGTGGTGCTTGAAATATGTGATATGAATATAGACTTGTGGATTGATAGAGGAAATAGAAATATGATAGAAATAACCGAGTTTCATTGTGTAAAGGGAATGAAATGAAATGTTACAATTGGGATTGATTATTGTGATAAGTGTTATAAATAATGATTTATGGTGAAGATCGATTACGTTAGTGAGAAATTTAGAATGATGGTAAATCTATGATGTTGATTTTTGAGTGTGAAAATTCAAGGGTATGATGTAATAACGAAAAGATTGAAAGGTAAGATAATGATACGGAGAAATGAAGCAGATGTTCGGTTTAATTGCTCGATTATATAGATGTGTGATTGATCTATATGGGATATTGTGCATAGTTGGAATTGAGTTTCTAGGTATTGAGAATGACCGATAAGACGTGTGACAAGCTGTGATGTTGAAGAATTTCATGAGTAAAATCGATGAATGAAAGTAAATGGCGATTAATGAAAGGAAAATAGAGAGTTAAATTTGAAATGAGGGATCCTAATCTGAGTTGAGACTCAAGTGTCAGAGATAAAATTTGTTATTGAGAAAATATGTATTATGCTAATGTAAAGGATCTGAATGTGTAATATGATTTTGCTCATTGAGGAGAATATTGATTCGCAAATAATTGAGTAAAACTGTTCGGAAAGTGATGAATGTTTATTCAACCTAGGGAGTGATTTATAGCGGCTTATGTGGAGAAGTTAGTGTAAAGGAACATGTGTCGGAACATATGTATTCGGAATTATTGAGAATTAATCGAGTCTTGGATCTATCCAGAAATGACAAAATGTTTGAGGAAATGTGTGAAAAGTATGGTGATGATTGTGGAAGAGACATTTGGAGAGCTATTCAGCTTAAGTGTTAATTATATTGTTTTAAATTGATGATGTGGCAATATATAGAAATGTCGATAAAGGTTATGAGGTAATTAGTTACTATAAGTGCAATGTGATTAAACGATCTAGGGACAAGGATAACGTTGTATCCAGATCGCGTGATCGATTTTCGAAATTGTGGTGCCTTAAAAAGTGTGGGGCATTAAGCGTATAGAAAGGTTATGGATATATCCATGGTTATGCAAATCAATGATGATCGAGATACTTTGGGAATTTGAATGATTCGCAAAGGAGATTAAATGGATTGACGTAAATTCAATAAGCGTATAAAATTATTATTTGTTGATGGATAATTGTCAAACTGGTAAAAAGAAAGTAATATGAGTTATCGAATTTCAAATAAATTGTGTATAAAAGGTCTTGCAAAACAATCGGTGATTCGTAAAACGCAAACTGTATTGGGAAATTCAAATGGGAGTTAACTTATGAAAATGATATTTATGATTTGTATTGTGAAGTGTGTGTTTTACCCGCCAAAGAGACTGTTAGAAATTTTAAGGAATCGATGAAGTGTTGTGTTTCAACAAGAGTGTCTTGAAGAGAAATCAAAGGTCAGAGTGAGAAATTGAATAGTAAATTGTGGGAATGATTAATGAATGTATCGCTAAGGCAATCGTGAGACTGATATCCTTGAGTCGTTGTGATTGTTTGAACATAGACAAAGACTATAATTGAATTGAGTAAATGATGACAGTGACGTGAATTTGTAATAGGGGTTGAGTGATCCCAGTCATGATTATGAGTCGAATCGTTAAGGAAACTAAAATCGTTATTAAATGGCCTCTGCGTGACCATCGTGAAACTAGATTGGTAGAGTGGTTTAAAACCTAAAGATGGTCCCGATCGATAAAATGTTTTATGGATCGGATTGGGAAAGCGAGTTATGGAATGATAAATGTGTTTTGGTGCTGAATGTAGGAATGCGAATCTCGATAAGAATATGAGTGAGAATCGAATAGAAGAGTGGATCAATTCTCCGTCCTCTTGATTATTTGTATATAAAATTTCGAGGACGAAATTTTTATAAGGAGGGTGAATTGTAACATCCGCTTCTTGTCGCAAGGTAAAATGGTAATATCGGGACCGATCGATCGGTTTCTTGTATTTATTACCGAGTATGCTCTTGGCCTCTAATTAGAGAGGCGGTTTACTACATATGCATATATTCATAGGTAAATGCATTCATGATTTTTCAGATTTAATCGTGAATTGAAATTGGTTGAAGTATTTGGTTTGAACCGATCAAATTGTGAACTGATGGAATATGATTAATTGAGAAATTTGAGTTTTGGGTTCAAATGATTGATTTAATATTGATTACGAGACGTTGGTATTTGATAGTGGATTATAGGAAATTTAGGGAAATTGGGAGAAATCGCCTTGATAGGAAATAGTTAGGCGTGATTGATTGATGTATAATCTTGAAAGAACTGTCTAATGGTGATGGAAAATTAGGATTTTCTTGATAAGAAATAAATATCTTGAGTCATTGAAATTTAGAGGCGAAATTTGGGTGATTTGGAGACCTATGCCTATAAATAGCTAGGTTTGGAAATTTTGGGATTTCATCCCAAGTGAAGAACGCAAGCTTTTTCTTTCTCCCTCCCTCGGTGAGTCTTCGATCCCTTCCCATTGGTATGAGTTTTTGATTGTTTTCTTACTGGATCTTCTCCTTATGCAAAGCTAATTGATTTAGTGTGATTGATGAAGGTTGAGAAGGATTTGGAGAGTGTTAATCGGTGATTGGGGAAGATTTTAGGGTTTACGGAAGTTGTGGATCGATTCATCGATTGGTAAGTTTTTATTGGCTTTAATGTTGTTATTACTGGTTATTTGAGCAGTTATGGCATTTATGGGGTTAGATTGAGTGGTTAGGGTGTTTAATGGAGGTTATTAATAGCTCAATGGTGGAAAATCGTTAGGAGAAGGCGATCTGGTCTTCGCGTCGTCGATTTGAGCATAAGTGGTAGGGCTTCGTCAT
This sequence comes from Erythroxylum novogranatense, assembly GCA_029891385.1. Classification (NCBI taxonomy): domain Eukaryota; kingdom Viridiplantae; phylum Streptophyta; class Magnoliopsida; order Malpighiales; family Erythroxylaceae; genus Erythroxylum; species Erythroxylum novogranatense. The sequence goes on from JAIWQS010000099.1 coordinate 142,838, forward strand.
GACGAATAAATTAATTTAAATAAATGTGTTAGTGGCGAAGCTTGTAGACGACGCCGACGAGTGGAAAATTGGTGCGTCATGGCCGGTAGTAGGAGTGTTACCATGGCGAACGATTTATCGTCAGTGTTAACGATCGCCGTACGTCATGGCGAAGGGCGAGGTCGCGACGAGGATGGATTTTCGATTGGATGATTCTTTGGGTTATTGGGCATATCTTTTGTTGTGGACCTCAATTGAGGTAATTCAGTTCGTTATGAAATAGGAAAAGAGGTCTGGTGAGAATAATTAAGAGAATTAGATTTGATTTAATTGGTACTGAATTATAGAAATTGAGGTCAATTGTGATTCATAGTGTGACCTAAGTGTCACAACTTGAGACTATTGGAGTTTTAATTGGAGATTGCAATAGAGGTTTTGACCCAATGGATAGGAAATTGTTATAGGAAGTATGAATATAGGAAATTGGACTGGATCATAGGACTGGATCAATTATTGTCGAGCAATTGAGTAAGAAAGTGGAATTGGGCTTAAGGTATCGAAATTGGGATTTAGCACCGGAAAATCGTGAGCACGCATTGTACATCATTTGCCTTTGAGACATATGCATTCTTGCATCTTATTTAATTGGGCAATTAGTAATGGGTTGTACTTTCTTTGTTATAGTGGCGCCATTGGATCATCATTCCACGGACATTCTTTGGGACTTCGTGCAATAGCTCGGAAGTTACAGGTGAGTAACCTAGTTGGTTTCTCAAATTCTTGATTGTCTAAATGCTCACTGTATGAATTACTGAAATGAATGTGATTGAATTGTATGCTTTATCAGATCTTGAACGGAATTGCTACATGACATCGTAAATTGCATGATTATTGAAATATACATGATCGAAGCGTATGTTCTCACCGTATTGAATGGACTCTTGTATGACCCTTTGAAATGTATGAGTGAAATTATTCTTGAATTATATATGACCGATTCACATACGATTCTTGTATTGGATTGAATTCTTCGAGTGACACTGGGAGCCCGATTTACTGGGCTTTGTAGCCATACACTGTAAATTACTGAATCTTTGGATCTTGAATTATGAACATTTGACTTTGCATGCATAAATGCATGATCAGATAATGGACGTGTCCCAAGTTGCTATTATCACTGAAAAGAGCCTCGAGCTCGAACATCAGATCTTGTGAGGGCTTAGCAGGGAGAAATCTCACGCCGCCCCCAATGAACACCGATCGAGCACTTGGGCACAACATGAATAATGGAAAAGAGTCTTATATGCATTGCATACTATATTGAATATCTGAAATACCGTATGATTCTTGTGAATGACCGTGATTTATCTCGCAAATTATTGTGAATGAATGAGTGAATTGTGGCAATGACTAATTGCGTGTTGACATGATTTTATCAGAATCGCCGCATAATATGCGAACCGTGATGTGACATTGTAAATTGTTATGTATGATTACCGAGGTATTAATAGACTACTGTGGAATCGTGAGGCCATACCGTAATCTACGGTATGGTACCGTAGTTGGTTATCACCGTGAATTGTATATATATCACATAATATTTATCATCAAACCGTTATATAGTGTTGTACAATGTTATACTATATCGTTAATTGACTACTATGTCTTTGTGCTATACGCGATCGCGTAATGCATGATTTGAGTGAACCATCGATGATGGTTTCTCATTGAGTTCGCATAAACTCACCCAACATTACAACTATTTTCGTGGATTGAAGAGTACCCGTCAGACGAGCGAGAGTATGTCTGCTGAATTGGAGTCGGAGACTAGGGTCGGGATCGATTCGGCGTGCGCATAAGTGTCTTTCAGAGTTGTGTGTAAATGAATAATTCGCGTTTTCTACTAAATTGAACTGCTATTTTATAGGGCCCAGAGTGATAATTGTATAACTGAAATGTGATTACATAAATTGTGTTTTGAGTGAATGTATTCGTTTTAAAGGGACCCAATGTTTATTGAATTGTGCATTTCGATTGATTCTAAAGCGTTAAATAAATTGTGTATTGAGTTTTCAGATTGAAATTGGTCGTTGTAGCCTACCATTCTCGTGTGGCATGGACTCGAATATCACCCACGATATCGAGTTCGGGTCCTGCGGGGTTGGGATGCTACAGGAGTTGTTCATCCGGATAGTGAAGTGAACAGGACCTAATCTATCCAAAGGCCCTGAAAGATTTGAGTTAAAATTTATAAGTGATTTGGATTTGTAATAGGAGTTAAGAAATCTAAATTGATGAGAATGAATCAAATCGATGATTATCGAGATTATTGAAACCTTATGAGATTAGTAATTGGCATTGGAGAGATGCAATATAATAAGTGATACATGATATATTTCTAAATGTGTCACCTCGGCGATCTATGTATTGATTGAGATCATAGGTAAAAGGAAATTAAATTCGTTATTAGTGGCCTTGATGTGATCGTGTTATGAATCGATTTATGGATTGGCAAGTCGATCTAGAATCCTAAAGATGTTTCGGATCCAAAATGTTACCTAGATTGAACTAAAAATATTGTTAGGATCAGATGTATGTGTTACCGATATAGGAAGTGACGAAATGTGATTAAAAAGGGCAATGTAGGGTTTAGAAAGATTTGGCGAAATTATGAGTATAGTGAAATAAGTGGAAATCAGGAGTCAATGATCGAAAGGACTCCTATCTTTGTGACAAACCAGTATATGAAATTTCGAGGGCGAAATTTTTATTAGGAAGGAGAATTGTAACATCCGTTCTTGGCATGGCGGGTATATTAGCGATTTGGATCGGATTAGGATTGGAGTACAGGCAAATGTTGCATTGTACATACATTATCGCTTTTGCTTGCTCAAGCATATATATATATATATATCATTACATGTATGACAATTCCGAATTGATTATGAAATCGGAAATTTGGTTAAAATTGTACAAATGAGAATTGGATTGTGACAAAATTAGGTTTTGAATATGGAATTGGGATGAAATTGAATTTAGAGGAATGGAAAGTGGAATATGAGTATAGGAATGGGTATTTGCTAATTTTGTGAATTTATGGAACTTTTAAGAATTTTAGAGTAATGGATTAGGATAGGAAAATTTGCTCGATGTTGATTAATTAGATTTCGGTCCGAGATTGATTGGAAATTGATATAAAACAATTGGGATTATAATTTCAGAATTTATTAGTTATGGTTATTCTGCGAAATTGGGAGAAAAATAGAATAAGAATTAGGCGATAGACTCTAAGTTTGGACTTGTGGCAACTAAATTGCCAAACAAGCCTTTAAAAGCTTATATATATATATAAGTTTAAATGTTCATTCTCACCATCGACGGTCGTGGGTGAGAAAAACTTGGGATTTGGAGTTCTTGAAGGATTTTCAAAGGATTGAAGCTTGAATCAAGTAAGTTTCTATATGTTTATGCCTTAAATCGTTTCATTTGATCATTGATTTGAGTAAGAAATTGGTTTAGAAATTTGGAAAATGTTGATGATAGGGTTTCGTTGGTTTTAGGGTTGAATTTTGGGGATAACGATTGTTTGATGAAATAGAAGTTAAAGATTAGTTGTATGATATGTATGGAATTATTTATGAGTGATTTGTAAGGAGAAAATTTGGATTTAGTGTTGTTATCTGTCGAAAATCTGGAAATTTCTGGGTTTTCTGGACGTGTTCGTGGTTGCACGCTTGTGACATACGAAGAACACGCCTTGGCAAGACGAGAATGTTTATGCCGCGATGTCTGTGAAGAAGACATGCATGGCGAGGAGGAAAAGCACGTCATGACGAGAGGCGTAGTGATTCGCATGGCCAGTGGCGAGGGTTTAAGCGCCATGGCGAGGGATGTGGTTTTCCGAAAAAAAATGATTTCTGAGATTTTAAAATTTGGGGATTTAGGAATTTGATGATTTAGTTGGTTATGGATTAATTGAATTTTTGAGAATAGGAAATTGCAATTCAGAAGAAATGAAATTAAAGGATTATAAGGTGATTATTACAAGTAATGAGATTGAGGATTTATTTTAAATGACTTAGTTTCTTAGTGGAGTTTGGAGACTAAGAATTTTGGAATTGATAAGAATGGGATTCGGAATTTGAATCAGATGATTATCGGGATCGAATGGCAAATGAATAGTGAACATGATTTTAATTGAAAAGCGATTATAGAGTATGGAAATTGGTAAATTGGTTAATAACAATTGGAACTGTTATGAATTAGAGTGAGAGTGATCAGATTGAGAAATTTGGGATTTGGATCGGGAATGTCATAACATGTATAGTTTTTATTGTGTTTTTTCCAATGTTGTTCCAAATATTATTTTGCATTGTTTTTGTAAATGTCCATAAGGGTAGGTTTTGTATATGCTGACTTTGAGGCAAATTCTGGACTGATATAGGTTAAATTGGATCAAGTAGTCTTCTTGAAAGTTGTAGATGAATTTCATATCTTTCTAACGATGTATAATATGCCATTTTTGGATGTGGGAGTTGAAAGATGTGAATTTTTGAAGTTTGGGTGCTGTCTAGGATGTCAAATTTCGGGACAGAAACTTTGAGTAAAATTTTGACCCTTATAAAGGTAGAAATTGTTCATAAGGTCTTCATTAAGGTGGTAGTTTATATTTTTATCTTTTCATTGATATAAAGTTTGACATTTTTGGACAATGGAGTAGAAAGTTATGATGCTTAAAAGTTCTGTTGTTGTTTAGGATGACTTTTTCCAGGCAGCCAATTTGAGGTGGATTTTGACTCCCTTAGAGGCCAAATTGGTTTTTAAGTCCTTCATATAAGTTGTAGAGCTTCTTTTGAAATTTTCATTGATACCAAATTTGCAAATTTTGGAGTTCTGGGTCAAAAGATATAAATTTTGGAAGTTAGGTAGTCAGGGAAGAGGGACCAGGGGTCGCGCGCGTCGCGACAGCGACTCGACCTGACCTCTCTCCACTCTTTTGGCCATAACTTTTTCGTCCTACCTCCGATTGACCTGGTTTTTAAAGCGTTGGATTTATAAGACTTTCCTCTACCTCTCCATAAAAGAAATTTATAGCTTTTGAGATTTATTTGAAAAAGATGACTTGAATCAAAGTGAGAGGAATCAATTTTCAATTTAGGACTCGAGACTTTTTAATTTTCAAATATGTTTAGAAGTATGTGATTTGGGTATTTTTGTTGAGGTTTGAATTGGTGAGGAATTCCTCCCTTGTGGGATGCGCGTCCAGATGTCACGTAGGACTTCGGACACTTGATTCCCAAATGTGGGGTGCCAACACATGATGGTGATCAGACGAGGTCCAGGGGACGATCAAGGCAAAAAAGGGAGTTTATAAAGATCATTGGAAAGTGCAACAGAGACGAGTGGATTATTAATAGTTATCTTGGAAAAGTAGAAGAAGAAGACTATCGCAATGGCTAAATGAGTAGTTTATGAGAAGTTGTACAAGGATTTATATACGGTCAAAGGAACACAAATTTTTTTTAGGATAGCGAGAGATAGAGCACATAAGACCACGAACTTCAACCAAGTCTGCTGTATACGTGATGAAGAAGAACAAGTACTTACAGACTCCTAAGCCATCAAATGGAGGTGGAAGAGATACTTTCATGGTCTATATAATGAAGACATATTGGTCAACATAGCATTAGGGAATCCCCTGGTTGGGACTATGTCTAAGCAGATGCACGCTTGGGAAGGATCTGAGGGAGAAATTACAAAAGTTTTGAAGGGGATGGGGAGTGGAAAGGTAGTAGGACTGGATGAAATCCCTATAGAGGTATGGAAGTAATTAGGTGTTGTAGGTACTGAGTGGTTAGCTCAGATCTTTAATGTGATACTCGAGTCCGCCAAGATGTCAGATGAATGGAGGTTGAGTTGGTTAATCCCCTTATACAAAGCCAAAGGAGACATACAACAATGACAAAACTATCGAGGCATCAAACTATGAGCCATACCATGAAGCTTTGGGAGAAAGAAATTAAAAGGAGAATCTAGAGAATTGCTTCGATATCGGCCAACTAATTAGAGTTTATGCCTGGTAGGTCCACAACATAAACAATACATCTGCTTCGGCGACTAATAGAATGCTATAGGGAATGATAACAGGATTTGTCGGAACCCGACCCGGAGACCGGACCCCAACTGTTGGATCTCGTTACCGGAACCCAACTCTCTTGCTTAAGATCGTGAAACCTGAGCGTGCGTATTACTTTGAAGGGTTAAAATTTTTTTTTCATTATTAATCCCTTGAACCCTTAAATACATCATGAATTCATTCTCATGCTCAAAACGCTCCCAAAATTCACTTACCAAAGTTCCGTAATGTGCCCATATACCTAATCATCTTACTTGAACTTATTTTCTCTACGCGTTCACCGAATTTGAAAAACTTAAAATCTTAAATTCATTTGGAATTTTCTTGTAAATCATAGCCTTATGACTCTTGTTTAATTTAAGACAAGAATTGCTTCAATCGTAGTTATATAACTCTAGATATACTCCAATAACCTGAAAGAGTTCATACCGGAAACATGCTCTCTTAACCGGCCTTTCACTTTCTTTAATGAGAACTTCCTCAATTTAACTCCAAATCATACCAATTTCTGTAGTAAGAAAGATATATGTCTTATAAATCCAATGGTTCAAGCCTCACCTCATTTGGAGGTAGTATGAGGGATTTGTACCCAAAACAATCGACCATGCTCACTTCAAAATCCAATTGAGACGCTTTTGGCGCGATTGCCATAACTTTTAATCTAGAGGTCGGATCTTGTTCGTTCTTTCACCATTTGAAATTAGACATCGAGATATACAACTCTCATGAAGACCACAAAACCAAATTTGGCCTCTAACAATGTCCAATATGCCATTTTTCCGGTAACTCGAGGTCTGCTGATGGATAACTCGACTTATCACTAACAAGTCGACTTATCGAGACAAATAACTCGACTTATCACTAACAAGTCGACTTATCGAGACAAATAACTCGACTTATCACTAACAAGTCGACTTATTATTCAAACTGTGCTTCACAAGTCGAGTTATGGAGACAATAACTCGAGCTATGTCTATTATTAGCTCGTCTCCAACCCTCTATACGCTCTCTTGACCTAACCCAAACACCATGAACACTCCTAACCTTTTTAAACCTACCCATTTCTATGCCCAACTCATTCATTCAATAAATTAACACCTCAACATGACTTTGCCCAATCAACTTCACACAAGCCTCATTCTCACCTTCATTACACATGCATGACCATCAATCCCAACCTCATAACATTTACCTATCTATATGATATTCATGCCCTCTCATGCTAACATACTTTATAACGACTCAAACATCTCACTTATTTTATCATTCTATAAATTCTTGATTCAATTTACTCATCAAACCCTAAATTCCTAGGCAACCATCAAAGCTATCCTCATCAACAAGACTTAGGCATCATGCTAACTTTCAACCATTGCTCCATATTCGTTTATATGCAATTTTACATTCACAACCATACTCAAATCCATATTGCATTAATCATCATACATAAGAGTTTTACAATTTCATTGGCATTTCCTAGCCAAAATCCAAAACCAATAACCTTATTCAATTGCTCATATGAATTACAACTATACATTTACATAACCAAACTTCAAATACACAATAAAACAAGCACAAGATGTCTTGATCCACTTCCTCTTGACTTCTTGCTAAAAACCTGGAAATTGGGAAAATAGGGGGGGTGAGCTTGGGGAGCCCAATAGGTTCTATGCTTATAACCAAATAATGAACAAAACAGTTTTAGAAGTCTATTTCCATATAAATTTCCTTTGGATCATAAAACATTGTTTTCTTCAAAACTCTTGTCATTTCTTGAAATCACAAATCATTCATTTTTTCAAAGTTTCATAAAATCATAAACTAAGAACTCTTGTCATTTTCTTGAAATCACAAATCATTCATTTTTCAAAGGTTTATAAAATCATAAACAAAATTCATGCATTTTTCAAACTTTCATGAAATCATGAATGCAATTCAACTTATCACAATTCACATCATATAACACATACAACCTAACACATCATAATGATTTGGCAAGTCCACAATTCTTGGCAACCATATAATCTCATTTAATGAGCTTATATGGGCAAATCTTTAGGAGTCCGTATCTTGGATCATCCTATGTCGCAATCGGGCAGCCGGGCGAAGGCTTTTCACGGTCATCGTGCATGAGACGTTTCTTGGGTGGACTTAACCTAACCCACATAACATATAATCATGTCTTGAAACTTGATTGCCCAAAGGCAAAAATCTTGGAAATCTTGTTTTGCATAAATCATGCAAATTTTCATAAATCATCTCATGAACATAAAGCATTTCATATGCAATGCATCATCATTCCTCAAACAAAATCACATAACATCCACATTCACATTTCAAATCATCAATCATCCAATTCACATAACATTTTCAAATCATTCATACCATTGTACATCAATTATAGCAATTTCTCAAGGCATTCAAAAACAATGAGTTTGAAAGCATTTTTATATTCTTAATTTTTTTGAAAAGTATATCAATGGCCCATTATTTAACTATAAACATAAAACCTAACTTATGATTCCTTGCTAATGGAGTTCATCTTCTTGTTCTTCTCCTCTTTCTTCTTTCCCTTCATTAAAACCGAAAACCCATAATCACTTAGGGTTTTAAAATTGAAAAACCTAATGAACTTAAATCATGCTATAAACTTTAGAATCACTAGACCCATCTTCTTTCTAAGTTTTCTAAACCATAAAACCAACAAAAGCTTAACCTTAATCAAGAAGCTTACCTTGAATCTTTAGCTAACCAAGTGATTTCTTGGTTCAAAGTGAAGCTCTAGTGATTTCCCACACTTTTAACTCTTGAACTTTCTTCCAACTCTTGCTTAATCTCTTGGAAAGTCCAACCCTAACAAGCTTCTTCTTCTTTTCTCCTTTTCTCCCTTCCATGGCCGAAACTCTCTCCCTCTCCCTTTAATTTTTGTAACTCCTCCCTTTCCTCTATAATCCTACTTATTTCTTTCTTCTTTCATACTCCTTATTTAAGTCACTTAAGCCCATTAACTTAAGGCCCATTCACTTACTCTTCTTCTTTTCTTATTCTCCTCTTTTACTACTTAAGCCCATTCATCTTCTAAGCCCAACCTATTCTCTTTCTTCTTTTACTTCCCTACTACATTAAAGCCCATTTCATATATATCCTCTCTTCTTTTATTTCATTTGGACCCAAAGCCCCATTTAACACATTAAATTACCTCTAATTCATTTAAACCAACTAATACATTTAATACATGCTATCCAACTCATTTAATCACATTCATTTATTACCTAACTCCTTCTTTCTTCTCATCCTACTAAATCACTTAAGTCCAAACCATTTCTTCTTCTTTTCATTTGATTTAGGCCCATTATTCTCTTAGGCCCAATTGAACTCTAAACTCTTAAATTCAACTAGCACATTTAATTGTATTAAATCATGTCACCTAACTCATTACTCTCGTTTAATCCTCTTCTTTTTATATCACCACTTAAGCCCAACTTGAGTCCACGGCCCATTTAACCCTTAATACATTTATAACCTGCATAACACCTTAATACACTTAATCCATGTCATATAGTCTTAGTCTAATCAACATGTTAATTAAATTTCCTTAACATGCAAATTAAGTCCACAAAATACAATATTTGAATCCCATTAAATCATGCCACCTAATTTCATGACACCTTACCTTAAGCATATTAACATGTCAATTAATTCCACATTAATCCATCTCATATTTATACCATATCTTCTATTTCATTTCAATTTCAAGAATTCTTAACTTCTTCACTCATGAATAATCATTCAAAAATCCTTATTTAATCATCCTAACTTACCAAAAGATTCGGGGTCCAATAGGATTTGCATATAATTTTTGTAGATCTAGAGAAGGCGTATGATAGGGTTCCTAGAGAACTCATATGGTGGGGTTTAGAGGTAAAGGGCATTCCTTCGACGTATATAAGAGTGATTAGGGATATGTATGATGGAGCACTGGTTAGCGTCAGGACAGTAGGAAGCGACACAGAAGCGTTCTCTATTGGTGTTGGCCTACATCAAGGCTCGACTCTAAGGCCTTCTCTGTTCACTTTAATGTTAGATGAAATTACTAAACATATTTAATGGGAGGTATCTTGGTGTATGCTATTTGCTGATGATATTGTCCTGGTGGATGATATCAAAGAGGGGGTCAATGCCAAGTTAGAATGTTGGAAAGAAACGTTAGAGTCGAAAGGCTTTAAAATGAGTAGGTCCAAGATGGAGTATTTAGAATGCAATTTTTCAAGTAGCCAGATGGTACAAGCGGAGGTAATGATTGGCATTGACATCATACCACAAAAATCGAATTTCAAATACCTAGGATCCATCATTCAGAACGTGGAAATATCAATAGCGATATATTACATCATATTAGATCGAGGTGGTGCAAATGGAGGAATGCATCAAGCATTTTATGTGATAAAAAGGTCCCCATAAAACTCAAAGGAAGGTTTTATAAAATGACAATTCGACCCACGTTGCTATATGGGGTAAAATGTGGATAAACTAAGTGTAGACACACGAGACAGTCAGTAGTCGCAGAAATGCGTATGCTTAGGTAGATGTGTGACATTACCATAAGGGATATGATACGAAATCGGGTAGTGAGAGAGAGACTACAGGTAGCAAGTATTGCAGACATGTTGAGAGAGACAAGGCTTAGGTGGTTAGGACATGTTCGCAGGATGCTCTCTGATGCTCCGGTATGACGCAGTAAGATAATAGACCTGAGTGGCTATAAGAGGAGGAGGGGAAGGCCTTACAAGAAAGATATGAAAGTGTTAGCCCTCACTGAGGTAGTTGCTAGAAGTAGGAAAGTTTGGCGTGATAGGATAAAGGTAAACGACTCACGTATCACATAGGAAGTTCAACCCACTGTTGAGGAAGGATGCCTGCGATGGACGCCTAAAACGTAGGATTTGCCTTATCCTCAGAGTTGCTCAGTGACAACCCTAGTGCGACTAGCAATGCAACAAGACGATCTTTACAAGGTGTAAGGTACTGCCAGATCGAGTTATGCATCAAGTATGTCTTTATCTTTTATTGGAATTCTATTTACTTTACTTTTTCGACGTGTTTTTTCATGTCCTGCATCATTACTTTGCATATCACATCTGCATGTGGGTCTACTAGAAACAGTCTCTCTACTATGTAGGGGTAAGGCTGGTACTATCAGACCTACCCAAACCCAGTTTCACTACGGGATTTCAAACTGGGTGTGATGATGATGATAATGATGATGTCTTAAGTCCTTAGAAATGTGATGCACAGCCATAAGTGAAAGAAGAGTCTAGAATATTGAATCTTCTTTGACCAAATGGGCCGAATTACCATTTTGTCCTTAGTTTATATGAAATTACCATTTTACCCTCCAAACTTTCCTAAATTTGCAATTAAGCCCAAAGTTTAGGAATCTCTAAAACTTTTATTTTTTATTTTGGTTCTTGGACTTTTGGAAATAATAACTAAGCCTCTTAACTTCATAAAATTACATATTGGTCCTCCAAAAATTAAAAAATTACGTTTAAGTCCTTTCATTTTTAACAATTTGCAATTAAGCCCTTATGTACATCAACTTTTCCAATTAAGCTTTCTAAGTGTCCAATAAGTCTATAAATCTTCTCTAATCACTTCTAAGGCATTAGAACATGTTTAATTTAACCACCAAGGTCATATCCATCCAATGGACTCGATTTTTCACATTTAAAAAGCTTATTTGTCTGAAATCTCCAAGATTTCACATACATATGAATTGTGAGTTCATATAAGGGCATATAACATTATAAATCATTGGCATACGTACCAAAAGGATTCAAATTCATCTTTGAACTCATATACAACCATGTATATATCAATATATAGTAGTATCTCCAAATACATAACAATCACCAAAGGGCTCAGAAAGTCCAACGTTACAATTCATACTTATGATTTATACCTCAATAAAACCATTAAAATCTAATTTCATTTCTCATTTCGTCAAATTCAGGTTTTTCCTGAAACTCATGTTCAAGTCTATAGTACATGATTAATCTGACCATGAAAATGAAGTAATTTGACAATACTTTCTTTTTGAAAGTTGTTCTTGTATCAATTAAGTTTCTAATGACACTAAGATCATTCTATTTGGTTTAGAAATTTGAAAGTTATACTCCAAATATTTTAAACTGTTAATTAATCTGAAACAATACATTATACTCAACTTCCATCCAAAAATTTAAAGTTTTAGATACTGAATTAAAATTCTATTTCTTCAGACAATCTATATCCCTATGTCTCTAGTTCACTTCTAAGGCATTAGAACATGTTTAATTTAACCACCAAGGTCATATCCATCCAATGGACTCGATTTTTCACATTTAAAAAACTTATTTGTCTGAAATCTCCAAGATTTCACATACCTATGAATTGTGAGTTCATATAAGGGCATATAACATTATAAATCATTGGCATACGTACCAAAAGGATTCAAATTCATCTTTGAACTCATATACAACCATGTATATATCAATATATAGTAGTATCTCCAAATACATAACAATCACCAAAGGGCTCAGAAAGTCCAACGTTACAATTCATACTTATGATTTATACCTCAATAAAACCATTAAAATCTAATTTCATTTCTCATTTCGTCAAATTCAGGTTTTTCCTGAAACTCGTGTTCAAGTCTATAGTGCATGATTAATCTGACCATGAAAATGAAGTAATTTGACAATACTTTCTTTTTGAAAGTTGTTCTTGTATCAATTAAGTTTCTAATGACACTAAGATCATTCTATTTGGTTTAGAAATTTGAAAGTTATACTCCAAATATTTTAAACTATTCATTAATCTGAAACAATACATTATACTCAACTTCCATCCAAAAATTTAAAGTTTTAGATACTGAATTAAAATTCTATTTCTTCAGACAATCTATATCCCTATGTCTCTAGTTTACTCCAAGTCAAGAATAATCTCATTTGGATAACTAGAGGACAAGATAATATCAAAATACAGCCCTTCCAATTTATTACCTCACTTTCTTTCCATCAATCTTTTTTAATTCAGCACTAAAGGTTACAAATTTTTAGGGAGAAATAGTGGCATGTGTTAGAAATCTATTGGTTTAAAAATCAAGTCATTTGGAGATCGGATGACAAAGTTATGGCTAAAACTCCCAAGTGCGATCACACCAGACACTCTCACGATCACACCAGTGTGATGTTGTTTTTCCTTCAATCCACAGCTTTTATCGCGCTTACACCCTTTTTTCTCGCGATCGGACCCTATACATATTTATGCATAACTTTCACTAGAGAAGTTTGATTAAAGTCATTATTGGACCGTTTCAAAGAAGAGTTCTGGACCTACAACTTCTATGAAGATCGAAGAAAGTTTTTCCTCAAAAAGGCAAAATTTCTAGGTAATATACGTCTCTCGAATGTATATCCCATGCAACATCACTAACTTAAAATGATCATATCTCTCAGCTCGGATATCCAAAAATTTCATATCTTATATCATTAAAAAGCTAAAAGAAAGATATACAACTTTCATGCAGACAATTGTTTCTAAATTTTTCTAGATCAATGTAGTTTAATCATGAAAATTTTGACCACATTTTTACCCCTTTTTCTCTTTTCTTTCTTTTAAATCCAACACTTCAAATTCATTTTTAGTCTTTCTACTTCATTTCCATTCAACTCATTCACAACACATTCACAGTATAACTAAATATACAAGTTTACTCAAAATCCTCGAAATCATCAAAAACCAAATATCAATCATGTGTCTTCTTTATGTTCTGCATTTCACATTTTCTGCTACACTCATTCAGTTCCGTCAACTCTTCCGTTCATCTTAACTCATTTATATAACACTAATTCACCTTTCATCTTAACCCTATACTTGTTTTCGATTCATGTCTCCAACCAACAAAGATACTCACGTATGTATACATATATACACAGTGAAAAGAAAAATAGAACATGTACAAAAGTAAGAAAATTACATCAACTTCTCATCATAAATGCTTTAATTAACATTGCACATAATGAATAAAGCCCTACTTACTTGATTTAGCTCCTAAATCTCCAAAATATTCAAGAATACCAAAAATCCTTAGCTTCCCATACAACCCACGATCATCATCTTCCAAAGGTGGTAGGGATAGGTTTATAGTGAGAATGAAAGAGAGTACAAGGTGAAAGAGAAGCAAGTAAGAGATGAGAGAGCTAGTTTTAATGTTGTTGGAGATTGGAAACAAAATGAAATAAAGAAGAAGAGAACCCACAAAGAAGAAAAAGAGAAGCATGTATCAAGAATGGGCAAATGAAAGACCATCAAATCATCTTTAAATAAGTCAAATTCATGAGTGGATGCCACTTGTCACCTTTTTGTGGTCTCTAATTGGCTTTTTTAAAAAGCTAGTCCATTTGTCTCCAAATTTCAACCCAATTTTCTCCCAATTTCTAATGAAACTTGTAAATAATTCCTAAAGTCATTCATAAATTTCCATTGCCATTTGACATTTATTTCTACCACTATTCATCCATTTTTCTATCACTTGGCATTTTTCCTAGTTGAAAAATAACAAAAAAAATTCAGAAAATTTCCCAAAAATTCTAAATCAGTAAATATACTCTCCAGACTAGTTTTCAATACAATCTAACCACAATTTTCAGTAAAATCATCATTCAACTCATTATCATTATCATCATCTCTGCCTAACACATAATCTTACAATCATGTTGGTATTACACGAGTCATTTGAGGACAAATTGATGGTCCTGTATATGTTATTTCAAAAGGGGAATTGATTGGCAATGGTGATGTCATGGAAATATGATTTAAAGATGGCCCATTTGTTTATGCTTCACTAATGATAACACTAATAGTCTTAATGATAACACTAATAGTCTTATCATTGTTCTGAATCCACTTCCACTCTTCGCGTTCACAAATTAGACATCTCTGCTTATGATAACCTCCTCAGTGTCTGGATTATACAATTTATAACCCTTTGTCACATCACTATAGCTAATGAAGATGCAATTCTGAATTTTTCGTCAAGTTTTTTCCTTTTTTCATTAAGTATATGCACAAATGCAATACACCAAAATACTCACAAGTTAGAACATCTAGCTTATTCCCACTCCATGCTTCTTCCGATGTCCTTCGATGAACACTCTCTATAGGACACCTATTTAACAAGTGAACAACGTAAGAAACAACTTCTATCCATCTCAAATATTGTTCTATTATTTTGTTCATCTATACCATTCTGTTGCGGAGCATATGTTGGACCCCACACCTGGGCTAGCATTTCCCAACCAGCGTGTGTTTTGGGTTATCTTGCAGCATCAACACAAATCAGTATTGTCTCTTTGGTGGAATCAACACCCAACCTCAAGGTTTTATTGCTTTTACAAGCACGCCTCTTACCATTGAGGTTGGGTGTTGATTCCACCAAAGAGGACAATCTGATTTGTGTTGATGTCACAGATAATCCGTAAACACACGCTGGGTGGGAAATGCTAGCCCAGGTGTGGGGTCCAACAACATAACTTGTAGCCAACTCATGTCGAATTCCTTCTTTCTTACAACAGTCATTAAATTCATTTAATGTAAACTCTCATCCTCTATTTGATCTTAAAGTCTTCAAATGGAATCCACTTTGCTTCTCAATAAATGCCTTAAATTCTTTGAACTTTTTGAAAGCTATAGATTTTTCATTCAAAAAATAAACCCATAATTTTTTGGTAAAATCATCCATGAACAATAAAAATACCTTTTATTATTAACAGCACTAGTCCATATATATTAGTATGAACTAGTTCCAACAGTTGCTTTGCCTTTCTTGACCTTTCGAATGGAAATGAGTCTCAGTGATGCTTTTCGAGTATACAACCTTCACATGGGTTGTTGGGGGCATCAATTAGAGGAAGACCAGTTACCATGTGCTTTTGTGCTAACAACTTCAAACCTATGAAATTCAAATGACCAAATTGAAGCTGGCAAGGTCAGTCACTATCTTTCACCATTGCTTGTGAATTCATCAAATGTCTCATCTGGAGAGACAAAGAAAACATATGATTCATCGTCATTTTCATGCAATAGTTTTGTCATATTTGTCTTTTACTTCAAAGATGCCATCTAGGTATGAATTTGGTGACCTTTTTCTAAAATTTGACCCAAGCTTTCCAAATTCCAATATAACCCAAGTATATAGAACATGTCAACAATAGTAACATTAGTGCTATCTTTTGATTGTATACTTATGTCACCTTTACCCATCATGGAGATTTTGGGTCTATTGCCGAAGTTCACCTCTCCTCTCACTGTCTCTTCTAGAAATGAAATCAACTCATTCTTTCCCATTATGCGATTGCTACACTCTGTGTCAAGATACCAGATATTATTTCTCCTACCTCTAGACCTTGTTTGCAAGCAAGGACCAGATTGTGCTCTACTTCTGCTACATTGACTTGCTCTCCACCTTGTAATTTTTTCTAACATTCTGAAGTGTTATGCCTAAAATGTTGGCATCTGTGACATTGAATTTTAGATTTGTTAGTACAAAATTTGATCTCCCTCCTAAAGAATTGTTTTCTCCAGTCTTGTCCCTATTTGAGACAAAATTATATCCTCTTCCGTGACCACAACCACTTTATATCCACCACAGTTAGATATATTTACGTTGCTTTGCAAAGCATGTTCAGTATTTGAAATTTTTATTTCGTTGGTCCATTTATTGCTCGTATGAAGACAGTGAACCCAATAACCTTTCAATTGTCATTGTCAAAAAATTAGGCCCTTCTTGAATAATAGGCATTTCTCCACAACCAGTTGATCGTTCATAACTTCACCATTAGCACTCATTTGGCTAACAATGAATTAAAATTGATCAAAATAGGTAGTAATAGATTCTGACTCATTCATTCTTAGATTTTCGAAATCTCCATGAATTTATTGCAAAAGAACTTGTCTAAATCATTCGTTTCCTTTGTAAGATTTCTGAAAAATATCCTATGCTACATCAGATGTTTCGATCAATGATATTGAAAAAAGGGTGATTGTTTTGCAAACTTTTCAATTCATTTATGACAAACACAAAAATCAGAAAAATTAAAAGCACCAAAGACAAATAAAATTGAGATTTGTTAATGCAGTTTGGCACACATTGCCTACATCTAAAGGGGCCTCGCCCAGTTTAATCACTTTCACGAAAGTTCAATACATTTACACAAGGGCTTTCAAAGCCAACTCACTCTATCCTTGAAACTATCTCTCAACCTCACTTCCTGTGAAAGATTTTCACACCCAATATCACAACCGACGCTTGTTAACCTCAATAAAGGATTTATCTCAACAATATATTAATTGAAAGACAATAACTAAAAGAATCAAGTATTTGAAAATTTTATAGAAAAATTTGAACACATTTAAGATTAGAATAGGACAATTTTCCTATAGTTTTTGCTCCTCAATAAGAGATCTAAAAGTTGTTCACATAATGTCAGTCCAACCGTGAGCCACTCCACAAGGATAATAGTCCAGCATTAGCAATTCCCACATGATCAAAATAGAGCAGTGAATCTCCCACTCTAAAAACACATGTTGCACCCTTTAATTTTCATCAATCAAGTAAGAAGGACACCACCAACGAACATATAACAAAACAACCCACATCCAAATGTTAACACCATCGTATAGCACATCCACTCCTTCAGTAATAAACTATCAATCCACACATGACACAAGCCATTCATAATGCTCACTTAAAGACTCAGTCGTATCTCGCCAAAAACCAAAGAACCACAAAATCACTTCAACTATTTCAATAGAAAAACACAATTAATGTACACATCAAAGAGCCCAACAATCGTTGTCAATTGAAAAACTCAAGATACACATGATGACAACCTAAATTCCACAAACAATTTTTAACTCTACATAAAATCCAGTAGTACCCTTGACAATTACAAACGTGATATGCCATAATTTCTCAAATGATAGACTTCAATTTAGTGTAAGATTCTTTCACAATTAAGAATTTAACAACTATATCTTTTTGAATTCAAGTCCAATTAATATCTTATATTTCCAAATAATAAATCAAATGCCAAACTTAATAAAAGATATATACTATATATCTTAACAATCTCCCCTTTGGCATTTTTGTCACAATTATTAAGCTCCCCCTAAATAACATAATTGGACATATGAATATTGAATTCACAATGCTCCCCTTCAATCCAAGATCCAATAGACAATAACAACCAAAGTTCACAATTATTTCAACATAACAAAGTAAGGTCCTAATCTTATCTTCTTCCCCTTTGGGACAACATATGCTAAAAAGAAGAACTAAAGGAGCTTCAAAAAATAATAGAACTCGCTGCTTTAAGTGACGAAGAACGTCACTTGCCACTTTAATAATGCCTTCAATGCTCTCAATTTCAATAAAGAGAGTTACATGAGGATTGATAAAAGTTATTCCCGAGCCACCCATGTAGCACCCCACTCTCATAGTGCATATCCCCAAACATACTGAGGATATTCGAGAATATACTTTATGAGGGTGGCATGCTAGAATAGTCAAATAATCATACTCATTGCAAAATTTTCAAACATTACACGCATATGCGAAAAATCAATAATCAATTTTGACCCATTTTATTAAAAAAAAATTCAATTATAAGTGTTACAACCATTATACATATCATCGAAATTTCAGTAATCACTTGGGCCCATTACAAATATAAAACATTTTAGTCATAATGTCATTTCATTACAAAATCATTCACACACACATTGTACAATACTTGTGAATATACATTTTGATACAAAACAACGGAATACATATGCAAAGCGTGAACCGATCCTCGACCTTTATCTATTACTTGAATGCGTTGACTAGACTCTATTTTCCTAATGGGTAACTCCTCCGAGCCGAAAAATAATGTTGCAATTTTGGTGAGTTTTGCAAACTCAGTGAGTTAACCATCCTCGATGGCTCCCTCATATTACATATCACATCCAGTTTATGTAATCATGTAATTCACATCAATCCTCTAGTAATCATTTAGCATCACATAACACTTTGATCACTTATTTCATTTTTCATATTCAGAGTAGTCAAACAGTTCGTTTTAATCATTCAAAACATATATATCAATTTTACATGCAATGCCCATGAGACTCAGTTTCAATTGTTATTATCGTGATCGAGAGCCTATAACTATCCTGTATCCATTGTGGATACCGAGCTTATTGATAACTGTCTCATATCCGTTAGGAATACCAAGCTTATTATACAAAGTGAGCCTTTGGCTCTTAATCACATTCGGAGATTTAAGCTCTTTTTCACTTTCTAAGCTTTAAGCTCTTTTTTAGTGGCTACTTTGGTCATAACAACCTTTATGTTGTCATGCATTTATGTAATGAAATGGATCAATCATATAAGATTAATCAGTCACTTTATTTCACTCTACTCATTCACTTTCACATGTCATCGAACCTAAGTCCAACATTCGACAGTTATATTGAGTACACATATTTATGTCAGATTCACATACAAGGAGCACTTCCAATGTTCTCACATTTGTCAAACTCCTCGGACTATTAATGTCTAGAATTGTCTCAATCACATTCACATTTAGTAGCAATTCAATACAAAAATTTAAAACATAATACAAAAATAAAATGAGACCATCTAGGTTGACTTGTAGTACGCTTCAAATTAGCATTAGCTTCCATGATCCGAAAATGTCTGGATACAAATGTTCTATCCTGTATATCAACATCATGCAATACACATATTGTAGACATATTATTAATTGCACAATCTTATGAATACTAAATCATATACATATGTATAAGTGTTGTGTATAATGTAGGCTTAATGACAGTCCCAGATATATTACTTAAATTCACATCTTATATTCATTCTCATTTCATAAATCATAGACGTCTAATTGAACTTAGATTTACACTTGATTTGTACATGATCATTCTAAGTTCACCATTAAATCCTTATCCTTTGTATGTGTCTAGTTTATTCTTAGGCTTACACCTTAAGAACACTTGGTTATTTTAATATCATAAATCAATTTTTCGTCATTTCTTTTCTAACATTATATGTTCTCATAATACCCAATTCTCATTCACATTTACTTAATACATATTACTTAAATCCTTTGAATCATAACTTCAATCATGTGAATATCTTCATTCCCATTATACTCATGCCTTTGGTACTATGATATCAACAATTCATTCATTAAGTTATAACCTCCATTATCACTTCATACATATCACACATTTGGTCACTTAATCCAAGCATCATTCTAGGTTCAATTCAAGCTCCATTCAAGCCTAAATTAAGTCCTAAAGGCCAGTGAATGTGTAGCACCCCCTTACTATAGGATATGTACCAGGACGCCCGTAGGTCATTCCGATACACACTTACGATAAGAGTGCACTACGAACAATCACTAACACTCCACATGGCATCAAAAATCATAAAGCATTAATATGAAATCCACTAATTTTTGAAACCATAAATTCGCATTTCATAACCTCAAAGCAGCAAATTTACACAACTGGTATGTTCTGTACATTACTCCAAAAGAAAATCAAACAAAAAGCTAGCTAGGTCATCCCTCAAAAAGTGCCAGCTAACCGACCTGTGTGCCATGACTTCTCTTACCTACTCAATCTACACGGCAGAAAAGTCCTCCGAGCTATAAGTCTACTCTCTCGGTCCTAAAAAATAATTTGCAATTTTGGGTGAGTTTGCGAACTCGGAGGAACCATCATCGATGGTTCACCCAATTCATGCATATACAAGATATCACAGATACATATAGTTATTTCACTAAGACACATTCGAAGTACCACATGATTATTACGATATCATCAAAAGAACAAATTAAATGCACATGAAATGCGTATGGACGCTTTTCCAATTTATTACGTTGTTATGACCGAGCGCTCAAATCGGCCCCATTAAGGCGCATTAAACGGTGAGCCTTAGGCTCAATCACTTGTGGCTCAAGGCCCAATCACGTTGAGCTTAAAGCTCTCGCTATCGCTCGGTCACAACCGCCAATTATCGATCATGTAATTATGCATGAATGCAAATGTCCAAATAAAACAAAACCAACATCATAACCGATCCCAATTCAACATATTCACACAAGTCACGCACAGGTAATCGCAAGAAAATTACATATAACACTTCTATGTCAGAATTCTCCAATCCATCGGACCTCCGGTCCGCAATCCAGGCACAAATAAACACAATTTTCCCACCATTATTCTCCATGGTTTTAAGTGCGAATTATAAACACTTACTAACCGATGAACCATCTAGGTTACTCACCTAATAACTTCCGAAGCTAATGCCGGAAGTCTCGCAACGTCCGTGGGATGGCGTTCCAATCGAGCCTCTATAACAATGGAAATGAGTACATTACCAATCGTATAATTAGAAATATCAAACAATGCACATGGAAGAAGTAAACGTGTATAATGCATGTTCATGGCATTCCCGCCCTAATCCAAAATTTTTCCATCATAAAAATCCGTCTAAAATTAGAAACCTATTGGGCCGATGACCAAGCGCAATTCGGACCTCTATAGGTCCCCAATTAAACAAAACAGTGATTAAAGGCTCCGCTACTCAGGCAACGTCAATTTCTCGTCCAAAAATCCCGAATCTCTCAGAAAATGAAATTCAATATGTTACAAATTCGATGCCTCAAGAATCAAGTCAATCGGACGTCGGACGGAAAAGAAATTGACAAAAGAAACAATTAGGTCACTTAATGCCAAATAATATATATATATATATGCGTCTCGCCCCCGCGAGGGCGACTCACCTCGCTTCGTCGAGAGGGCGAGGCGTCGCCCTCGCGACCGGGTCAACTTACCTCTCCTCGCGAGGGCGAGGCGTCGCCCTCTCGATCCGGCGAGGTTCTACCTCACTTCCTTCCTTTTTTTTTCCTATTTCCAATCCGAATTTCCAACAACAATAATTCATAGCACACAAATCGTAAAAATACAAAACATATCTTGTTGGAAAGATCATGAAAAGCTCTACCATTCTCATGAAGACCATAAAAATCAATTTCACCCCTAAGGGTGTCAAATATCCCATCAAAGCTACTGTCTACTCAAAACCTCTCAAACAGTGCAATACTTTGCAAATTCAGTAACTACTCATTTCCTCAGTCACAAATAACACAATAAATATTATCAGTAATTTCACAATGTTATCTACAACTTTCATGAACAACCCAAAATCAAATTCACTTGTTAACTAAGTCAAACAATTCACCAAAGCATCAGCGCTCTGAAATTAACCAATCTGGACAGTGATTTTTCAAACAGTATAACTCCTTGTACAAATGTCGAAAAATTACATACTTTATACCCATGAAAAGATAAAACATAGTACTACACTTATCATGAAGGGCTCAGAATCAAATTCCATCATTAACCAATTTAAAATAGTCTTGCACGTTACTGCCCTAATCAGCAGCCCATGACCTAACTTCAGTCCAATCTTTGAAAAAGTATAATTCCCAATTCTGGTATCTAAAAATAGCATGCTATATACCATTTTCAAGATCATTTCTTCCTCTACAACTTTTTAGAAGATCACTCACACCAATTCAGTCCAAAAAAATTGCTAAAATTGCTCCCAAGCAGACTGCTCACAAAACCAACACTTAGGCTGGGTTTCATCAAAATGCTCAAAACCAGTCAATAGGAATCAGTTCATATCTCCCAATATACAACTCGAAAATTAGCAAGATCAGTGGCAATGGAAATCTAACTCAATATTCCTCAACTTTCATACAGACCATTTTTCCTAGTTCCATATCAATTAATGTAGAAAAATCAACAAAGTAATCAGGTCATAATCAATGGTACTGCTCACGAGCAATAAAATAGTAACTTTCCATGCAAAATTTCGCCCTTCTAGCATTACAATTTAACAACACCTATTTCACACAAAGTTGTATCCAACATCCCAAAGTTTAATTGGGCACAAACCTCACCTCATTTTCTCACCTAAACAATTAGTTATGATCAAAATATTACAATAGGTCAAATTGCATTTTCCAGCTTTTCAACTACAACCTAACTCCTATCACTTCTAACATCAATAACACATCACTAAGCACCCATTTATACCTCTAATTCAACCACAAATTCATCACAACATATATTTACATGATTATACAAAAGTTGGCAGCACTAACACAAATTATCTTCCTAAGTTTTCCATTCATCTAACCTTACAAACTCAATCCAAACCAAGCCAAAATCAAGGAAAACTATAGTCATTCATTCATCCATAACCAAGTATACATTTAAACCCATTCAACCCTACTACTATGATGATCAACTACATGTATAAAGGATCTCCATGAATGCTTCTAACTACCAAAAGCATAAAAACAAACATCAAAACTCACCTTAAACAAGTTCAAGCTATCAATTCTTCAAGTTCACACCACTTCTACTTCAATCTTCCAAGCTTTACTCAATTCCTTACCTCTCACCAAAACTCACGATTATCACTCCACCAAACACACATACCATAATCTTTACAAGGCTTCAACTTGGTCTTGAATATGCATAAAGAAAAGCAAGCCAAAAAGCAAAGGAAGGTGGGAGGAGAAGGGGACCATCGAAGGAAGAAGAGAACTCACCAAGGAAGGAGAAAAGAACACTTAAAAAGAAGAAGCAAAGTTTCGGATGATGAAGGATGATAATTGGCCTTTTCAAGTGATTTATTTATGTAAAGAGCCAAGGAAAAAGTCGTGGGTGCTGAAATATATAAGACAAAACTCATAAATGGAAGGAACACTTGGCCTTTAATGAGAAAAAGCCAAAAATTCAAGTTAATCCTATTTAATAATAATAAAACAAAACATAATCCCACTTAATCTCTAAACATGGCACTAACATAATTCCCACAATTATTTATTCACTAATCTCATGCCATTTGACGGTCCTTTTCAGTATAGCAAAGCCCACTCAGTCAGCCCATTGGAAATTTTCTGGTCCGGGCAACTACCCCGAAAAATTTCAGAAAAATTATTATAAATCTCTAAAAATGTAAAACACTCAATGGCGCACTCCAAATAATTTTTCAAATACAATTATCCCATAAATTTCACAAAGAATCTCAATTTGAAACCTAAGCCGGGAAATATCATGAATGCATGTATACTATATGCATGTGCAACCAATCATTAATCATAGAGGCTATATGCTGTATGTTCATGCCGAGATTCAATTCAATACGTATAACCCATCCCAAATTACCAATAAACCCTTCCTATGGGAGATGGGATGTTACAATTCTCCCCTCCTAATAAAAAATTCGTCCCCGAAATTCTTACCTGGTTGATCGAAAAGATGAGGATACTGTCTCCTCATATGCTCCTCGATCTCCCAGGTAGCTTCCTCAGTCGAGTGGTTCCTCCAAAGAACCTTCACTAAAGGAATACTCTTATTCCTCAACTGCTTTCACCCGTGACCCGGCTAACTGGATTGGCCTCTACATAACTCAGATTACTCGATACCTCAATCTCCCGAGTCGAATTATATGAGTCGGATCGATCGATACCTCCGAGCATACTCACATGAAACACATCGCAACCGAGACATCTCACTTAAGAATGCCAACCTATATGCCAATGGCCCTATCCTCTCAACAATCTCATACGGACCAATGTACCTAGGGCTTAACTTGCCCTTCTTGCCGAATCTCAGTTCACCACGCCACGGTGACACCCGTAAGAAAACTCTGTCGCCCACATCATACTCCATCTCCCTCCTATGCTGATTCACATAACTCTTCTGTCTATCCTGAGCCGCCTTGATGCGACTCCGAATCAGTTTCACATTCTCAACAGTATCCTGAATCAGCTCAGGACCCTCAATCATCCTCATACCCTCTTCATCCCAATACAAAGGTAATCTACACGGTCTCCCATATAACGCCTCATACGGTGCCATTCCGATGCTACTGTGATAATGGTTCTTATATGCAAACTCAATCAGAGCTAAATACTGGTCCCATGCTCCTCTGAACTCCAGTACACATGCCCGAAGCATATCCTCAACAGTCTTAATAGTCCTCTCACTCTGCCCATCTGTCTGATGATGAAATGTTGTAATCAAGTTCATTTTAGTGCCCATAGCGCATCGCAAACTCTACCAAAATCTCAAGTAACTGGGATCCCTTCGACACTATCGACACGGGACCCCGCAGTCTCATTTATCAGAATAGCCTCACCGTAGAGTATACACCGGGTCGCCCGTAGGTCATACCGGTGCACAACCTACGACGAGAGTGCACTACCAAACTATCATTTCTATAACCTCATGGCATCAATATACATAAGCAATAATATCGAATCCACTAAATTTTAAAACCAAAAGATTCATTCCATTCATTCACAAACCGTCGATACAACATCGGTCATAAATATATACATCTCACAAGTCCAAAAGAACTACTACAACTCCTAGCTAAGTCATCCACAAAATACCCAAAAGATCCCCGGTGACAAACACCTGGGCCATGCTCCTCTTGCCGCACACACAAAGCAGGATAAGTCTCACCGATCGGAGCTAAGTCAACCTAACATCGCCCCGAAAAATATAGTCGCAATCGGGGTGAGTTTATGAAACTCAATGAGTAACCATCATCGATGGTTTACTCAACTCATGCATAGCCACATAATCACACAATATCATATACTATCACATTCAGAAATCACATGCATCAATTTCACATTTATAAGGCGATAAGCCTTTCACACAATTCACATGTAATCAATCATATATGCAGATGCATGTGACTCTTTCATTTTCTTTCGTTGTTGTGACCGTGTGCCCGAGCTCATATACGCTGAGCCATTGGCTCGAAAACAAGGCTTAAAAGCCCTAATACGTTGAGCATAAAGCTCTACAAATCATTAGGCATGAAGCCTCGTGACGTTGAGCTTAAAGCTCAATACGTGCATACCCCGGTCACAATCGCCTTTATGTGATCATATTTTTATGCATGTATGCACATGTCCCATTTACAATACATGCATCATTTGAAAACCTCATCTACCTAATTTTCATCATTTGAAATCATTTATGACAATTTACACCCAATTAACACTTCTATAGCACATTCCAATATTTCGAACACCTGTGGTCCGAAATCAATCAAATCAAACACATAGAATCCATCCTTAGCTCCACATGGCATATGACATAAAATTAAACACATAAAGGTTGAGGAACCAACTAGGTTACTCACCTCGTAACTTCCGAAATTACGCTGGAAGTCTCGCCTACGCCGATGATCGGCGATCCACTGAGCCGCTATAACAATCAAAATATACATAACATTATTATCGGTACTAATTCGATGCTTAATTATGCAGATGAATCAAATCATGTACATACTATACAAATTATGACATTTCACCTAAATCAATTCCGATCTCAAACTCAAATTCCGAACTCAATTTCTAATTTCCAATTTCAAAATCTCCAAATTGAATTTAATCCATAACCAATTAGATCCTCAATTGCCTAAATCCCAAATGATTAAAACCTAATTTCATTTTCTCAAGAACACCTTCCTCGCCACGTGGCACTCCACTTCACACGCCGGCGAGTATCCAATTAGTTATGCATTGCCATGGCAAGACCTTCCACAAGACGTCGCGACGCGGCTGTTGCGTTCTACTCGCCATGGCGTGTTCTTCATCTTGTACAAGGCAACGACGGACACGCCCAGAAAACCCAGAATTTTGCAGATTTTCGACTGATAATCGTTCCAAATCCAAGTTTTCTCCTTACAAATCACTCCTAAATAAATCCATACTCATCATACAACAATCCCTAACCTCTATTTCATCAAATAAGTAAAATCCCTAAATTCTAACCCTAATCACCGTCGGAAATCCTAATGCTCAAATCCTCAAATTTTCATGTTCAACATCAATCTAACTTTATAAATCAACAAATCAAGTTATACAAGACAAGATCAAAGTAGCTACCACGATTAAAAGCTCCAAATCTTCAAGAATCACCAATCTCTCCTCTCCCACACCCACGGCAACTCCCAAAATAATGCCCAAAATCATCTTCTTCTTACACCAAGCTTAAGGGAATGATCAAAGAGAAAGGAAAGAACAATTTCAGGAAGGAAATCAACCAAACTCTCAAGAAGAAATCAAGAAGAGGAATCACAAGAGGGAGAAGAATAAAGCTTCGTGGGGGAGAAGATTCAAAGGTTTAGGATATATATATATTAAAAGGGATTAAGGCTTGTTTGGCAAATGTCAATTGCCACAAGCCCGATCCAAACAACCTCGGTCCAATTTCAAATTCTAATTTCTCCCGAATTTCAATGACCAAGTCCTAGCTCCTCAAATCAAATTACTAACCTGTCTGCATTCATTGATAATCAATTATGGAACCGAAATCCAATTAATCACCATCGATCAATTTTCCGGTCCGCCTAATACTCAAAAAATTCCAGAAAATTTTCTATAAATCCATAAAAATAGAAAACTCATTATCCTATACTCCAATTTCACAATTCCACTCTCTAACTTTCAATTCTAACTCAAATTCAATCATCGAACCTAAATTGACCTAATTATCCCACATATCCTAATCATATCCAAATTTCATTTTACAATCTCCAATTTCTCATTTCTTATACCAATTAAATTTCTCACAGATTAATTAACCCAAATCAATTTCCAAATTCAAATTATCCCAATCTAGTGGAAACATGTCATATATGCATATACGCATAAATGCCAATTATACAAGATGCTATAATGCCTCGCACAAGAACAAATACGAATGTAATAAATCGTACACATCCCATCAGAACGGATGTTACAATTCTCCCCCTAATAAAAATTTCGTCCTGAAATTTTCTTACTGACCGATCAACAGATGAGGGTACCGCCTCATGTGCTCCTCAGCCTCCCAAGTCGCCTCCTCGGATGAGTGGTTCTTCCAAAGGACTTTCACCAATGGAATAACCGGGACCTCAACCGCTGACCCGCATCCAATAATCCACACCGCCCTCAATATAACTCAAATCATGGCAATCTCTATCTCCGAGCGGAATCACATGAGTCGGGTCGAACGATATTCTCCAAACATGCTCACATGAAAGACGCCATGCAACCGAGACATCTCACGGCTAAGGCCAACTCAGAGGCCAACGGTCCAATCCTCTCGGTAATCTCATACGGACCGATATATGAGGACTCAACTTGCCCTTACGGCCAAATCGAGAACTCCTCTCCACGGAGATACTCTAAGGAACACCCATCTCCTATAGCATACTCCATCTCTCTCCGATGTCGATCCACATAACTCTTCGCTCGTTTCCGAGCCGCCTTTGATGCGACTTCAATCAACTGCACCTTATCAACTGTCCCGGATCACCGGACCCTCTATCATCCTCATACCCTCTTCATCCCAAGAAAGAGGGATCTACATGGTCGCCCATAAAGCGCCTCATAAGGTGCCATCCCAATCCGCTCTGATCGATTATTATATGCAACTCCACCAGAGGCAAACATCGATCCCATGCACCTCTAACTCCAACACACAGCTCTCAACATATCCTCAACGGTCACAATAGTCCTCTCACTCGCCCATCCGCTCGAGGATGAAACGTCAGGTCAAGTTCAATCTGGTCCCCATAGTCGATCGCAGTTCTCCGTAACCTCGAAGTAAATCTGGATCCCTATATCGACACTATCAAATCGGGACCCCATGCAATGAACTATCTCGCTACATACTTCGCCAACCGATCGAGGGTATGGTTCTCCTCATCGACAAAAGTGAGCCGATTTGGTCAATCGGTCCACTATGACCCAGTATAGCATCACTCGCCTCGGCCCCGGCAACCCCATAATAAAGTCCATCGTGATGCGCCCCATTTCCACTCCGGAATGGGCAACGCAAGTGCAATCTCCCAGCTGGGCCCGGTGCTCACTTAACTTGGCCGGGCACGCCAAACACCGAGAAACAAACTCCGCTACATGCCTCTTCATACCGCCACCGTAAATGTAACTTAAGAGTGCGATACATCTTGGTGACACCAGATGCATGGCATAAGCAACCAAATGAGCCTCCTCCAAAATCTCACCCAGATCATCCACATCCGCACACACAATCTCCGCCCATCCACAAAGTATCATCTCTAAGCTCAAACTCGATCGCCATCCCGATCCGACTCTATCCATCGCCTCACCAATGCCGGATCCCGATTCGAACTCTCCTAATCCGATCATGCAATACAGCCTCACCTCAAAGTTGCAATCAAAGCTCCTCCCGACTAAATCCATCTCGCACATTAAGTGCTCTCAACTGAACTAAGCACGGCAACCTCGACACCTGAATCTGAGCTGCACTACCATGCGATCTCCTACTCAATGCATCAGCCACCACATTGGCCTTCCCTGGGTGGTACTCGATAGTGCAGTCGTAATCCTTAAGCAGCTCTAACCATCTCCTTCGCTTCGATTCAGCTCACCGACTCAACAAATACCTCAGGCTCTTATGATCTGTGAAGATCTGGAAAGTCTCCCCATACAGATAATGTCTCCAGATCTTCAGAGCAAATACAACTGCTGCCAACTCCAAGTCATGCACAGGATAATTACCCTCATGGGCTCTCAACTGTCTCGATGCATAAGCAATGACTCTCCCATGCTGCATCAGCACACAACCTAAACCCTGCTGCGAAGCATCACTAAATACCTCAAATCCTCCTGATCCAGATGGCAGGGCTAACACCGGCGCTGTCGTCAACCGATGTATCAACTCATCAAAACTCCTCTGGCACTCATCTGTCCAACTGAAAACTACACCCTTCCTCAGAAGTCTTGTCAAGGGGGCGGAGATCACTGAGAAACCCTCGACAAACCTCCGGTAGTATCCTGCCAATCCGAGGAAACTCCTCAACTCTGACACGTTCCTCTAATCTCCCAACTCCTCATCGCTCAATCTTGTGAGGATCCACCCGATACCCTCACCAGACACTATATGGCCTAGAACACCACCTCATCGAGCCAAAATTCACACTTAGTGAATTTGGCATATAAGTCATCCCTCATGATCCGCAAAGATTATCCTCGATGCTCCGCATGCTCTCGCTCTAGACCTCTAATATACCAAGATATCATCAATGAATACGATCACAAACTGATCCGGTGTATGGCCGAAAGACCTATTCATCAAGGCCATGAAGGCCGCGGGGCATTAGTCAACCCAACGGCATCACTAAGAACTCGTAATGTCCATACCGCCTCGAAAGCACTCTTATGCACATCGCCTCTCGCGATCCTCAATCGATAGTAACCGGATCTCAAATCCAACTTGGTAAACACCAATGCTCTCACAATCGATCAAATAAGTCATCGATCCTAGGCAAGAGGTACTTATTCTTGACAAGAACCGATTGTCGCCTATAATCGATGCAAAGCCTCATAGTCCCGCCCTTCTTCTTCACAAACAATACCGGGCTCCCCACGGTGAAACACTCGGCCGATGAATCCCTTATCCAATAACTCTGGTCAACCTTAAGCTCCTCAATTCCACCGTGCCATCCTATACGGAGGTATCGATATAGGAGCGGTACCGAATGAGGTCCATCTCAACTCGCCTCCCGATCCGCGGCAAACTCCCAGAACTCCTGAAACACATCAGGAACTCCCGATCACAGGACATCATGCAACCTCTCACGACTCTAGAGTCTACCACATGCGCCAAATAAGCCTCACGCCCACCTCGCATCAATCTCAAAGCACTCACAAACGAATCATCCTAGTGGCACCGCCGACTAACACCTCTAAATACAATTCTAGTCGACCAGAGACTCCAACACTACCTCCTTGGTATAACAATCCAAATGGCCCTACGGGCAAGGAGCCACCCATCCCAAAATCAAATCAATCTCCAAGGGTAACACAATCAAATCTGCACTCAATACCACCGATCTACCCGAATCGGGCATCCCTCGCAGATTCACCTAAAGCAAGTGGTACTACCCAAAGGTGTACTCACCGCAACCCATAATCGTAATACCTCCCTATCCACATGCAATCTACATGCCACATGTGGTGCAATAAATGAATACGTGGACCTCGGATCTATCAATGGAAAACCTCAAATCAAAGATTAGAATCATACCACCACCACATCCGGGAGTCCGAGCCTCGCTGGTCATGGCATAAACTCGCCTGGATCTGCGCCTCTTGCCTCGCCCCTCGGTCCCCACAAAGGACTCTCCGCTCTACCTCGGGCTCGCCGCCCTAAATCCAGTCCACCACACGGCTCTGCACTGCCGAACCACCACCGGCTCTCCCACTAGCGGTGATTGAACTCCCAAAGTCATCGGACAACTCCTAATCATGTGATCCATAGATCCACATGCCAAACACGCCCCGTCACTTCAAAGACTCACCACTATGTCTCTTGTCACAATGTATGCAAATAGGAAGCATCGACCAAATCCTCCGCCACTACCATCACATCGCCAGATCGCCCAAATCGCCCTCGAATCAACCCAACTGTCTAAATCCCAAATGATCTAAATGCTCTTCCTGCTGCATTGCGTGCTCTACCGTAACTACCCGATCACATCGACTCTTACCTCCGGATCCTCGACGGTCTCGGCTTCGGCTCTGTCTCAAGAGTCGCTCAATCTCGACAAGATCGATCTCATCTCTACAAAGGTACCCATATCTCGATCGGCTAACTGCACGGATATCCGATTCAGCCCTCCCTCAAATCTCCGCACCTATCCTTTCGAGGCAATCGAAACAGACGATACGCCGACATTTCATTAAATCGACCTCATAATCGCCATCGCCATCGATCCTCGTCTCAACTCTAAGAAATCCTCAGATTCATATCCAAATACTCCTTGGGCATGAAATTATCTCGAAAGCCCTCGAAAATCAGCCCAGTCAATACACATGGCCCGGTGGAACTACCCGACATGCCTTCCACCACCGATAAGTTCGGACTCGAGCAAAGAAACAAGATAATCGAGCGCTCCCCGGTCGCATCCATCCGTCCAGACCCGCTGGCCCTTCCAACCAAC
The DNA here is from genome assembly GCA_029891385.1 of Erythroxylum novogranatense. Taxonomy (NCBI): domain Eukaryota; kingdom Viridiplantae; phylum Streptophyta; class Magnoliopsida; order Malpighiales; family Erythroxylaceae; genus Erythroxylum; species Erythroxylum novogranatense. The sequence goes on from JAIWQS010000099.1 coordinate 175,138, forward strand.
CTTCTCTCAAAGAGGTTTCAGACGCCAGAATCGACGGCCCTCGCCACGCAGCGATCATACCCTCCGCTCCCGCCTCATGGGAACCACCGGAGGCGCTCCTCAAACATAGGCACATAAGACTCTCTACTGCTCCGATCGATCCTTGGTCACTGGTTGATCGTTGATCACCAAAGATGGATGACCTACAATAAAATCACATTTCTAATCAATTTCTTGCTTTGCTTACTTAAATTCAAGCCTAAATTATACTATGCCCAAAAGATGCCAAACCATGCTCGATACCACCTTATCGAATACCTCATCGTAGTATACACCGGTCGCTCAGTCGTCTCTGCACAACCTACTGATTTAGAGTGCACTACCAAACTATCATTTCTATAACCTCATGGCATCAATATACATAAGCAATAATATCAATCCACTAAATTTTTAAAACCAAAAGATTCATTCCATTCATTCACAAAACCGTCGATACAACATCACCATAAATATATACATCTCACAAGTCCAAAAGAACTACTACAACTCCTAGCTAAGTCATCCACAAAATACCCAAAAGATCCCTAATGATGCACTGGGCCATGCTCCTCTTTGCCGGCACACACACAGCAGATAAGTCTCACCGACGGAGCTGAAGTTAACCTAACACCGCCCAAAAATATAGTCGCAATCGGGTGAGTTTGCGAAACTCAATGAGTAACCATCATCGATGGTTTACTCAACTCATGCATAGCCACATAATCACACAATATCATATACTATCACATTCAGGAAATCACATGCAATCAATTTCACATTTATATAGGCGATAAGCCTTTCACACAATTCACATGTAATCAATCATATATGCAAAGGTGCATACGTGACTCTTTCATTTTCTTTCGTTGTTGTGACCGTGTGCCTGAGCTCATATACGTTGAGCCATTGGCTCTGAAAACAGTGGGCTTAAAAGCCCTAATACGTTGAGCATAAAGCTCTACAAATCATTGGGCATGAAGCCTCAGACGCTGAGCTTAAAGCTCAATACTGGCATACCCGTCACAACGCCTTTACGTGATCATACTTTTACGCATGTACGCATATGTCCCATTTACAATACATGCATCATTTGAAAACCTCATCTGCCTAATTTTCATCATTTGAAATCATTTATGACAATTTACACCCAATTAACACTTCTATAGCACATTCCAATATTTCGAACACCTGTGGTCCGAAATCAATCAAATCAAACACATAGAATCCATCCTTAGCTCCACATGGCATATGACATAAAATTAAACACATAAAGGTCGAGAACCAACTAGGTTACTCACCTCGTAACTTCCGAAGCATCGTCGGAAGTCTCGCCACGCCGATGATCTACATCCACTGAGCCGCTATAACAATCAAAATATACATAACATTATTATCGGTACTAATTCGATGCTTAATTATGCAGATGAATCAAATCATGTACATACTATACAAATTATGACATTTCCACCTAAACCAATTCCGATCTCAAACTCAAATTTCGAACTCAATTTCTAATTTCCAATTTCAAAATCTCCAAATTGAATTTAATCCATAACCAATTAGATCCTCAATTGCCTAAATCCCCAAATGATTAAAACCCTAATTTCATTTTCTAAGAACACCTTCCTCGCCACACTCACTTCACACGCCACGGCATGAGTATCCAAATTAGTTGTATGTCATGCCAAGCGCCAAGATTCTTCCACAAGACGTCGCGACGTGCAAGCGCTGCTCTACTGCCACAAGGGTTCTTTCATACCAACAAGGTAACGACGACGGACGCCCAGAAAACCCAGAATTTTGCGATTTTGACCGATAATCGCTCCAAATCCAAGTTTTCTCCTTACAAATCACCCTAAATAAATCCATACTCATCATACAACAATCCCTAACCTCTATTTCATCAAATAAGTAAAATCCCTAAATTCTAACCCTAATCACCGTCGGAAATCTTAATGCGAAATCCTCAAATTTTCATGTTCAACATCAATCTAACTTTATAAATCAACAAATCAAGTTATACAAGACAAGATCAAAGTAGCTACCTGATTAAAAGCTCCAAATCTTCAAGAATCACCAATCTCTCTCTCTCCCACACCCACGGCAACTCCCAAAATAATGCCCAAATCATCTTCTTCTTACACCAAGCTTAAGGGAATGATCAAAGAGAAAGGAAAGAACAATTTGTGGGAAGGAAATCAACCAAACTCTCAAGAAGAAATCAAGAAGAGGAATCACGAAGAGGAGAAGAATAAAGCTTCGTGGGGAGAAGATTCAAAGGTTTAGGATATATATATATAAAGGGATTAAGGCTTGTTTGGCAAATGTCAATTGCCACAAGTCCGATCCAAACAACCTCGGTCCAATTTCAAATTCTAATTTCTCCCAATTTCAATGACCAAGTCCTAGCTCCTCAAATCAAATTACTAACCTGTCCGCACTATTGATAATCAATTATGGAACCGAAAATCCAATTAATCACCATCGATCAATTTTCCGTCCGCCTAATAGTCCAAAAATTCCGTAAAATTTTCTATAAATCCATAAAATAGAAAACTCATTATCCTATACTCCAATTTCACAATTCCACTCTCTAACTTTCAATTCTAACTCAAATTCAATCATCGAACCTAAATTGACCTAATTATCCCACATATCCTAATCATATCCAAATTTCATTTTACAATCTCCAATTTCATTTCTTATACCAATTAAATTTCATGTATTAATTAACCCAAATCAATTTCCAAATTCAAATTATCCCAATCTAGCTCTGAAACATGTCATATATGCATGTACGCATAAATGCCAATTATACAAGATGCTATAATGCCGCACAAGAACAAATACGAATGCATAAAGCTGCATAACATCCCATCGGTAAGAATGGATGTTACAATCTCCGCCATATACGGGCCAACTGATCCATGATATTGTTCTCTCTCACGGCAAGAAATGGGTCGATTGAATAACCGTCCACTATGACCCAGATAGCATCATGCCGCCTCGGCGCCCTAGGCAAACCCATAATGAAATCTATGGTAATTGCCCCATTTCCACCCGAATGGGCAACGAATGAAGCTTCCCTATCGGAGCTCGGTGCTCACTTTTAACTCACCGGGCACGCCAAACATCTAGATACATACTCCGCTTGCTTTTCATGCCAGCCACCGTAAATGTTCATTAAGAGTGTTATACATCTTGGTAGTACCAGATGCATAGCATATGTGGTCGATCGCGATTTATCGCTCAATCCAAGATTGATCCTTGAAACCACCAAAATCAATTTAAACCAAGAATTGCAACACAGGTGCAACCCTGTCGACTCTCAAGGAACCAAAGGAATTGATCCCAAGACTAGCCTAATGTTTGAATTATGCAAGAGAAAGCAAAAAGGGTTTTGATTCGTCTTTAAAATTAAAGAAAGTTAAGTATGAAATAAACGCTTTTGGGATTTTGAAAGGCAAGACAAATTGAAATAATTAAGATTGAAAATAATTTACTAAAACTCTCCTAAAATGTGGCTCAGTCATCGCTGCTCAAAATAATGCCTCGGTTTGAAATCCACTAAGTTTCGAAGTCGAACCTTAATAACTCATTAAGTCCAAAATTTAATTAATCAACCTCGATTAACTAAATCTTGTAAAAACCTTAGTGTATGGTATGAAATGATTCATGCAATAAATCAATCGATAATAACATAACCAACTTAACCAAATACAACTAGGCGTATTAGGTTAATTAATGCAAAATCGACCGATATACATGAGACTTCACGTATTCAGCACAATATTCAACACAAACCAATCCATAACATAGATCAAAGTTTAACATCTTACTAAACTATAGCAAGATTCATTCGGTCATACAATGCAATTCCAACCCGGAGTTGTTACAAAATACTACGTAAATCTAAAACTAAGATCGACACCTCGAAGCTCATGGAACTCTGCACTGGTTACATCTTCTTCAGAGATCCGACGCTTTAGCCACGCATGACACCAAGTAGCACTCCATTACGATCGAAAATCTACTCTGGCTCATGACTCCAACGATTTAACAGATGAATGTGGTG